>CM053622.1:665854868-665932171 GCA_028646595.1 Phalanger gymnotis
TCAGTCACGCAGCTTTTCCCACTAACCTTCTCTGATGTCTTTGCTGTTTGTGGGTTGTGAGGTCTGGTACATGCCACGGCTCAGTATTTCAGGATGCCAGGGCACTCTCTGCTCGTCTCCTGGTCTGGTAGGTCCGCGTCTGGTCTGTTCGCGCCTGGTCTGTTCGCGCCGTGCACGCTGGGCTCAGCTCCACTCCCCTTAGCTGGGGGCTGGGAGCTCCGTGTGGGACAGACCTTAGCCAGAGACCATCCAGGCTGTCCTGGGCTGGAGCCCTGCTTCCCTCTGCCACTTTGTGGGTTCTGCAGCTCTAGAATTGGTTCAGAGCCATTTTTTATAGGTTTTTAGAGGGACTTGGTGGGGAGATCATGCCAGTCACTGCTTCCCAGCCGCCATCTTGGCTCCGCCCCCCCGAATGTGTAAGTTTCTTGAAGGCAAGGGACGATTTTGCTTTTGTCTTTGTATTCCCAGTGGTTAGCATAGTGCCTGATACAAAGTAGGTTCACAATAAATGCTTCTTGGATTGAATTGAATTTCTTTTCTGTTTCTCTCCATTTCCTCTTCCTCCTCCTCCTCTCGTCTCTCTGTGTGTTTCTGTGTATGTGTGTGTGTGTTTCTTTGTGTCTGCACCTCTCTCTCTCTCTCTCTCTCTCTCTCTCTCTCTCTCTCTCTCTCTCTCTCTCTCTCTCTTTCTCTCTGTCTCTGCCTCTGCCTCTGTCTCTCTCTCTCACTGTCTCTATTTCACATATCTATATAACCCTAATCCCAGTTAGTTGAAAAACAATCTTTTAAAGTAGTGCATTAAAGTGCTAACAGTTGATAAATGGCCTTAATGTGCTGCCCCTCCAGGTAAAGGAGCCCAATGTGGTGGAAAGAGCCTAGGAGTCAGGAGAATTTGATTCCTTGGTTTGAGTCCTACCTCCAACAATTATTAGCTCTATGTTCTTGGGAAAATCTTTCGGCATTCCATTTTCTCTGTGTAGAGTAGGGATAACAGTTCCTGTGGTATCCATCCTGGAGTCCCCACCTCATTCATTAGCAAACATTTATCTTCTCCCCCAAAGTCCTACTGTTGGGGCTCACCCATTTGAAGGTTCCCTTGGGCTCTGGAAGGCTATGCCAGGGAAGTGCAGGCTCTGATGGGTCCCACCGTACTGGGATGACTTTGACTGTCATCTCAGCACCAGACTGTTTCTGCTGCCTGAACACCAGTACAGCTAAGGGTATAGAACTTTATCACCAATAAACTGTTCATGAGGTGATGAATTCTTAGGCCATTGCATCTCCGATACGGTTGTTATGTAAGGGACTGTGGTGTTAAAGTGATTAAAGATCTTCCCTGCCCATTAATTCCATTAAGTCTCAGGTGGAGATAGTTAAGGGAAGCTTGATTAGGGGAGGCTTCTTTGTAGGAGAGCCCACACACGTTTGCTAATTAGGTCACAAGAGTTGTGAAGCCTTCAGGCTTTAAAAAGGTTATATATACCCTGAGGGTACCCTTTAAGCTTTCTTTCAGAACTGAGGGATGAGAGGACCCAGGCAAGCAGACAGCTAGGATTTGTGAGTGTTTATGGGAAGGCCCCAGCAGAGGGGAAGGTTATGGGATGGCTTGGCTCCCTGCTGTGATGTTGTGTTTTAAGTTCTTTGCTATTATGATAAAGAAGACTGACTGGTTCAGGGATAGAATTAATGCTATGTTGAATTGGAGTTATTGGTTTGGGGATTTGATCCTCCGGTATCTGAATACATTTTTTACTTCTTCTGCCTTCTGTATGGAGAGTCTCTTATATTCTGCAATACAGAAGTATATAGGCATGTTTATGGTCACCATCGATATTGTGACACTTGCCTTACTGATACAGGGGCAAATAAGAATGTATCTAATGAGTACCTTGCAAATGTTTAAAGGCCATGTAAGTGCCAGATATGGTCATTTATATTTTTAAAGTAGAGGACCTCTGGAGAAACAAAGCAATTTCTTCAGAAAAGGGATTTGTAATGAGGGGTTCCGGGAACTTATTTTTTTAAAAATCTATATTGATAATTTTACATATAATTTGTTTGCTTTTTAATCCTATATAATTTATTTTATGCGGTTAAAAATATTCTGAAAAGGGGTCCATAGGCCTCATTGTATTGTCAAAGGGGTCCATGACACAACATAAGTTAAGAAGCCCTGCTCTAATAGTTTTTGTTTTTTATTTTGTTTTCTGGATTGGGGGCTTTCCTCTGTTACTATGGCAGGCCAACTCTGAAGATACATCCTTCGTGTTTAGGACAAACACATGTCAGTTCCATCTTGATTATAAGCCATAAAATCAACCTCGACCCTGAGCTCTTTGGGCCCTTAAATGCCATTTGCCTGGTGAGAAGAATGAAGGCTATAGCTGGGGTCACAGGAGAGTAGGTTTTCCTCTGTGTAATTTTGTTTGCTCTTTTAGATCACACCTGAAGCTATGAGAATTTGGTGGATACTACTGGTGGCTGGAGTCAGCACAGAAGATCTAGTCTCACAGGAAAGCTGCAGGCAAGGGCATCCTGGCATCCCTGGGAGTCCTGGGCATAATGGCTTGCCTGGAAGGGATGGACGAGATGGAGCAAAGGGTGACAAAGGGGACACAGGTATCCTATTGGCTCTGATAGTCATACTTCCCTGGAGCACAAGGCTACAGGCATTCTATGAGGCCCACCACAATGGGAGAAATGGGTCAATCTAGTCAGTTCTTACCCCATTTGTGTTTCAGTTTGGGTTCGACACTACCTGAACCTCTCCCTATATTTCTTCTACTTTCAAAAATGAAGGAATGGAGAATGCAATATTCATTTTTCAGAATGGGCAGTCATGTGATGGCTCCATAGCTTTCGTTTGTTCACTTTTTATTCAAACACATGTGGCCTCTTTTGCTGATTTAGCCATAAAAATATACTTATTATAAGCCTTTGTCAGTAGCTTGATCCTGAAACGAAGGACCTAGGCACACTTTGGGAGCCTTCATACAAATCACCCAGTTGAAACATGGGATTTTAAATATCATATGCTGCCAAAGAGTGGCCATAAAATCACCTACATCATTAATCTGGTTGATGTTCCCCCCACCTAGGTGACACCTTAAACTTTCAGTTCGTGGCACTTCTGTAAAGAGTGATCATTAGCCCTCCTTTATTAGCATTCAGGATCACAAGGCATTAAACATAGACCAGGTTTTATTTAGTGCAGTAATACAGAAAGCACTCCCACTTTAGGCTACAGAAAGGCAACGTCCCCCTCATTATTCCGTTGGGTATTTTCTTTCCTAAAGAAACTTGTACAGTTCTGTAGACTCAGTTATCACCCTAGGTGCCGTACCTCATAAGGAGAAAAATATCACGGTCCCTCTCTTTCCAGTGTTCAAACCTTCCCTAGGGACATGCATAGTATTTGTGTGTCAGAGTAATGCCCTGATTAGGGCTCTAATGAAGGCAAGCACCAGGTTAGACCCTTTACACTAAGACCCTATGTATGTATACTCACTGATACTTGGCTGGCATTGGTCTTCTTTTCTACAGAAGATTCTCTCCCGTCTCCATTCTATTGATTCAATGTAACCATGCCTTTACCATTCACATATGCTTGCTGCCAATACCTCTCAGTTGCTCTGAATCAGTGGCCTGTTTTACCACTGCTTTCAGTTTGGTGGTGTTGTTCCAGTTTATTCTTGTGTGGCTTCTCCTCTTCATTAAAATATTATAATTAACCTAAAATGAAATAGCCACGACCAATATGTCTCTGATCTATTTGAAATTTTCATCTCCATCACAATGGTGAAGAGTCAAGTCCCTGCACCTTAGCCGTCACTTCCCCTTCCTAAACAAGGTCTTTCCAGAATTCTTCCTTCCATTTAAAGTGGCTTTGAATACATGACACATCTAAAGTTCAACAGTAAGAAAATAGATGTTTCAAAAAAAAAAAAAAGAAAATAGATGTTTTCCTTCACTAATCTGCAGGACTGGTGGAAATGGAAGGGAAATGATGGAAATGCTTTGTTTTCAATTATTTGACTACTTATGCATTATTTGACAGTAACACTTTCATGGCTCCCAAGAAAACATTATTTCCAATTGTGCCAATGTTCTAACCATTGCTGCCTATTGCACAAAAGATCATATGCATTTGCTACTCCTTTCCTACTATCCCGTGTATTTGGTGATTGTTTTTGTAAATGGTATTTTATTTTTTTTCTAATTACATGTAAAGATAGTTTCAACATTCATGTTTTACAAGATGTAGAATTCCAAATTTTTCTCCCTTGCTCCTTCCCCTCCTCTCTCCCTGATATGGCAAGCAATTTGATATAGGTTATACATGTGAAATCATGTTAAACACATTTCTATGGATTCTATGTTTATGATTTTTGGGGAAATTATCCCATCATCTGTACAGTTATTTTATTTCTACATAGCACAAAGAGCCTTGGTGATTCCCTGCTTCCATATTTCTATATCTAGATTTCTGAAAGAGAGATTAGAACATGACTAGACTAGTGGATATCTGTATCCATATATAGGCACAATTACTGATCTATAGCAACATCTATAAGAAAAGGTCAATGATTAGTTCTGATGTCAAATTCCATTCAAGAGACTAACGTTGCTTAAAGTTATGTGCTTTCTCCCCTCATATAGGTGAAATAGGACTTCCTGGGAACCCAGGGAGAGATGGTATAAATGGAGAAAAAGGAGAACAAGGTCAGAAAATTGTTTTTGCTAATGTAGAAATATTCTTACCTTGTACTGTCAATCAATGCACTTAGCACAGTGCCTGGCATAAAATAGGCACTAATAAATACTTATTGACTATTAGGTATTTGCTATATAGAAGACTATATTTGTGGCAGGCAATCAAGGGAATTCGAAGCACTTTGGGACAGTCTAATTTAATATGTGTGTCAGTTGGCTTCTCTTTCCTGCTTAAAGGAGTAGATCTTTAGAGTCAATGCTATTTAAAAGACTAAGCAGTTGAGAAAAAAGTAAGAGTTGTGACTTAATCCCAGCAGTGCCACTAATTTAGTTTCCCTGTCGACAAAAAGAGGATAAATAAGAATCACAAATATTTCTGTGTACAGGTTCTTACTTGCAAGGTCATGTTAATTGGTGTACCCACCATATTTCCTCAAACTGGTGTTACATCAGGTAGAAATTCTGTTTTCAGTTTTCTCTCCCATCAAGGCCGAGCTCAGGCCCACCTCCTTCATCAAGTTTTCTTAAAGTATTTTGTCTGGATCTCTTTTGCCCTTTTTACAATATTTTTGCTGTTTGTTGTTGTTGTTGAGTCACGTCCTACCCTTTGTGACCCCATTTGGGATTTTCTTGGCAAAGATACTAGAATGGTTTGCCATTTTCTTCTCCAGCTCATATCACATATGAGGGAACTGAAGGCAAACAGGTTTAAGTGACTTGACCAGGGTCGCATAGCTAGCAAGTATCTGAGACTGTATCCAAACTCAGGGCTCCTGACTCCAGGTTCTGCACTCTCCAGAGCCACCTACCTGCTCTTGTCACAATATACTTTTTATCATACTTGTCTATACATCATATCATCATATTGGTTTATTAGCTCCTTAATCACAGTAAAGGTGTCATTTTTCATCTTTATGTAGTCAATCACCCATTCACTCCCCCTACCCCTTAAGTCTCTGGACTAAAATAGGGGGAATCTGACATTGAAGGCCTCCAAAAATAGCATTTCTCTCCATCTCTTTTTTCCTTGATTCTCCCCCAAGGAATCTCCAAGGATAGCTTAGATACTGCCTATGTTTAGGTTTAACCAAATGAAAGTCCAAAGGTCCCTTAGTCTTGTAAAGACACTCAATATAATAATGTACATATGGTAGGGCAGTCTTTATTTTTACCTTTCAAAAATATACATAACATGAAAAGGACTCACATGTGCCCATAAACAAAAACAGAGAACATATAAGGTACTCAAAGGACTCTCAGGTAACCTTAAACAGTATAGAAAAGATCTAAGACATTCAGACTAGCCCTTCAACTTTCCTTGTAGAAGAACTGAACTTAGGGGTGCCATTATGGCAACCTTTCGACATTCCTCTCTATTCCTAGATTTCCAGCAGAGTCCTACACAGTCTTCCCTCAAGGGTTATTGTGCCCCTTGCAGTTTAGACTCCCCCCATCTCCTAGAAGACCAATCGATTTTGGATAGGTAGTTCTCTTTTTTATTAGTCTTGCACCACCTAAATCATTGATGTAATAGAGGAAGTTGCAAGTCCAGATCTGTTGCCCTGCTCCCCGACATTAATTTTGCTCTCTACATGGAAGAAGTCAAGAGCGCTCCTCTTTCTCCAGGAGACAATACTCCTCAAGATATCCCCTTTTCTCTTCAGAAGTTCTGATCTCCAAATTCTTTCTGAACTCGGTTTTCCAAAGACAATCCCATCTTCTTTTTAGCTCTAGGTCCAGAGGATTTATGTTTATGTAGTACTCTAAGATTTGTGAAGCACTTTCTTCACACCCTGGTGAGGCAGATAGCATGAGTACTACTCCCATTATGAGGAAATTGAAGCTATGAAAGGTCATATGACTTACTGAATAGTGTTATAGTATAGTATATGGTATATATAGTATATAGTAAATGTCAAAGATGGAATTAAACACATGTCTAATCTCAAAATCTGCTCTCCGACACTGCTTCTAAGTAGGAAAATAAAGGTTCTCTAAAAGGTTTCATAAATAATCCCACTTTTTTTTCTTCTTCCATTTAGGAGCAGATGGAAAAGTTGAAGCAAAAGGGAACAAAGGTGAACAAGGGCAGAGAGGATGGCCGGGGAAATATGGACCAAAAGGATTTATTGGTCCCATGGGGGACAAAGGTCAAAAAGGAGAGATTGGGCTACAAGGACGGAAGGGAGCTAAGGGCGATGTGGGTCCCATTGGGCCAAAAGGGGTAAAAGGTGAAGTTGGACCACCTGGAGATATTGGTTTGCCTGGCCCTGTTGGTCCCGTTGGAATGCCAGGCCCTGTAGGGGATGTTGGTCCCATGGGACCAAGGGGTGAGCCAGGAGCCCAAGGAATAAGGGGCTGGAAAGGGGATCGAGGAGAAAAGGGGAAAACTGGTGATCCCCCACTCTCACCAAAGAGTGCTTTTACAGTGGGTCTTACTGTGTTTACCAAATTCCCCTCTTCAAATTTGCCCATTAAGTTTGATAAAATCCTTTATAACAAACAGAATCATTATAATTCAACTAATGGAAAATTCACTTGCCATTTTGATGGAGTATATTACTTCACTTACCATATCACTGTTTTCTCCAGAAACATAAATGTATCTTTAGTTAAAAATGGGGTCAAAGTGCTACACACTAAAGATGGCTATCATGGTAATGAGGACCAGGCCTCTGGGGGCATAATCCTTGAGTTGA
This sequence comes from Phalanger gymnotis, assembly GCA_028646595.1. Lineage (NCBI taxonomy): Eukaryota > Metazoa > Chordata > Mammalia > Diprotodontia > Phalangeridae > Phalanger > Phalanger gymnotis. Next base: position 665,862,281 of record CM053622.1, read on the forward strand.
AGCTTGGAGATGAGGTGTGGGTGCAAGTGACTGGAGGAGAAAAGTTTAATGGCTTGTTTGCTGATGCAGATGATGACACGACATTCACAGGCTTCCTTCTATTTAGAGATTAGTCAACTAGTAAAGCCCACATTTCCTACCATTTTTATATGATGCTGTGTAGTTTTGGGGTTAACACTAACTGATTTGATCATACTATCTATATCACATTAATCTTTTTCAATTAAGTTTTATTAATGTTTTGTTTTCATATCAGTCTTCCCAACTTTCCCTTTCTCACAGAGCTTCCCTTCTAATGGTTAAAAAGCAGTCAACCAAAAATAATAAATGCAGTGACCACGTGTGTGAGAGAGAATACATGCAACATTGTCCATTTTTCTCCTCTACTTCCACTGAGAGGAGGGAAGTGTGTGTGTATTTCAACATCTGTTCTCTTGGGCCAAGATTGCTTATTATTTAATTACTCAAAATTTGGGTGTCTTTAAGTGTTGTTTTTGTTTATATTACTGCATTAAATGTGTATGTTGTTCTCGTGGCTCTGCTTACTTCACTCTAACTCCGTTCACATACATCTTCCCAAGCTTCTCTGAATGCCTAATATTCATTGTCTCTTAGAGCACAATAGTATTCCCTTACATTCCTATGCCACAATTTTTTTAGAGCCATTATTTGATCTAAAGGCACTTTATTTCCAGCTTTTTTGCTACACAGTATTGATGCTTGTAATTGGCACCAATATGTGTGGAGAGGCAAAACAAGGAGGCTAATTCTTAGCAATGGTCATAACTGTCAATTACTTTTTCCCAAGAATAAATTTAGAATTTCGCACAATTGTTGTCTATTGTCATTTATTTTAGGTATCTCCTCATTGACATTTTCTGAACTTCCACAAACCAATGTTGCTTATAATGTGACTTTCACCTTTCTTCTTTTAAATATAAGGATGGAAATAATGACATGGTACATGCACGAAGATATATGCATATATGTGTGTAAATACATGCATCTATATATATGTATACACACACATGCTCAAAGAAGGTGTTTGAACTTCTTACTCTGTTTTTCCATAGTTTAAAAATGTCATATTTATATTTATGTATTTATTTATGTTTATGTTCATATTTATAGTTATGCATAGGTTTTGGTGGGAAGGAAAAAGTTAAGATTATTTACTTGGTTCAATGATAATTGATGACATTTGGATGCTGTTGAGTGATTTGGGACTGGGAGTTCTTGGCACTGGGTTCACATGTTTTCTCTGGCTTTTCCATCCATTTCCATCTTGTTACTAAACCTTAGAGCTGCCCTAGGAGTTACTTAGGAGGACTATGACTTGTCAGTTTTTTCAAACCCTTGGTAGTTTCTTGCTAATTGATCTTATAGATGTAAGACACCCATCCCAATACAAAAGTCCTGACTAAATATTTCTTGTTTTCCCCTTTATCTTTTCCTCTCTTCCTCTTCCCTCACTCCTCCCCACCTCTCTCTCCCCTTTCTCTTCCTTTCCCCTTTCTCACTGTCTCTGTGTCTCTCTCTCCCCCTTACTTTTCCTCTTTCTTTGCTTCTCCCTCTCCCTCAACACACAAACACTAGGGATTCACAATAATAACTAGAGTACTACCATGAAACAAGATCAATGAGAAGCCAATGAAAAAGTTTTATAAAACTTGGAAGTCTCTCTTCTACAAACGTATAAATGGTAGTGCAATATCTCAGCTCACAAGGTAGAGTCCCAGATATCACAAAAGGGGAAATTCCTGAAGGTCTTTAGTAGGGATGCCCTTCCCTTTAGTAGGGAAGAGACATGATCTAGGTTCTAGTTCCTTAACTTCTTCCCACAGTCTTTCTCTCCCTTCAGAGACCTCTCCCTGAAGAGACCTTGCAATTTCAATGTCTTAGATCTCTCTTCTCCCCCTCCCCACCCTGAAACTCCCAGAAATCTGAGCTTTGAACCCCTGGTTACATCCCTGATCAAAGAAGAGGCATAGGTTTATAGGAAGAAATAGCAATTGAGTAGAAGAGCCATAAATTTTACCAACAGGGTAGACACACAGTAAACTTATATAGAAAGACGCCCATTTGTCCCTCTTTTTAGTTCTTCCCTCTATTACTGCTGGTTTGTGTTTCTGCCTGTTTGAAGTGTAGCCAGGGGAGGCAGATTTAGACATGTCTTTCTTTAAATAACCTCTCATTTACTCCTTTCTGGGAAGTCACCTGATTTCCTAGGTGAACAACCAAAAGAAGGGAAGGTAATACCTCTCAAAGAGGAGATCGAAAATATGTTTCCAAAGGAGTCCAAGATCACATATTAGAGTTGCATGCAGGAGAAGCTAACCTTCACTTTAACTATTCGTGTGTTTTTACCTTAACACCCAACAGATTCCAAGTAGCCATTCAAATAATCCCTAAGGGTGCCTCTGAGGCAAGGAGCACCTAGTTAAGCCACCAGCCAGTGTAGGGGATACTTCTTTTGCATTGAACATTTGTGTAAAATGTTATGCCACTCAAAACTTAAAGGGAAGCAAGCTTAAAGCAACAGCTAATGAGTTAAGGGAAAACACTCACCAACATCTACCTTTTTGGAAGCATCTCATTTTTCAAAAATATATCAGGAAGTTGCTTTATTTTTTAAAAAAAGTTTATTGTTGATCCCTTTTGTTTTTACATCCTAGTCATTTTCAGATAAATGGCTCCCTTGCTCTCCAAAACAATTAACAAGAATTTATTAAAGCAATTATTCTCTTCCAGGCACTATACTAAGTCCTGGGGATAGAAAGCACAAGCAAAACCATTTCAGGGCTTCAAAGAGCTTACATTCCAATGGGAGAAGCAGTATATGAAAATCTGATCATACAGATAAATATAGAGTAAATGGATAAAAAGATAAATACAGAGTAGAGAGAAGATAACCTCAGAGGAGATGGTGCTAGGATCCAGGGCAGAAATTTCCAAACTTATTTGGCCTACCACTCTCTTTTCAAAAAAAAATTACTCAGTGCTCCCCTGGAAATCTACTTTTTTTAACCCGTTAATTTTTTTTTAAATTTGTGACATTTCAAAAAAATATAAAACGTTTTTTTAAAAAATGACACATCTTAAATTTAACAATTTATTGTAAATTTGTGAGTTTTTTCCTGCACTGAAATTTTGATGGTGCAATATTGCATCATATAATCTCTCTTGTTAGATTCTCTTCCAGATCATGCCCATTAGTGTCCCACAAGGTGCTGTCATGGGCCTTCTTCTCTTCTTCCTCTATATAATTTCATTTGATGATCTCATCAGTTCCCATAGATACAATTATAATATCTATTCTCACGGCTCTCAAATATATTCATCTGGTCCCAACCTCTTTGTCTCAAATCTTCAACTGCCTTTTAGATATCTTGAACTGGATGTTCTGTACATATTTTAAACTCAACAAATCCAAAATTGAACTCATTATTGTTTCCCTCAAACCCTCCCACATTCCAGATTTCCTTATTACTCTTGAGAGTACCACCATCTACGCCATTCCCCAGGCTAGCAGCCTAGGTGTCATCCTAGGCTTCTCATGTTCTCACTTTCCACATCACAACACTTTTTGCATACATCTCCTTGTCTCCTCTGACACTGCTACCACCCTTGTGCGGACCCTCATCACCTTACCCTTGGACTTTGCAATAACCTTCTGGTTGGTCCCCAGCCTCAAGTCTCTCCCCACTCAAGTCCATTTTCCACTCAGTTGTCAAACTGACCTTCCTAAAGTGTGACTTTCAGCATGTTACCTCCCGTATTCAATACACTCTAATGCTCCCTATCACCTCTAGGATCAAAGATAAAAACCTCTATTTGGCTTTTAAAGCCCTTTATAAACTGGCCTCTGTCTGCCATGCCTGGAATATTCTCTCCTTTTAGGTTGTTGAAAAAGAGCGCTTGCTATGACCAGGGCATAATGTTGACAAAACTCTATTAGTCTGCTCTGATTCATTTTGTGCTCCAAGGCCAAACTTGCCTGTTATTCCAATTATCTTTTGATTTCTTATTTTAGCATTCCAATCCCCTATGATGAATGTGACATCTCTTTTTGGTGTTATTTCTAGATGTTGTAGGTATTCATAGAACTGATGGAGGAAATTTGCTCATGTGTGAAGGCAGTACGAAAAGCATTTTATTCTAAGTTCTGTGTTATCAGCTTGCAAATCATTTACTCTTAATTCCTAGTCTTGAAAAAGCCCTTGGGACTGAGCTAGGGATCTAACCTATACCTGGACAAACCAGCGCAGTAAAGAAGTTGAGCTTTCCTTTGCGTTTCCAACTCCGGCCACAGGGGGCCGCATAAACACAAGCGCAGGGAGAGGGCGGAGGTATTTTTTTCTCCCCGTACGTACTGACGTCACGCTTCGCGACTTGCTCCGGAGCCGGAAGTGGGCGGTGGCGCCGGCGTGCGCTTTCCGGAGCGCGTGGGGCTGCTGTCTTGGAGACGCGGAGCTGACCTGGAGGAGGGGCCCAGAGCCGGAGGAAGGCCAGTCGCTGCTGAGGGGCTGGCGTGCGAGGGAGCTCGCCTCGAGGCCCAGCATGCTGAAGGCTTGGAGGCAGTGGTCACTGGGCCCCGGCGGCACGTCGGCGGCCTTGCGGCTGCTGCGAAAGAACTGGGGCGGCGGCGGCGGCGGCGGCGGCGGCCTTCGCGGGGCCCGCCTGGTCAGCACCAGCTGGTCTCCGGTCGGAGCCGCCTTCAACGTCAAAGCTCAGCCTGCGCGTAAGGAGCTTTTCGGCGAGCCCCGGGTGAGCGGCCCCCGAGGGGCGGCTTGGGAAAAGCGTTCCGTGGGGAGTCACGCCTGGATTCGCGCCCTGGCTCTGCCACTGACTGGCTGTGTGACCTTGGTCAAGTCACTTCACCTCTGTGGGCCTCAGTTTTCTCATCTGCAAAATGGGGACTCAGTGACCTTAAAAGGGCCTTATAGCTCTAAATCTGGTTTTAGGGCCAGCTTACCCGGAGCTGGAGTCAGGTCATCCGTCATGGGAGCTCCCTGCATTCTAGATTTGTGCTTCTACATCTTTCCAAGCTTCTCTACCCTTTTCATGAGTCCTTCTTGTTAATTCAGCTCTCGGCCCACGTGGAAAGTTGAGAGCATTCCGAGGTGCTTGATTGGAAGGTCCTGGTGTTTGGGGATTTTTACCAGCTGGGAGGGGGTGACCTAGCACCTGGCTCCATGAGCAGGATTGTATTTATCGACAAGAGTGGAGTAGCACAATAATACTTAGTATTATATAAGTATGAAGCATGATCTTCACATTATGCCCTATGAGGCCAGCAGAATGTGTTATTCCCGTTTTCGTAGATAGGAAACATTCAGAGAGGTGACATTTTGGGGGTAACATAACTGGTAAGGGGCCTAGTCAAGCCAGGATACATGTTCACAGAACATTATTAAACATAAGATATATGCAAAATGAAGACAAAGTAGTTTTGGGGTTGGAGAGACATTAGGAAATGGGACCAGGAAAGGATGAAGGAGGTGGCATTTTAGCTGAAACTTAATGCATCCTAAGAGTCCAAGGGGTAGATGTAAGGAAGAGCATTTCAGGCATGGGGAATTCCACTTATGAAAAAGCTGAGAGATGAAATATAACTTATAGGGAACCTGAAGTAGTAGTTCTGTTTGGTTGGTGCTGTTAACAGAATTTTTACTGAGCCAGTCTCGGAAACCTGAGAATGCTCCCAGCAATCAAGTAATTTAATTAAGCAGTTTCAATGGGGAATGTTCTCACAGCTGAAGTAAAAGCACAGGTTATATACTTAATCATAACTGGGAAAGGAAGGGGGGGAAGGTGGATTACAAACATTTAGTGGTCTCCCACAAGAAACCCATAAGTCCCATAATGTAACAGTTCTGGAGTCAAGTCTTTGGGGGTTGTAACCACCTCCTAAAGTACAGAACCAGAGTTCTATGACAGGAACAGTTTCAACAATCTTTGATTCACTTCATGTAAGGTCCAGTGATTGTGAGTATTGTCAGAGTTTTGATTAATCAGTTTAAGCTGTGTTGTGAGCTCTGACTCCCAAGCCAGAGAAGGCAGCTCTTGAGAAAACTAAATTATTAGTATGTTCATTACACATCACATCGATTAGTATGAAAATTATAAATTTCTTTCTCAGTACTTAGTTCATATGACAAGGGAATAACATCTGGAGTCAGGTTTTATTTTCTCCCAATTAGAGAACATAAGAGAAGAAGGCTAGGACAGAACCATAGGGAATGCCTACGTTTTTGTGTGATTTCTTTTTCATTACTAATAGATGATCTCAAGCCGTCCTCTACTGATGTCCTAGCCTGCCATCTCATGTTGACATTGTACTGAACTCACCCGGATGGATTCTTGAAAGTTGGCCAGTGGATCCCCAAGTATTGGCAGATCTTACCTTGCTAGGAAAGGTTTGAGTGTAGGCCTAGTGACAGACTGAAAGTTGAAGAATAAACCCAAGTCAGTGTGAAGAGGCTCATCATCAGTAGTCTGGGTTCCACCTCATGAATTGTTTTAACCAGTGGAATTTTATGAATTATGTCTGCTAAAGTTATGATATGCTTTGGTGGAGGAAGGACCCTCACAAAGGATGAAATAACATCCTTTGAATTTGGAAGTAAATAAGTGATCCTTGGTGGCTCAGTTTGTAGAGAGGAGTTTCCAGGAAGCTTGTGACTGGAAGATGAAGTTAGGATAGAATTGATTCAAGTCAGATGTAAATCACTGGTTAGTGCAAGACTTGGTTGTTTAGAAAACATTCTTGCTAAATATTGTAAACTTCATGTGCCTTTCTGAAATGTGTTGCCAAAAATTTTCCTTTGCTCCTTGCATTTATCTCCAGATTCCCTTTCCTTGCTCAAATCTATTTTATCACCAGTAGCCCTCTGATTATCTTCTATCTGGCAAATTTGTAGAGCTATGAGGATTTGGTTCTAAACATAGCATTTTGCTGAGACACAGCAACCCTATCAGGACTGATGGATGGATCTAGATTTCCTGAGGTATAGGGACTTCCTCTACTGATGTAGACCTCTGCAAAGTTCTCTGAGCTTCTTCATACTGAGGAACTCTTTACATGTTTTCATATTAGCCCTCTGTTGAGATCTACCTAATTCAGTAGACCCTTGCCTATACTTTTGTTAAAATATTGTCTATGGATAAAGTCATGCTAATAATTCCTCATGTGATCTGGATTCTGGGATGCTGTGCCAACTTCAGTGCCAGCTCTAGTTTGTCTTACCTAGAGGGGATAGAGGGATCCAGGTATGGACCCAGGGACAGATCGAATGTCTTTCTGAGTGTCACCTTCCTGAGTATCAGTTCAGGAAAGTTCATCACTAGCCTGGATGCAGGGTGATTGACTTTTTGGCTAAAGCAACGCTCAAAGACCATCTACTGGATTTTGGAGGGCTTATAACATGTGCTGGAGGGAGGACAGACTCAGACTAATCTCTTCGGTGCTTTCATATTTTTTAACAAAAGCCTATTGTGTATAGAACGTAAAGCACTGGGAAAGGAACAAGATTCAAATAAGTCAAAGTCCTTGTCCTCAAGAAAAGTATAGAATGGAGCAAGGGTTCTTAACCTGGAGTTCATGAATTTTTTTATTTTAAAAACTTTTTTTGGTATTAGTATTTTATTTTCCCCCAGTTACATATAAAAACAATTTTTAACATTTGTTTTTTAAAACTTTGAGTTCTAAATTCTCTTCTTTCCTCCCTTCCCCCCCCCCCTGGAGAAGACAAGTAATTCACTATAGGTTATGCTTGTGTAGTCATGCAAAACATATCCATAATAGTCATGTTGTGAAAGAACCTCCAGAAAAGTAAAGTAAAAAAAAAAAATTATGCTTCAGTCTGAATTCAGATACCGTCAATTCTTTCTCTGGGGATGGATCATCGTAAGTCCTTCAGAGTTGTCTTGGATTGTTGTATTTTGAGAATAGCTAAGTCATTCACAGCTTACAATACTGCTATTACTTTTTACACAGTACATTTCAGTTTGCATCAGCTCATGCAAGTCTTTCCAGGTTTTCCTGAGAGCATTCGACTTATCATTTCTTATAGTACAGTAGTATTCCATCATAATAACATGCCACAACTTGTTCAGCCATTCCGCAATTGATGGGCATCCTCTCAATTTCTAATACTTTACCCACAGAAAAGGGCCGCTGTAGATGTTTTTGTTCGTATAGGTCCTTTTCTTTTTTGTTTTTTTATGTTTTGGGATACAGATCTTTGTAGTGGCGCTGCTAGGTCAAAGGATATACACGGTTTTATAGCCCTTTGGGCATAGTTCCAAATTGCTCTACAGAATGGTTAGATGAGTTCATGACTCCACCAACAGTACATCAACATCTCAGTTTTCTCACATCCCCTCCAACATTTATCATTTACCTTTTCTGTCCTATTAGACAATCTAATAGGTATTAGGTAGTACCTCAGAATTGTTTCAATTTGCATTTCTCCAATCAGTAATGAGTTCTGTTTTTTCATATGGCTATAGATAGCTTTGATTATTTCATCTGAAAACTGGTCATATCTTTTGATTATTTATCAGTTGGCAAATGGCTCTAATTTTTGTAAATTTATCTCAGTTCTCTATATGTTTGAGAAATGAGGCCTTTATCAGGGAAACTTGCTTCATACTTTTTTTTCATAGTTACTTTTGCTAATTGTATTTCCTTCCATCCTATCCCCCCCATTTATTCTATTCTCTCTCTCTCCTTTCACCTTGTCCCTCCTCAAAAGTGTTTTGCTTCTCACTACTCCTCCCCGAATCTGCCCTCCTATCACTCCCCCTGCCCTTCTTATTCCCTCTTCCCTCCTACTTTCCTGTGAGGTAAGATAGATTTCTATACCCAATTGCATGTGCATGTTATTCCCTCTTTGAGCCAATTCTGATGAGAGTAAGGTTCACTCACTTCCTTTCCCCTCTCCCCATCTACTGTAAAAGCTTTTTCTTTCCTCTTTTATGTGAGATAATTTACCCTATTCTACCTCTCTCTTTCTCCCAGTACATTCCCCTCTAATCCCTTAATTTTATTTTTTAGATATCATCCCATCATGTTCAACTCACACCTGTGTCCTTTGTCTATATATATATATATATATGTGTATATATATATATATATACACTCCTTCAATCTACCCTAATCATGATAAAGGACTTATGAGTTATAATCTTCCAACATAGGAATATAAAGAGTTTAACCTTATTTAAGTCCCTTATGATTGCCCTTTGCTGTTTACCTTTTTATGCTTCTCTTGAGTCTTGTATTTGAAAGTCAGTTTTTCTATTCAGCTTTGGGCTTTTCATCAAAAATGTTTGAAAGTCCTCTATTTCATTGAATGTCCATTTTCTCCGAAAGGATTTTACTCAGTTTTGCTGGGTAGGTGATTCTCCTTTGTAATCCTAGTTCAATTACCCTCTGGGCTATCATATTCCAAACCCTCCGGTCCTTTAATGTAGAAGCTGCTAAATCTTGTGTTAATCTGATTGTGGCTCTACAGTACTTGAATTGTTTCTTTCTGGCTGTTTGCAATATTTTCTCCTTGACCTGGGAACTCTGGAATTTAGACAATATTCCTGGCAGTTTTCATTTTGGGATCTCTTTCAGGAGGTGAACAGTGTATTCTTTCAATTTCTATTTTATCCTCTGGTACTAGAACCTCAAGGCAGTTTTTTCTTGAAAGATGATGTCTGGGCTCTTTTTTTGATTATGGCTTTCAAGTAGTCCAATAGTTTTTAAATTCTCTCTCCTGGATCTGTTTTCCAGGTCAGTTGTTTTTCCAATGAGATATTTCACATTGTCTTCTATATATTTTTTTTCATTCTTTTGGTTTTGTTTTATTGCTTCTTGATTTCTCATAAAGTCATTACCTTCCATTTGCTCCATTCTGATTTTTAAGGAATTATTTTCTTCAGTGAGCTTTTGGACCTCTTTTTCCATTTGGCCAATTCTGCTTTTTAAGGCATTCTTCTCCTCATTGGCTTTTTAGACCTCTCTTTTACCATTTGGCCTAGTCCATTTTTTAAGGTGTTATTGTCTTCAGTATTTTCTTGTGTCTCTTGTTGACTCTTCTCATGATTTTCTTGCATCACTCATTTCTCTTCCCAATTTTTCCTCCGCCTCTCTTACTTAATTTTCAAAGTCCTTTTTGAGCTCTTCCATGGCCTAAGACCAATTCATATTTTTCGTGGAGGCTTTGGATGTAGGAGCTTTGACTTTGCTATCTTCTTCTGAGTGTGTGATTTGATCTTCCCTGTCACCATAATAACTGTCTGTTGTCAGTTTGTTTCTGTTGTTTGCTCATTTTTTCCAGCCTATTACTTGACTCTTAACTATTTGTTAAAGTAGGGCTCTGCTTCCAGGGTTGAGGACAGACACACTGTCCCAAGCTTAAGGGGTTTTGTGCAACTGTTTTCAGAGATATTTCTAGGGACCTGTAAATTTTCAGTTCTTCCAAGATAGTATGATCTAAGGAGAGGTGTGTTTACTGCTCTCCTGGCCTGTGCTCTGGTCTGTTAGTGACCACAAGCACTCTTTTCTGCCCTGGAACTGTGAGGAGGGTCCCTCCTCTACTGTGGCTATAAGTTCTGTTGTGCTAGGGCTCCTCCTCATCTTGGGACTGACACCCCAGACTGTAATCCAGATCTGAGTACAAGCAAAGTAACAGAGTCTTGCCTCAGTGCTAGCAAGAAGACCCCTGTAATCTCCTTCTGACCAGTTGTTTGACCCCCTTACTGCCTGTGGGCAGAGAGCTCTGGGAGTAGCTGCTCCTATTGCTGCTGTTGATTTAGTCACTCCCAGTGCCTGCTGCTGGTTTGCTGTGGCACGTGCTGGACTGCGCTCCACTCTTACCAGGTCGGACAGATCTTTCCTGCTGACCTTCTAAGTTGTCTTTGGCATCTGTGGGCTGAGAGGTCTGGAAACTGCCATTGCTGCCAGTAATTCAGTCACCCTGAGGCCTACTCCAGGTTTGATGGGGCCCTGGTCTGTGCTGGCAGGTTTGCCTCTCTCATCCTGTTGCAACAGACCTTTCTTGCCGACCTTCCAAATTGTCTTGGGCTAGACATTTGTTTCACTCTGTCTTTTTATGGGTTCTGCTGCTTTAGAATTTGTTTAGAGTCATTTTTAAAGGTGTTTGGAAGGGGGGTGGGAAAGAGCTCAGGGGAGTCCTTGTCTTTACTCCACCATCTTGGATCTGCCTCTTGAAATTTTTAAAAAAGTTTTGATAACTATATTTCATTATAATTGGTTTCCTTTGTGATCCTATGTATTTAATTTTATGTATTTAAAAACTTTCTTATGAGAGGTCCATAGACTTCAGGCTGCTTAATGGTGGGGAGTGTGGTCTATGATGCAAAAACATTAAGAACACCTGGTATATAGGAAATTTTTGTTGTTGAATCTTTTCAGTTGTGTCCAACTCTTCTTGACCTCGTTTGGGGTTTTCTTGGCAAAGATAGTGGAGTGGTTTGTCATTCCTTTCTTTAGCTTATTTTACAGGGGAGGAAACTGAGGCAAACAGAGTTAAGAGGGTCACATAACTAGCAAGTGTCTGAGACCAAATTTGAACTCAGGTCTTCATGACCCCAGGCTCAGCTCTGTATCCACTGTACTACCCAGTAGCCCCATAGAGGAAACAAAAACAGATAATTACAATGCGTGGTGTTCCCTGATGAATGCATTAAAGACTTGCAAAAGTGTTTTAGGAAGATGGAAGAGATCTAAGCTGAACACCCATTCTTATTGAAGAGAATGGATTTCTTCCATCTTTGTAAATTTATAGATAATCCTTTGGGAATTCCAGAGAGAACCGAACTGGAAGTCAGAGTTGGACTGGGTTTGAATACTCCCATTGGCATTCTAGTCTGACCTTGTCTAAGTCACCTACCCTTTGTGAGTCTCAGTTTTCTCTTGTGTAATGTGCATAAAATTACAACACACAACTTACCTTTTTGGGTTGTAGTGAGGATTAAGTGAGATAATACAAAGGCCATTTGTAACTCTCAAGTACTTTATAAATGCAAGCAATTTTTAAGGTCATCATTAGTAATAATGTTGCCCATGACTGTTTACTATTAAACACAATTTTTCAACTTTTAAAAAGTTTTTGGTTTATAAAACTTTTATAGTAGAAAAGATTACATGAATATACTACGTCATTGTTATTTTTCAGAAGAGGAAGAGTGAGAACCGGAAGAGGAATGGACTTGTTCTGTTTGGCCTTAGATGGCAGAACTAGAAGCAGTGAGTGGATGCTGCAGGGTCAGATGTAGGCTTAGTATAAGGAAATCCTCATTGATAGGTGGAGCTCTTTAAAAGTACAATGGGCTGCTTTGGGTATTAGTGGGTTCCTCATCCCTTCATGGTTGAATACGCATTGGGAATACTGTAGAGGGAATTTCTATTCAGGTATGGATTAGAATACATGACATGTGAGGTGAGATTCCATGAAGCGAGGTAGCTGAGAAAAACTCTGAAGTTTAGCATAGAGTTGCTATAAAGGCAGAGGGAGATTCAAAGGATCCAGTTTAACTATTAAAAACTTATTTTTTTAATTACAAAAAATATAGATTTATCTGACTTGGGTAGAATGAGCCACGCAAGGGTTCTCAAGCATGGGGTGAGTATTTTGATGTGGGAGATGTGGTGATAATGATTATAAAGTAATGAGACGAAGCAACTGAAAATAGGATTGCCTTTGGAAACTGAATACTGAGAAAATTTACTTCTCATGTTTTGGTCATAAATTGAAAATATTCTTTGAATTTTAGGGTCTGTTTCGTGTTCCAGAGCTAAGTTCTCCTGAAGGATTTCACGTTGCACAAGAAAAAGCCCTAAGACAAGCTGAGTTCCTAGTAGAGAGTGCATGTGCTACACCACCTGGACCACAAACTGTGTGTATCTTTGATCAGCTGTCAGATGCCTTGTGCCAAGTAGCAGATTTGGTAAGATCTGTTTTAAGGCTTGAACTTTTCTCTTTAATGATAAAAATATTTTAATTCATCAACATTTGTAATTAATTTCCCCTGCCAATAGCCAGTGTTAATGTACTATAGGACACAAAAGTTTATCTGGAAAATTGTTTTTGAGAAAAAAATGAGCAAATTCTCAGATAGCATCCTTATAAGAATGTTTGACATTAGTTATGCAGCTACAAATATGTTAACAATGAAAGAAAAAACCCAGGTGTTTACTGTTCTAAGGGAATTTGATATTCATCACTGCAAAATTTACAAAACATCATTAGATCTTTTATTCTCATGACATTAAGATCATACATTGTAAAGCAGTACCTACTACATGACATGGTTCCTTTATGTAGAAAATTTCATTGTTACCTTTAAAGTAAGATTCCATTTATAAAAAAAGTTGACTTACAACTCTTTAGTAATATCTTTATAATATCTGGAAATATAAAGTAGGTTTTTTGAAAGTAAATGAGTGAACATTTGTATTGTGTTACCAAAGTTTTAAAATCAAATTGACATTTTTGAAATGATGTCTAGCCTTTTTTATTGATGTAGACACATAAACGTTATTTGCTTCTAATAGTTTTATTTTGATTTACAATTTACTGGTCAGGACCAAAAAATATGATTAACTCTTAATTATTCCTACTTAGGAAGGGAAAAAGTGGCATACAAGTCTAAAACAATGGATCATTCATGATTACCTATATTTGTTGTTGGACTGTGTTGTTGTTGTTTTTTTTTTCAGTCATTTGAATGTTGTGGGTATATCTAATGTAAGTACCTCCATTTCACAGCATAGCCTTTTGCAGTTGCTCGGAGGACCTGGCGTAGGAGAGGTTCAGAAGTTGTTTAGCTTCTCCATCCTATCTGCTTGTTAGCTCTTTTGCTTCCTGTCATGTTAAAGTTAATATCACTTCTCTGACCAAAGTATACTTACCCCAAGCCTCCTGGGGTTGGAGGAAATGCTTATATAAATTTTTTAAAAGGTCTCCTGTTGGATTTAAAGTAAAATAGATTGTAAGCCCTTTAAGAGCAGGGGCAGCATTTTTGACCAACTGTATATGAAATGAATATTATTAAATGAATACTGCCTAATATCAATGAAATAAGTGCTTCTTTCACCTAATTTGCTTATGTCAATAGAACTTGAAAGCAAGTGTTGCTTACTTTCAAATTTTCTGGAGATACTAAAGAATTGACAGCATTGGCATTTGGTAGAGAAGTTGCAGGTTTGCTTGCTGCCTACTAATGACCCCTAGTTACTTTCCATGCTTATTTTCATTACTTTTCCCAGATGTTTGCTTTCATTTTATTGCATTGAAGCTCATTTTGGTTCCTTTTTTCCTTATTCTTGTCTGTAGAATAAAATGTTACTTTTCAATCTCTTACCTTGTCTAAATGTCAGTTTTAAAATATGCAAAATCTCAGGACAAATTTTGATCACCCAGATTTTGTATATGTGATTGTCATTGAATAAAAATTTTTAAATATTTCCGTATGAAACAGCCAGTAAGATTATCCTAGTTTAAAAGATTAGCTTTATTGAACTAGATTGTTGTCTGATTCAGTTGTGTCTGATTTTTCATGACCCCATGGAGTGCTCACTTCTATCTTAAGTTCGTAATGTAGAAATGAAAATTGTTCCATTTCTCAGAAATAATAAAACAATGATTTTGGGTTTCAGATTATTCCTTACCTTGTTTCCCTCACCACTATTCTAAATGGACAGAGTTAATGTTAAGTATTAGTTATGAATTGAGTGTAAGACTCTTAACCTTTCTGGGCCTCATCTGTAAAATGGAAGGGTTGGATTAGATAGTTTATAAGGTTTCTTCTGGTTTTAAGAGCTTTCATTCTTTATTAATTGAAAGAGGTTCCATTGCCTCTAATATGTTATACTTGGTAATTAAATATTTCTTTGTAAATTTCTGCTTAAGTAACATTTTATGTACTTTAATGCTAAGCTGGGTTCATTGTTATTATCAACAGTCATGAGAATTTATATATTTATGTGTATTAAAATATGGAATTTTATCTTGTGTTGATTATATTTTATGCATTTATTACATGTTAAATCATCATTGACTTTACAGAGAAATGCATAACAAAACATTTTGTAGTTACTGAGTTTTGTAGCATGTTTCTATTAGAAGTGCTTTCAGTCTAGTGGTTTCAGTTTTTTTCACTTATTGTTTAATTTTAATCTTTTTGAAGGAGTTAAAAATAATTTAGTCAAGTTTTGAATATAATCATTGTAACCCTTCATAACATTAGGAATGTGATAGAAACCCCAGGTTGGAAGTGGAGATTCAGGTATGGCACTAAAAGTCCTGTGGAGAAAGTACTGAGATGAGATAGGAGAAGGTGCATAACCATATTGCCATGTGAAGTTTCCTAGATCTAATGTTACTGCAAATACTAATGCTTTGCAAGGTTGTTTTGTGGCACCAAATTAATAGGTGTAAATTAGTGGAGGAAAATGCATACATGGACAGAGAGAAAGAGAGAAATTTGGAATACTTTATTTTTTAGATAAATGTCTAAATTTTTTTAAACAATTTTTAAAAAACATGATTTGAAAAGTTTTTTCTTTGGAGGAATAAGATTTTACTGCCAAACTAAAAATAAGCTCAGAAAATATTTTCTTTGGAGCACAGAATGCTCACTACTAGCCTTTGCTAAACCCATTTAGGAAAAAACACTATCACTGGTAGAAATAGATTGGTTAAGGCAAATAGAACATGTAAACTACTGGATGACACATTTTAAAATATAAATTTTTATCTGTTTTTAAATCCTGGAAAAGTTATTTTCCATCACATCCCCTTTTGGTTTCTCTTTCCCTTATATTAGGCTGATTTTGTGAAAATTGCTCATCCTGACCCAGCATATAGAGAGGCAGCGGAAGAAGCCTGCAGAAACATTGGTACCATGGTAGAAAAGTATGTTTTGTTCACTTTTGTTATTATATTGGGTTGCACAATAACAAGAAATCATGTTAGGGAAGATTTTTTCTTTTAATACTTCAGTGTTTGTGTTGCCAACAAAAACATTGGACCCCACGTGTAAAGATGTGTGTATTAAGTTGTTTATTTTATCAAAATGATGAATTTGAGTTGCTTGGTTGTTGATTTTATGATATAGTATGTGCCAATAAAACATGACAAATATAAGTCTAAATTTCCTGAGCCTGCAATCAGTTGCTGTGGCCTATTATGTCTGTGCAGTTTCTACTTGTTTAATGTCATGTTTAGTGTCCATAAAGTCTGTATGTCAAGAGAAGTGTTAGAGTTGCTTTAGGGACCAAGAAAATTTCTCTGGTAGGGCTGACCGAGGATAAAGGGTATTATTGGATATCATTGGTCCCTGTTGAGCCTAGTAGTAAACCACAACTGCCAAGGAGTGCATTTTCTTTAAAATTACTTTAAAAGTAGTTTAAGTGCTTTTTAAATCATTGTGTTGACCCCCAGATACCTTTTAACTTCATTTATAGAAAAAAGATACAGTTGCTATTGAAAGTCCTTAAGTACCCAGCATTATGCCAGTTACAAAGAACTTTTCATTTGGTGCTTTAAGGTTTACACAGCGCCTTCCTCATAGTAATCCTGTGATTTAGCTAATAACTGTGAAGTCAACAAATATTTATTAAGAACCTACCGTGCAAGGCCCTATGCTAAGTCTAAAACAATCCCTGCTCTCAAGAAGCTTACATTCTGTTGTAATGAAACAGTTACCATTCCTGTCCTATGTGCTCTTGCTGTCAGAAACCAAGGTAGACAAATTTTTAGAACTTGCACATTATAAAGACATGTACATTTATTTAATATACGTAAAGGAGGGAAGTGTACTAGTTAACATATTAGTAGGTGAAAATGACCTTCCACTTAAAGGCACTCTGAGGTTACATTGTGGTTGAAGGTGACTCTGGGTTCTTGAAGGCTATGTCAACAGAATACTAGCCCTGGTAGGCACTGTTGAACTAGAGCATTGACTGCGGACCAAGAAATAGGCTGTTGTCAAAGGATCAGCCTATCTAGTAGGTTCATTCCCAAAGAGTTGGTTACTGGTGGGGGAAATGATTATTTTATATTAATAACTCATTATTAATTAGGATCCAGGCTTATTTCCTTATTCAGAGATGAGCCCCTGTATGTCAGTCTCAAAGTGATAGATGAGGTTGGCCTAATCCATGGGGTACATGCGCTTGGATCTTGGGGGAGACCCCAACCCATTTGGAGACCTTACTTCTGTTTAGAGTATAAACAATCTAAATTAAGTGAATTCCAGCTCTAAAGCCTCATGTCCTTGCACCTCTCCATTGGCATTAGGCCCAGTTCGTGAAGGAGAAAATCAACTAGAGTAGTCCAGGTAGAGATTGATTGCTTTGTCCAGATTGCTGGAGGCAGCTGAGTCTCATGATCAAGCCACGTTCTCAGCAGGAGGAGCTGAAGACTCTTAGCCCACCTCCTCATTTAAATGCCTATCCCCTCATTAATTGTTCACCAGTCAGGATTGATTTCTCTTGTCAGGGGCATTCTCTTTCAAAAAAATATTTAAGGCATTCAGTGTCTCCATTAGGGGTCTTGTGATTACTGAGAGAAACTACTGACCATTATTAGCTAGGCTAATTAATAAATTGATTATTAATTATCCAGAAACTCTCTCTTTGGCTTTTCATCCATGTCAGTGGTCTGTTTAATTTTTGGCCTCGTCAACTCATGAAACCACGAAAAAACTAAAGAGAGGGATAGTTTTTCACTGGATATAATAAACTAATAAAATCATAGGTCTGTTGAAGTAGCTGAAGGTGACTTGTACGTAGGCATGTAATAACCACTTGGGTAGTGTGGATAGAGATTATTCCCATTTTACAGATGAGAAAGCTGAGGCTCAGATGGAATGATTTACCCAAGGCCACTCAGCTAGTTAGTGACAATCAGAATTGGGATTCAAATTTGGGTCTTCTGCCTCCAATCTACCTTATACCATACCATAGCTAACCCTGAAAACAGTCATTAATACTATAGTTTGAGGTTGGGGCATGTCACTCTAGATTAGGAAAAGAAAACTTCTTGGATATGGTAAAATTTTAGGGGCTGCTTTTTTGAATCATGGGATATTTTTAGTCTATATTGGGACTCTTATGCCACCATTTTAGGTGCGGTACCAGATCTGTGTTTAGGCATGAGCCTTTCCTAGCAGCTTTAAAGTCTTAATCACTTAAGATGTGACAGAGAGGGTAGAGTATAGTTGGGATAGGAGTGGTATAGGTATCTAAGAGAGTGGATTTTAAGGTCTATTTTTCCTTTTGAGTACTCGTGAATCTGTTATTCTTTATCATTACTATTACCTTGAGTAATTAAATGCTTAAAAATTTTCATTTGGTGGGCTTAAATTTTGGTTTTTATCTAGCACTGTGACTTAGCCTTTCCCTTAGTTTCATCTGAGAGGTGGTATAACATACTGCCTTCATAGGGATTTTAAAATCAATGATGTATGTGTGCTGCAAGCCATAAAAAAATTATATTTTCCATCAAGTGAAAAAAAGACCTCAATTAGACTTAGTGATAACTATGAATTTAGGTATAGATTTTTTTTAAATCGAGATCTTAGCTAAGTTCCAACTAAAACATCATCACAAATTTGTCCATTTAAATTTCTCCTAAGGCAAAAGTCAAAGATTTGCCTTTACTTACAACCTGGGTGACATCGGGCATTAATTTGTTCAACTTTCTGGGCCTCATTTTTTCTCAATGAGGTTGGACTATATGGCTACTACTACCTGCAGTTTTAGGTCCCTTTCATCTCTAAATCTGTAATCTGTAGCTTTTGTTCCCTTGACATGATGCCTCAAGTGAAGGCATCTTAATTGCTAATGTTAGTGGTGATACTGAGGGGAATCCTTACTATACTGTGGAAAGAACCTCAGAGTTAAGGGTTCAGAAACCTGGATTTGAGTCATAGTACAGCTAACTGGCTTTGTGACCTTGGGCAAGTCATTTAATCATTCTGAGCTAGTTAACTATTGGAGCTATGGCTCAAATCCAGGTTTCCTACCTCTTAACTCTGGATCTGGAGTTTGTTCCTTAATGGTAAAGTGTAATGTATGTACTACTTTATAAGGTAGTTTTTAGGGTGGCCTTTTTTTTTTGCTGTAAAGCACACACATAAGTATGAGCTACTATTAATAGGTTTTTTTTTCCCCCGTAACTCTTCATGATGCCGTGGTAATAGCTAGTAGAATGAAATGTGTGTCTCTGTAGGCTTTATGGCAATTGCTCCTGAGAATGGCTTTTATCTTACACATTATAGAAATAATCTGGTAACCTGGAAGGCATTAGAAAATAATCAAAGACACAGATTTGTGAAAGGGAGTAAACTACCATTCTTACCAACTGGGATCTGCCAGGAATCTTACCACTTAATTCTGTCCTCTTCAGTTAAGCAGAACAAATCTAATTATTATATGTGGCAAAATCCTTGAAATACTTGAAAACAACTGTAGTTCCACCCCCCCGCCACTGCCTCGTCCCTCAATCCTCTCTCAGGCTAAACATAGACAGTTCCTTCAGTAAGTTCCTTATAGTCGGGGTTGGCAAACTGCACAGTGACTTGTCCCATTACCATGTACCATCTGTTCTTGTACTCCTGTGACCCAAGAACAGTTTTTACACTTTAAAATAAAGTTTGCTTGTATTCTAAAATCTAAAAACCATGCTTAGCTTGCAGGCTGTTGGGTGCTCCTGCTCAATGACATAACTTCTAGTTCCTTCACCATTCCAAACATTCCTTAAAACGACTCACCAAATCAGTCACCAAACCAAACACCATTTATTTTCTTTTGGAGATGCTCAAAATTGTCACTGTTTTTCCTAAAGTGTGGTATCCAGAACTGAATGATACTCAGAAGTAGTTAGGCCAACACAAAATTTGGTGGAACAGTCGCTTCTTTGATTCTAGATGCTATGGCTCTCAAAATTGCCAAGAATACAATTAATTTTTTTGCACATAGTTGATGCCTGTTGACTACTGAAACTCCAAGATCCAAGCTGCTGTTCAGCCAGACTTTCTCCTCCATCCTATATTTTTGAAGTTGATTTTTTGAACCCCAGTGAAGAACTTTACATTAGTTCTTCTTTCCTTTTATTTTCTCTTATTTGATTTGACCTATTCTAGTCTGCGCCAAAATCTTTCTAGACCCCTATTTTTGTGCAGCGTTTTCACTTTCCCCTCCTGGTTCATGACATCTGCAAATATGATGAGCAAATGATTTATACATTAATCTAAGACATTGATAAAGATATTGAACAGACACAGTTATTCTCTACCCCATAGAGGAGAATAGTAATTGAAACCTTTAGGCCTCAGTTTTGAAAGGTTATCCTTACTTTGCTGTTAACTTTGAACTTTGACTTAATAATTGCTGTGAGATGTCTATCATGGTTATAACATTCATAGCCTAAATGAGAAAATCCTTGAGATTTAGTCACGTACACTATAGAATTTAACTTTATCCTTCGAATGATAATAAATTAAGATTTAAAATAATCATAATCTATTTGTTTTTCATCTATAATTTTTCTAGGTTAAATACAAATGTGGAATTATATCAAAGTTTGCAGAAATTATTATCAGATGAAAAACTTGTGGCTTCTCTTGATCCTGAAACCAGGTACTTGTTAGCTTATGCTTGACATTTTTTTGTTTGTGAATCTTTGGGGGAAGCGGGAGGTATTTGTAGTGATGGTATTAGCAACTGTCATGTCCGTAAACAATTAGATCAGTTTCCAAGGATTGGGGGGAAGGTCAGGCTCCAGTGATCGATGGCAGATTACTTGGTTTGCTGCGATCATCTTAGTATTTTGAAGTTTGGCAACTTAATTTCTGAACTATGTCAGCGCATAGTAAGCACGTACTGGGCTTGGTGTTTGGGAAGATACAAGATGAAGGGTTGAGCAGAACAGATCTACTTCTCTTTCTCTTCGGGATTGTAGCAGACAAGTAATACTTGGATAATCTTTTAGAAAAAAGTCCAGTAAACCAAAGCCCATTAGCTTTGTACAAAATAGTGTAAAGTTAACTGCCTTTGGGAAATGAACTTCATCTTAGTGGTAGCAGTGGAAGTCGGATCACCAAGGTTAAGAAGTGAGTGAGAGAGAAGTGAGAAAGTGGAGGTAAAGTTTGGTAGCGAAGAGGAGAAAGATCACTGATCATATAGCACTCTAAAGTTTGCCAAGTGCCGTACATATACATTGTCTCATTTGAGCCTTACAATAATTTATGAAGTAGATACAGAAGATTCAATGAAATCTACATACCATTTTTCAGTTGAAAAACAGGTTCAGATGGGTTAGGCATGTTGTCCATGGTCACCTTTGACCATATCATTTGCTTATTTAGGAAAGGCTCTTAAGATTCTGGTGGGATTTCAAACCAGGTCTTCCTGATTCTGTGTTCACCACTCTATCCATTATGTTTTTCTGCTTTATGTGGAAAAATGACTAGGAAAGCTGGTGAGTGAAGAAGATTTGAGTGACTGAGGAGACTTGAACATGCGTAGAGCCAGTGGAATGGGAGAGAGTAGTGATGCACAAGAAAAGGGAAAATTGTTAAGCCAGAATGTAGAGGAAGGTAGTAGTGTATGCTGTAAAGGGTACAGGTAAGAGGTTATCTGTAGGAAATACTAGGACACTTTTCCTTTGAGATTTGAATGGAAGGAGAGATTGGGTAATGATCATGAGTTTTCAGGCATGGAGAAGTAGAGCTGAGGGAGCTGGCAAGAATGCTGGAACTGGAGCCAGGAGATATGGATTGAAATCCTGTCTCTGAAACTTATTAGGTATGTGGCCATGGGCAAATCATTTAACCCTGGTAAGCCTCAGTTTCCTTATTTGTAAAGGGGGATGATAATACTTATACTGTCTACCTCATAGTGGTTAGAAAAATTCTTTGAAACTTTAAAATCCCATATAAATGGGAATTATTATTGTGTAATATAGTGGAAAGCACAGTGAAATGGAAGCCATAATGCCTGGGTTCTAGTCCTTGCCTAACCACATCTATGTGGTTTGGAATAAATAACTTTACCTTCTTAGACTTCATTTATGTGATGAAGTTGGGTGAGATGATTTCTGAGGTTCCCTCTAGGCCTGTGATTCACTTTGCATGAAGTTACTATGCATCATCTCAATTAAGTTAGTAGGAGGTTGTTTCATATGCTCTAAGTTTGTGAATATTTACCTCCTTCATTCCTCACTCCTTCCATCTACCTTCCTTATTTTACCCTTCTCCCCTTCCTGCCATCTTACTTCTTTTGGAGGCTGAGTTGAATAAAAGAAACAAAAGATAGAGTTAGGAGAACATAGTCAATTAGTGAAATCCATCTATTTCCATAAGAAGGCTAGGACAAATTCCCTGTTGTTTAGTTAGATAGCTGGACTAGCTTTGACATTTGGAAATACCTTGGGCCTTTTCTTCCTAAAGCTCTTGGCTCATACACAGAATGTCTAGGATTCTATTTTAAATAATTTTGGGTGAACCTATGGTTGCCACTAATAAACAATGTTTGATTAGTCAATAACAGGAAATGTATTTTCAAAGTAATATATTCAAGGAATATTCAAAAAATTGTGTTATTAATATAATTAGGTGAAATCATTTTATAGCTATAGATGTATGTTTGATTCATCACAATAATTCTACTATTGTGATGAATTGTAAGCTCTTTGAAGCCATATTTTTAGTTATTATTTTATCCCCCAAAGAACTCAGCAGAAGGCCTTTTATGTATTAGGTGCTTAATAAATGTCTTTTGAGTAAGTGAATAAATAATTCCCTTCTGCTTTCCTCTTAGAATTCTGACGAAACCAATGACTTGTGGGAAGTAGTTTATTGTTCAATTATAACTTTAGGCTTGAGTATTACGTAACTGGGGGCAGCTAGGTGGCTCAGGGGATAGAGTACCAGGCCTGGAGTCAGAAAAACTTGAATTCAAATCCAGCCTTAGATACTTATTAGCGCTGTGACTCTGGGCAAGTCACTTAACCCTATTTGCCTCAGTTTCCTTATTAGTAAAATGAGCTGGGGAAGGAAATGGCAAACTACTCCAGTTTCTTTGCCAAGAAAACCTCAAATGGGGCTGTAGAGTCAGATACGACTGAAGCAAGAGAGCAACAACAAATTATATAACTAAAATTTCACTACTTTGGTGATCAGTTATTGTTACCAGCACTAAGTAAATTTCTGTTTACAAAACAGGGTTATATATAATTTGCCTTTACTGGATATTATTTATTTATTTACTGTGAAATACACATACCACAATAATGGTCTAATTAAAATTAAACCAGCCATTTTAATGGTGTCATTCTAAGTGTTTATAGCAGCTAACCAAATTGTAACCAGCATTAATCTTTATCATATGATTCTTAAAGTAAAATCAAAGAAATAACATTGATTAAGAAATACATGTATTTTCATAGACTCCCTTGTTACATTTTTTAAAAAAAATTTGTCTCATAAAGCAATCGAAGTTTGAATCTCTTTGAAGGGTGAGCAACATATGGGAGACATAGGCAGTTTGGCAGTTGTATCAAATGATTAAAAGTTTTTACTTTAGGTAAAAGTTAATTAAGTAGAGGTCCTCAGATCATGTTGTACAATTCTGATAAAATGCTTTTGTTGATTAATTCACTCTTGTAAATTAAGAATGATTTTGGTGTCACTAAAAACAGCACCTTGCTTCTATCATTAGATTTGGTCATTTTAGATGGACTCAAAGTACCTTTGATCTTCACCAACTAGGAAGCTTTTGTTGTGATGAACAGGAAGTATATTTTTGTTTCCATTTTAAATAGTTGTGGAAAGCCAAAATAGCACATCAGATGTTCAGTAAGCATGAATTCCCCTGATAATTTTGAAATGTGCCAAAAGAGAGAGATATCTTCCTGAGAAACTTTTCAGTCACAAAGAATAAAAGAAAAACAGCTTTCATTAGTTAAGGAGCTGGGCTTCTAGCATAACTTCAAAGAATTTAATGTTCCATGTAGCTGCTACTATTTGGAAGAGAGATGGGAATCTCATGTCTGGAAACTGGAATTTTTGCCCAAATACAAACCAGTGTTATGTTTTTAATTAGAGAATTTTGGATGGAGTTTGGTTGTCAGAGATTTGAGCTTTGTGGATACATAAATAAGCTTAAGTATAAAGCATGATTTTAAATTTTTTATTAATTTTATTAATTTTTATTAATTCAGTGCCCACTTATTGGCTTCTGTGTGCAGAGCCATTGAGCTATGCCCTGTCAGAGATGTGATCTTTAGATAAGATTCATCCTTGTTACCCGTATAGAACTTATGGTTAAGATATGGATCACACACACACCCACACACCAGGAATAGACATGGGATTTTTATGGTGTAGAAGACTCCGTGATGAAGAAACTTCCTCTATCATGAAGGTATGCTTTATCTCTGCAGCTCCTTGTCTTAGAGAGTTGCCTAGAGCAGAGCTTCTTAAACTTTTTCCACTCATGACCCCTTTTCACCCAAGAAATTTTTGTGACCCCCAAGTATATAGGCATATAAAATAGGTCTACAAATCAAACATTCACTGATAATAAATCATAAAGAAATTTATTTTAAAACAATTCTTTGGTATACATATAATCTTCCCATTTATTAAAGATGAGAGCAAATTTGCATACTAATGAGATGGATATGCATGTTTTTTTACATAATTAAATCATGGAGGAATATTGATACTGTAGGACATACAGCATCTTCATTGTTTTTCAGAGTTGATGGATATTTTGATTTTGTAATTGTCAATGCTGAGAACACCGTGTTGTATAAACACGTAGGACAAAATAGCGGAAATACGTTTAGGAACATTTCAGAAATTGTTGGAAATTCCGTCCTAATCCCAAGCCAGAATTCATTTAACTATTTTGTATGTACAGTAAAAACACTGCAATTCATAACAAACAATAGTTTCAAATCTGAGCTGAGGTGTTTCTGGCAGCGTTTGTTGGTGTTGTGTGGTATGATGGCATATGCAGTACAAAGTGCATATGTTGTGTGTTCAGAATCAAAGATACAGTGAAGTTGTGCGATGCAACATGGGCAAGCCCTGCCAGAAACATCTCAGATTCATTATGTGTTTGATTTTGAATTAATGTGTTGTTGTTGTGCTTTCAGAAATCTTTTACTGTTGCTAAATTTTTTGTGAACCCCCTTCTTTCAGTTCTGTGACCCCATGGGGTCACGACCCACAGTTTGAGAAGCACTGGCCTAGAGCATCGAGGTTAGTTAAGTGATTTGCCCAGTGTCATAACCTGTGTGTGTCAGAGGTAGGACTTGTAACAGGTGGTTCTTATGAGACTGATTCTCTTATTTGCTGCCTCTCTAGGACACATACATAGATTATTATTTTAAAAATTATAATATGTGCTTAGTACATAATTAAGGTACAAAACAAAATGCTATGTAAAGTCCAAGGGGAAAAAGGGAGGGAAAAGGGTGTTAATGATGGACCTAAAGGGCAAGGAGGAGCAGGAAAGCCTTAATGGAGGAAGTAGCAGTGAATTTTAAAGGTTGGACAAGCCTTTAAACCCACAAAGAGGTAGACGAAGACACTATCCCAGTCACAGGAAACCACAGAAACAAAGGCATGGAGATGAAAAAGTGTAGAATACTTTTGGCTCAGATTGTCTAGAATGTAGAGTCCATGACAGGAGGCAGTAGCTAAATAGGTGCAGTGTAGGTTGCTGCCAGGTAACTGACAGCCTGGAATTCTAGGCAGAGGAGTCTGAACTTTATTCACTGGGCAGTACAGTTTTTGAGCAGGAGTGATATGACTAGTGACATGGCTGTGTTTAATTATATTGAAGCTTATCATATTTACTTGCAGCATATTTCCCTCTCCTACCTCCCTATCAGGGGGCCATCTCCATTTGTCCTGATCTGTATCTTGCCACTGGATATAGTTGGCATTGGAGGAGAGAATGAGGCTGGTGACTTAAATCCAATTCACTTGCAAGTCATGGCATCATCTCCCTGATGTCATGGTCCTTTTAAGAATGAAGAACAAATAACAACAAAAACTACCACCTCCCTGTCAGTAATTTGAGAGGATATCCTTACCTATTCTGAGATTTATAGGCTTATAAACTAGGATTGTAGCTATAGAACTAGAAGGGATCTTAGACACCATGTAGGCCAACCTCCTTATTTTGTAGCAAGGACGTTGTGGCCTCAGAGGCCATGTGACTTGCTGGGGTCACATTAGGTTCAGTGCCCTTTTCACTACACCACAATGCCTTTTATTATGAATAAAAAACCTAAATCATTTATCAACATGTTTGTTTATTTGGTGTTTAAGATGCTAAAAATTGAGTGAAAAGTGGAAACTCAAGTAATCATCCAGGTGTTTTAGCACTATCCTTAAGACAAAAATGGTCAGATGATTGATTGAATTTTGTAATTTTTTTTTCTTTAAGCTATGCACTTTTATTTGAACTGGTCTTAAGTCAGTGTACAGGTAAAGCTCCTCCCCTTCCCCAAGTACTGGCACCAATCTCAAAAAACTCGCAGGGAGACTGTAAAGTCTTCATTCACATCTCTGTTGGGGACAGGGAGGGAATTTAGGGGGCCATTCATTATGGCTGACAATTAAAAAAAAGGAACAAGTATTAAGGCAGAAGATACAAAAAGTTTTTTTTAAAGGATTACATAATTTACATGTAGAGCAATACTAGTACCTTCCCCCCTTACCCCACCTCAATCTGGATTTTCATTATGTAGCTCCTTTGCTCTAGCAGAGGACAGCCTTCACAGAGGCTTGTAACTTTTTAACAAACACAGTATTTGGAATGACTATTAAAAAAATGTACAATCAGAGTCCTGAAGATGCATTGTAAAACTTGGGGGAAATTTGCCTCCAACATACTTAGACTGCTCATCACCTTCACCGTTTCAGTTTTTAAATCATGAGTCAAGCACCCCAAAAAAAAATCCAAGCGAAAAACAATAAAGTCATGCCAATCTTATCTCTTTTTTCGGGCAATTATCATGTCACACCCTTTGACCAAAAAAAAATTAAAAAAAACACAAACAGTCCATTTAGAAGCATTTGCGGTGGACAGTGTAGTGCCCAGATTTATCGTACTCCTGCTTGCTGATCCATATCTGCCAGAAGGTGGAAAGAGAGGCCAGGATGGAGCCTCCAATCCAGATAGAGTAAGATGGGGCAATGATCTTGATTTTCATTGTGCTGGGAGCTAGGGGTGTAATCTCCTTCTGCATCCTGTCAGCAATGCCTGGGTACATAGTAGTACCACCAGACAATACGGTATTTGCATACAAATCCTTACAGATGTCAACATCACACTTCATGATTGAGTTGAAGGTAGTTTTGTGGATTCCACAGGATTCCATACCTAAGAAAGATGGTTGGAAGAGAGCTTCTGGGCATCGGAACCTTTCGTTGCCAATGGTGATAACCTGACCATTGGGGAACTCATAGCTCTTTTCCAGAGAAGAGCTAGTTGCAGCAGTGGCCATCTCCTACTCAAAGTCCAGGGCGGCGTAACATAGCTTCTCCTTGATGTCACACATGATTTTCCTCTCAGCTGTGGTAGTGAAACTGTACCCTCTCTTGGTCAGGATCTTCATGAGGTAGTCTGTCAGATCATAGCCAGCCAGATCCAGATGGAGGATGGCATGGGGAAGGGCATAATCTTCATAGATGGGCACAGTGTGGGTCACACCATCGCAGGAGCCCATCACAATACCAGTGGTACGACCAGAGGCATACAGGGACAGCACATCCTGGATAGCAACTTACATGGCTGGGGTGTTGAAGGTCTCAAACATAATCTGGGTCATCTTTTCTCTGTTGGCTTTGGGGTTCAGGGGGGCTTCTGTGAGCAGCACAGGGGCCACACGGAGCTCATTGTAGAAAGTATGATGCCAGATCTTCTCCATGTCATCCCAGTTGGTGATAATACCATGTTCAGTGGAGTACTTCAGGGTCAGAATACCTCTCTTGCTCTGGGCCTCATCCCCTACATACCTATCTTTCTGGCCCATACCCACCATCATACCCTGATGTCTGGGGCGTCCAGCAATGGAAGGGAAGACAGCCCGAGGGGCATCGTCTCTTGCAAAGCCAGCTTTGCACATTCCAGAGCCATTGTCAACAAGGAGAGCAGCAATATCATCATCCATGGCGAACTTTGAAGTGACAAGTTTAAACCCTTAAGAGAGAGAGGAGGTGGTGCCACACCTGGAGGCAGAAGGGAGGCAAGTGCATGCTAGGTGGAAGAGCTCACAGCTCGAATTTTGTACTTTTTACCCTAAAGTTTAGCATCTAGTAAATGTGCCAGCAAGAAAGTATTTTGCACCTTTCTAAAATAACTTATGTAGAATATATTCTTCTCTGAAAGTCAAGTAGACACTGAAGACTCTTTGGAAATAACTTTCTTCCCAAGTTCCTTGAAGTGTAAGGGACTGTGTCTTATTTAATCTGTTTATCTTCCTCGGGGCTTAGCACAGTAGTTGCTCAGGTCACACAGGTAGTAAGCACATTAAAGCTAGATTTTTTTTTTGTCAAAGGAAAAGAATTGTGATAAAGTATTTATTACTACTTACATGTAATGAGAATAATTTTATTTTTAGGAAAGTGGCAGAATTATTTATGTTTGATTTTGAGATAAGTGGAATCCATTTGGATGAAGAAAAGGTAAATATGTATTTTCTGTTTTGATTTACCATGCTGTTTCACTATAGATTAATTAGTTTATTATAGGATCAAATTCTTTAAAGTTCTCTTATTTCAGATGGTGTTGTGCCATAACATACCTTTTGTACTAGTTAATTCTTTAGTGTATGAAAACTTCTTCTGTAGGATTATGCATACACAAGTCTTATTTAAATAGCTGTCCCACAGGCCATCTTTTGAGGAATTAAGGGAATTAAATCAACATTTATGAGTCAGTTTTTTGTGGTTGGTAGTGATAGTAACATAGGAATAAAATATAAAAAATGATGAGCTCCTGGCTAAGATTGGAATGCACCCAAGGAAAATGAGTAAAGAATGTTTTTACCTGGAGCTTAAAAAAAAAAATCTAATCAAGATGGTTTTAATGTAGAAAGAAAGGGACAAGGAAAAAAGTACTTATGTGGATCTATTATGCTAAAAACCATCGAGGATAGCTAAAATATAAGAAGACAACTATTAGCAGAGATCCCCATGTATTCACAAGACCCTTCCCCTTAGAAAGAAGGCTGTAAAATCCAAGACTTTGTTGTTACATAAGTGTACACAATAGGGGAAGTAGCAGTAGCGAGTCTAACTAAAGATCCTAATCCAAGGAAGCAAATTTGGCATCATTCAGTATTTCTGAGACTTGGTGGGAAAGGACACATGGCTGGAATGTGGCTTTGGAAGAATGTACTTTATTTAGAAGGAACAGATTAGGTGAAAAGAAGGGACAGACTGTAGTATCACAGCAATACATATAAAGAAGATCCACCCATCTGTGAGATCTAGTTACCAGAAGAGGAAAGCATTTTTATGAATATCTTCAAAGGGAGATACAAAAGCATAAAATTGTTGTGGCATTGTACTATAGATCATCTAGATAAGAAGATGAAATAGATAAGGTAAATCTGGCACAGAGGTAGAAAAAAGAAATGATGCAGAATTTCAGTTATCCAAACATTTCCTGGAATACCGTCTGCCCATAGTAGAGCAAGAAACAATTTCTTGGTTTGCCTGTATAATTATTTCATTCTTGAACAAGTGGAAGGAACCACAAGGGAAACTTTGTTCAGGGCTAGGAGGAACTAGTTGCTGCGATGAAAATAATGGGAACCTTGGGAAGAGGTTTCTTCACTGTAGATTTTATGACAGAGGTGAGGAAAGCTAGGTGTAGCCTGATGTGTTCCCTAGATTTTAAGAGAGGAGGTTTCAAAACCTTTAGAAAAGGGATAAATAGGATCCCGTTGCTTGAAATTCTGTAGAGAAAGACAGTCTGGAAAGAAGGGAAACTCTCAAGAATGAAATGCTGAAGACAGCTATTGGTCTTCCTATATTACTCTACCCTCATTCACCTGTTGGTTATTAATGATCCTTTTAAAATTCGGGTTGGTAGTTGGGACAACCAACAAAGTCCATTGCTAAGTCTGTACCCATGTACACCTAAGAATGATAGAACATATAAACATGAAGGGGCCAAGGAGTGATCCAGACACTGTGTTCTAGGAAAATTTGTGGAAGGAGAGAACGTTTTCTATTTTACAACAAACTTAGGGCATAGTGTGGTTTATATATGCCCAGCATCCTAGGGTATCATCGATGGAATCAAGAAAAGAATGAATGACGGTTGACTCCTAATTTTGATTTTTTTTGTCATCCCCTGTGACTTAAGGTGTAAGTCTGAAGCATAGTCATAGCCCCCAGGCACCTACCAATCTGATTTACATTTTACAATATTTTTTATTCTTCTTAATAAAATTGCTGACCCCCATAACTTACTTTCCCCAAATCCTACTTCCTGAGAAAGCTCTCCCTTGTAATGAAGAAGTATACAGGTAAGAGAAAGAACTCAATACACTGATCATATCTAATGGCATTTCTTATCCTATAATCCTGTTATTCTACCAGGAGAAATATGGCCTGATTTCTTAGCAAATAGTTTTCATTTTTACAGCCATTTACATTTTACAAACTGCTTTTAGATATATTATCCTAATGGAGCTTTAGACCATCTCTGGGAAGTAGGCAGTGTATTTATGTTATTAACCTAATTTTACAAATGAAACTTATTTCTAAATAAGCAAAGTAACTTGCTAAGTTCACACAGCTAATATGTGTGGACCTAGTATATGAATTGTTGCTTGGTAATTGGATTAATGAAAAATTGAATGAATAAAAAAGTATTTTAATCTCAACTGGGTCCTCACTGAGGCAAGGCAATCCTTTTACACCTCCCTACTTGACTTAGTATCCCACTTACTACACATTGGCTTTTCCAAACCTTTTCATTTCCCCTCCATTCTCCAATAATTCTCCCTCCTCTACCTCAGCTGAGAACCTTGCCCCATATTTCACTGAAAAAATTGAGGCCAATCACAGCTCTCTTTTCTTCTCCTCCTCATCTCACATCACTCAGATTTCATGCCTTGTTATTTCCTTCACCCCTGTCTCACGGGAGGTGACCTGTCTTCTTACAATGCAAATCTTACATGCACAAGTGATTCCCTTCTCTTGGTGATCTCTGGTTTCTTAGATCTGTTTATTCAGTCCTAACCTCTTTCCTGGCATCCAGATTCACATATCCAGTTGTCTATCGGACATTTCAAACTTCTTCAATTCAACATGTCCAAAACTGAATTCATCTTTCCCCCCAAACTCTCCTCACTTCCAAACTAGTCTGCCAAAAGAACCAACATCTTGTCTCCCAGGCTTACAACCTTGGGTCATCCTAGACTCCTGGACATCCTAGACTCCTCTCTCATTTCTCATCTCTTGCTCCATAGCCAATCTGTTTACCTTGATGGCATCTTTCATATATGTGTTGTCCTCTTCTCTGACACTGCCACCAACTTGATACAGGACCTTATCACCTTATATTTGGATTATTGCAATTGCCTTTTATTTGTTCTCCCTGCCACAAGTCTCATTCCATTCCATTCTCCCATTCAGTTATCCCTAAATTATATGCCTGGTTATATTAGACCACCCTCATCTTCCTTTTGCCCCAGTTCAGCAAACTCCAGTGGCTACCTGTTACCTCTAGGATCACATATAAAATCATCTGTTTGGCATTCAAAGCCATTTATAACCTGGCCCGCTTCTATCTTTCCAGTCTTCTTACACCTTACTCCTTCCCATGTACGCTGTGATTTAGTGACACTGGCCCCCTTGTTCCTCACACAAGAAACTCCATCTCTAGACTCTTGAGTATTTTCACTGACTGTCCTGTATGCCTGGAATTCTCTCCCTTATCTCTTGTCTCTGGTTTCATTCAAGTCCTAGCTAAAATCCCCTTCCACAAGAAGCCTTTTCCAATCCCCCTAAATGCTAGTGCCTTCCTTCTGAGATTATCTCCAAATTATCCTTTATATATCTTGTTTACGCATGTTTTCATGTTGCCTCCCTTATATTAGATTGTGAGCTTTTTGAAAGCAGGGATTTTTTTTTGGTCTTTTTTTTTTTTTAATCCTAGAGCTTAGCACAGTTCCTGGCATGTAATGAATGCTTAATAAATGATTATTTACTGACTGTGAAATACAAGTATCTAAGTTAGATAGGTCATGTTCTCAAGGAGTTTAACATTCTAATGGGGGATGACAGGAAAATGGTGGGCAAGGAGGAGTATTTTGATTTGGA
Source organism: Phalanger gymnotis (assembly GCA_028646595.1). Lineage (NCBI taxonomy): Eukaryota > Metazoa > Chordata > Mammalia > Diprotodontia > Phalangeridae > Phalanger > Phalanger gymnotis. The sequence goes on from CM053622.1 coordinate 665,894,669, forward strand.
AAGTCTCAAGAAGTAGATCCGTAGGGGAATAGATTCCAGACAATTCTCTTTTCAGTAGCAATGGCAGTATTGATTTTGGTTATGTTTCTAGAGCTAGAAAATACTGGAGGTTATAGGCACTGCATCAGGGTGGGTGGCAAGATAGGGTTTAAAGTCAAGGTTTCTTTCCATGAAGACTTTGACTTTCCGTTGAGATACAAACTAATAATAAATCAACTGTAGAGAAAATTAGAAGAAATTTTTCAACCATTTTCCTCTTTGTTTATTGTTTTTGAAAGATTTCATTTAAATACATTTTTAAAGATTCATTATTTTCTATACCGCTCAGCATTTTCTATAATTTTTCCTTAAAACATTTGAAAATTTCTTTTTGAACAAAAAAATGATCTGAGAAATACTGTACTGGGCAAGTCCATCCAGCCTAGTATCTTGTCTCTTAGCATGTTACTAGGGGCAGTTTCTTTTTTTTTTTTTAAGGTATTATATAGTTGCCCTACCTGGTATAGTCTTCAGAAATTAGGATATAACTCAAATAATAGAAATTTTGATTTTATGCAAATCTGAAAACATGAAATCATCGTAAAATTTTAAGAAATTGTCTTATGTTCTTTTAAGAAACTAAGTACATATTTAATAATGATTTATTTAGACTGTAATCCATAGATGGCCTTTTTTTGACCTACTATCTTTATTGGGTTTCTTTAGAAAACTGATTTTAAATGATCAAAATTTAATCATACTAAATTCTGTTTTGTTTCTTTCATATACAGCGTAAAAGAGCAGTGGACCTTAATGTTAAGATCTTGGATTTGAGCAGTGCTTTTATTATGCAAACCCACTTTCCCAACAAAATTGACAAGCACCTCTTGCCCGAGCATATCCTTTATAACTTTGCACATGATGGAGATCATGCACTAGTCAGTAGTTTACATGCAGAGTCTTCAGATGACTTGGTATGTATTTTAAAATTACATTTAAAGTTTTTAAAGTTTTTTTTAGTCGTGGCTGCATGTACTGTTTTTAAAATAATTCAGCAGTGCTATAGGAATATCTTTTAAAAAACTTTAATGTTAGTAAGCCTAATAATAGAAAGTCACTACCTTATTTGCCCATGTATAAGCCTAAAATTTGAAAAAAAAAAGTATTGCATAAAGTTATTGAACTCAAATTTTATTCACCTGCTCATAGCTTTCAGGCATCTTTTGGGCAAGTCTGGTGCATGTATGCATGCCTGATCCATTCTGTTTCACGAACCTGAAGCACCAATTGTGTCGTCCTTTGAAATCAGTAACTTCTTTTTCATCAGCGATTCTTCTTGCCTCATGCTGAACCATCTTTTTGGACACAGGAATTCCAATTGCCCTTTGCTCTTCAATCCATATCTTCGATTCCCTCTTCTAAACCAGGCCATTTTGCTGACTTGCCTCTCATGGCCTTCTAATGCTGTGGCGTTTTCAGTAGGGTTTCTTCTTTCCGTAGCCAGTCATGGATTGTTTTCTCAGTTGGAGGAGGACCATACTTACATTCAGCAGCACGATTTCCATTCACTTTTGCAAACTGGATCACTTTTAACTTGAATTCAGCACTGTACGAAAATCTTTTCTGAGCCTTTTCTGGGCAGAACGGGTGGCAAAACGTAACCTAACATACCAGTAACAAATGCAAAACAATGAGCGCAAAGACAACAAGCGCAAAAAAGTGGGAAATGCAAGTAAAAAAAATCTACAACAATGAGCACAAAAACAAGTGTGAAACAGCAGGAAATGCAAATAAAATCTGTAACCACTGTATAAGACGCACCCAGTTTTTAGACCCCAAATTTTTCAGAAAAGGGTGTGTCTTATACATGGGGATTCTTACAACTTTAAATGAAGAAAATTACTTTCTTCTTAGGGAAGCATTTATTATTGATGCTACTCATAATATCTTCTGAGGTATAATAAATAAAAAGTCACCTTTGTTTTGCTTCTAATCTAGACTATCTGTAAAATGAAATCTTTTCCAAAGGAAAAAATACAAAAATATTTTTTGAAAAATAATAAAAAAATTATGAAAAAGCACTAATTTAGGGGAAAAAATCTTAATTTTTCTAAAGTAAAATTAAAAGCTTTTGTAAGCAAATGGTTTTTATGAAAAGTTAAAGAGAATTAGGAAAAGTGGGGAACTTCAGAATAATAAAAAAATCCACAAAGTTGGGATCTGGGGTCTAAAGTAAATCATTCTCATTCTCTCATTCTTTGCTTTCTTTTCTCTCACTTTACTTCTAGGGCATTCTCTCCCTTAACTTCAGTTTGGAAGCTCAAACATTGTATGAAATACTCCACTCTTACTTCCCCTTCCTTGCCTTTTTTTCTTCTTTATTAAATTGAATTTCTGTAGCTATGAACAGCAGCTCTGGTCATCAGTCTGAAGCTGTGAGTGTCAGGCTGATCTCTGAAACAGAGCTGCTGAAAAAGTGTCAACTGCCAGTAGGGATGGGGGTTGGGGAGGAGGAGGATGAAGGGGACGATTACTCCTATAGGGAGGAAGCTTCTCTTATAGTTGGCTTCAGCCTTAAGGATGTAGGGAAAGAAGTGAAAAGGGATGACTTTTGCACTGAGATTCCATCCCAACCTCTAAGGAACTGGGGTAGGCATAATGCAGATGTCTTAGAGCGTGGAGTTCAACAGGAATCTACTTTCTTTACCTTGCAGCCCCATGTGCCGAGGCAACAAGAACGGATACCGTTTCTGGCAACTAGTGGGGTAGTTGTTGCACCTAGAGAGACCATGTGGCTGAAGCTATATGGAACAAAGAATACATTTAGAGGCCAAGCTCAGGGTTTATATAAGCCATATTTGAAGACCAGTAGCCTATTCTTATGCCACCTAGATTATTATCTTAAATAATATTTACTCCATTTGTTATAATCGATTTGTAGCATATAGTTGAATTAGCATTATAAAGTCAAATGGGAAGCCTAGAACTATAAAGTAGTAGGTAAATTCATTTTTGCGTTTAATAATTTAAGCATTAGAGCTCTGTCTAGGAAATGGTTCATACTCATTTAAAATCCTGTTTAGGGATGAAATTTCTTTTAAAATTTAGATGAGAAAGTTGCTTTATAGTAGTTCAGTCTTCCTTATTTGCCATTCCTTGAAGTTCTTAGCATAGATTGATTCATTGTGCAGTGTGTCACCTCAAATGCCTGTTAGTCATTTTATACACCTTTTTGGTAAGAATGCGATTACATCAATCTTCAGGTGCAGATGTAGTATGATGGCATTTGTCCTTTTTATGATTAAATAAAATTTTAAGTAATGCAATTTATATTAATTATCATTTACTCTTTGAATTTAGGTACGAGAAGTGGCTTACAAGGTTTTTCTTTACCCCAATCCTGACCAGCTGAACTGTTTAGATGAATTACTTAGCAGTAGAGACCATCTGGCAAAATTGGTAGGCTATCCTACATTTGCCCATAGAGCTCTCCAAGGAACAATAGCTAAAAGCCCAGGTGAGAAGTATATTCATCAAAAGTTTCTGTAAGCGTGTGTAGGTTGTGTGTGTGTGTGTGTGTGTGTGTGTGTGCGTGCATGCCCACTCAAGAGCGCATTTTAAGCTCTAGTTTAAGTAGGCACATAGTGTGTGGTTTGGTTTGAGAAAAGGGAAGAAGAATGAACAGTCTTTCCATTGGGGAATGGATCACAGAAAAACGTAGTCTGGATTAGGTAAAAATGTAGTATTTCTAAACAACCTTTCCAGAATAAAGGTTAGTGCATGGCAAGGGCTAGTGCTTAGTAAAAATCATGTTTCCATCTTATTTTAGATTCCTTTTAAATTCCTTAGATTCTGTATTATTTTAGACTTCCTTTTAGATTCCTTGATGTCTTGAAAGCTTTTTGGTTTATCTTATGGTTTCTGGCTAAAAGTAAGAATATTAGATAATAATAAGAATTTAAATTTATATTGCTGATATTCTCAAATTTTTCACCTTAGAAGACCTGTGGACTCTTGTAATGTCATAACTAATAAATCCTTTCTTACATTTGCATCTCAAACCCTATTCCCACAAGCGGAAAATTATAAGAAATCTACCCTTCTTCACCCCACCCCCACCCCAAACAGGAAAACAAAATCAAGAAATATGGAAGGATGTTGAGATAGGAGAAGTTTCATTTTTCCTTTTTCTTTTGTGGTATATCTTCATATGGTTTAGCAAGAAAAAGAAGTGATTGAAGGAAGGGATAAGACCAAGAAAAATATGGATAGTTTAGGGAGGATATCTGGAAAAGAAGATGCTGCTGCCGATTGTATTAAAAGGTCTTGAGGAAGAGATTATGTTAACTCACTTGCACAGTTTTTGTCTCTTGGATTCCCAAAAAGTTTTTTTTTTTAAACCTCCATCTCTTCCCTGCCCTCAAACCCTGGTTTAATGCCCTCACACTCTTAGGTTAAGTTAGTGAAAACTGTTCACATTCAAAGGGAGGAAAAAGTTAAAATTCAGTTTGGCTATGTAAAAAAAAAAAAGAAAAATTTTAATCTATTTGAACTGTATATCAGTTGTATCTAATTACTATGTAGCCTAGTGTTAATTCTGTATGTCATTAACTGTGATAGGTTAACTTTATATTATGTTTGGTCACAATTCTGTATAATTCTGCTAAGTCTTGATTAGTTATTTCTGATGCAGCAGGGTTGCCTGTTCATAGCTTTAAAAACCAAATAAAGGTCTGTTGCTTCCAACTTGGGCTAAATGCTTTGGTTAGGCATTTGTAATGATGCCCCAAAGACCATCTTCTACCCAATCCAATCAACAATTATTTTCCATCATTCCCTTTTTCTGTCTTTCTTCCTGGTCACAGTATTACTGGAGGAAGATAAAGAATGATGCAGACCTCATCTTCTATAGGTTTATGCTACTCAGTTTCAATTGGGCCCTTGCCATTGTCTGGTGATATTTTTTATTATGTATTTATACTTCTTCCTCTTTCTTCTCCTTCATTGAAAACGAGAGAAAAGCAAATCCCTTTTAACAAATATGCATGGCCAAGCAAAACAAATTACCCTATTATCCCTATCCAAAAAAAAAAAATATGTTTCCATCTGTACCCTGAGTCTTATCACTTCTCTGTCAGTAGGGTGTGTAGTATACTTCATCCTGAGACCTCTGGAATCATGGTTGGTAACTGCTTTGATCGGAATTCTTAAGGCTCTTAAAGTTGTTTGTCTTTACATTAACATTATTGTAAAAAAAATTTCTGCTTCTGCTCATTTAGTGCAATTAAGCTTAGTTAGGTTTGGATTTGCACCTGCAATAAGACACACTCCCAACGGAATAATGCTTTTATTAAAAGACGGGGAATGCTATATTGAATTTACAACAATAATAAGCAACAACTCCTAATAACACAGCTAACACAGCAACAATGACAAAGACACAGACAATAACAACATAAATGCCTCACCAGTGGGGGGAACTCCAACACCTGATTTTCTTCAAAGCTGGGGAATCCCGGGGTACAGCCTATCAGGGTCCCGAGTGGGAAAGTCCCAGGCAGAGCGTCCTCCTCGTGGATGAGATTCCAACGCGACCCACCCACTTGGACACTTAAATAAGGCCCTGAACAAAGAAAGCTTACTGCCAAGTACTCTGGATGTTCCCATTGGGAGGGGAGCCAATCCTTACCATGGGGTCTTGTGAGATGTCATTCTTGGGGGCTGGCTAGCCTTCCCAGAATGCAGTTTCTCAAATGTTTAACCTCAAGAATGTTAATTATCCTTTGTTCAAGACTTATCACGTCTCCAAGCGGTAGAGTCTGAAGGTTTGTCTCAAGCCTTATCACATCTCCAAACAGGAGAGTCTGTAGATGTGTAGGACCACTTTATGCTGTATCAGTTCCTGCAAGTCTTCCCAGGTTTCTCTGAAATCCTCCTCTTCATCATTTTTTACAATACAATAATATTCCATTATATTCATATACCACAACTTGTTCAACTGTTCTCCCTCTCATGGAAATTAATGTAGCTTTTCCTTTGAGTGCTTAAATGTTAAAAGTTCATTTGGGACAATATTTTTAGGGTTATGGATATAGAGAACCAGTTATGCATGAGGAATTCTGTCTTAACGTTGAAGACAAAGAAGCCCAGAGACCTTTTACTTAATCCTGAATTCCAGTCCTGTTTGCAGTGTCTCATTTAACTTGAATAAAAGATAGTAAGAGGGAACAGTTTAAAATCACATGCAGATAGTATCTGGGTAAAAAAAAGATATAATTTTTCTGACAGTTACATATTTTTGCCAATGCAATACACACACACAATCCATTGCAAAAATTGTTAAATTCATAGTCAGAATTAAAGATTTCCTACAAGAGCAGCCCACACAATTACACAGAAATGAAGGATATAATGGCTTATGTTTTCAATACTTAAGAGTACTATGTAAAAATAGTCTATATCAGATTTTAATCTTGAATTTTCTAGCTTGTCTTATTTATTTACATGTTGTCTTCTCCATTAATGTGTAAGGTCCTTGAGGACAAGGTCTATTTTATGTTTTTTTTTTCTTTCTTTGTATTCCTAGCACTTAGCACAATGCCGTAAATACTTGTGGATTTATTGATTCTGATTTTTCTGTTTAGGCATTTGCTTTTTTATTCATAGGGAAATTTCTCACCCCCCCACCCCCATTTTAGGTTTCAAGAGATCGTTTATCTTGCTGTACTAGCTGTGTATAAATCAGACTCTAACTTTTTAATTCCAGGAAGTCATTATTTTAATTATAGTTTGCTCATAGCACATCTTACATTTTCCCATCATCAGTGAAATTATAATAGCTGACATTTATATAGTGCTTTAAGGTTTGCAAAGTACCTTACATATATGACATTATTTGAGCCTCACAACTAACATGTTAAATATAAGCTACAGATGTCATTATCCTCATTTTGCAAATGAGGAAACTGAGGCTCACAGAGATTCAGCGACTTGCCCATTGCAATAAGTATTGGAGGTTGGATCAGAACCTAGTCTTGAACTCTCCCATTTCACTTGAAACAAATCAAAAATTTAGATTCTTTTGTCTCTCACTGTTTCTACTGAAATCTTGAAAAAAAAATTTCTTATGTATTCAAGTTTAGCCATGTACAAATTTCTTATTCATTCTTGCCACCCATAAAGTAGAAATTCTGATTGTCATAATTGTAGTTTATTAATAAAATGCTATTCCTCTAAAAAGATCATTATAATTATCTGTATATACTTATTGAATCAGCAGGGAGTAGTGGCTAGAGAGCCTGCCTTGGTGTCAGAGAGTATTCATTCAAGTCCTTTCTCTGATGTACACTTGCATCAGGTATACCATGTAGTTACTTAGACCCCTCAGTGCCTCATATATCACTGATAATTAAGTTGGAGAGGATTGATAAGTTGTGTCTGTGGAGGGAGTTTCACATTGGGAATTTTCTACGTCAATGAAATAAAGGTTCAGATCCTCCCCCAACTGACATATTATGCATCTGTTATGTCTAGAGTACTGTGCTATATTTGGGGATTTTTTTTTCCAAAGCTCTAAGTGATTTTAACATCAGTGGTTGGTGCATAGACTTGTATTACTATGCTGTTGGACAGTTTGCCTTGGCTAAAGTTGATTAGTTCTATGAATACCTATAACATCTTCTAGAAATAACACCAGAAAGAGATGTCAGATTCATCATAGGAGATTGGGATGCTAAAATAAGAAATCAAAAGATAATTGGAAAAACAGGCAAGTTTGGCCTTGGAGGACAAAATGAATCAGAGCAGACTAAGAGTTTTGTCAACATAATGCGCTGGTCATAGCAAGCACTCTTTTTCAGCAACCTACAAGGAGACTACACATGCATATTACCAGACATAATCAGATTAATTATATGTTTTGCAGCCAGAGGTGGAAATGCTCTACATAATCAGTTAAAACAAGATCTGGAGCTAACTGTGGCTCAGATCATGAGCTTCTTATTTCAAAATTCAGACTTAAATTGAAGAAAGTAGGGAAAACCATCAGACTCTACCTTAAAGGTATGACCTGAATAACACCCTTTGTGAATATGAAGTGGAAGTGATGACTAGATTTAAGTGAATATATCTGATAGAGTGTCTGAACAACTGTGGATGAAGGTTGGCAGTATTGTACAGGAGGCAGAAATGAAAAACATCCCTAAGAGCAAGAAAGCAAAATGTCAGGCTGATGTGGCTTTAAAAAGCTGAGGAAAGAAGAAAAGGGAAAGAATTGCAAAATTCCAGAGAATAGCAAGGAGAGATAGGTTTTCCTAAATGAGCAATGCAAAGAAATAGAAGAGAACAATAGAATGGGGAAGACGAGAGATCTCTTCAAGAAAATTAGAGATGTTAAAGGAATGTTTCATGCAAAAATGGGCATGAAAAAACAAAAATGATAGTGACAACAAGAGTAGAAGGGATTAAGAAGAGGTGGCAAGAATATACAGAACTATGTAAAAAAGATCTTAACATCACTGATAGTCATCATTGAACATGTGGTTACTGATCTAGAGCCAGACATCCTAGAAAATGAAGTCATGTGGGCCCTAGGAAGCATTGCTAACAATAAAGCTAGGGGAGGTGATGGAATTCAGCTGAGCTATTGAAAATCCGAAAAGATGATGCTGTTTAAGCTTCACAAAGTACTAAATGTGCCAGCAAATTTGGAAAACAGGGGCCAATGGATTGGAAAAGATCAGTTTATATCCCAATCCTAAAGAAAGGGAATGCCAAGAATGTTCAAATTACCCAGCATTTGTGCTCTTTTCACATGCCAGCAAGGTTATGCTTAAGATTCTGTAAGTTAGGCTTTAGTAGTATGTAAATGAAGAATTACCAGAAGTACAGACTGGTTTTCAAAGAGGCAGAGGAAATAGAGACCAAATTGCCAACATTTGCTGGATTATGGATAAGGCAGGGGAGTTCCAGAAAAACATCTACTTCTGCTTCATTTACTTTGCTAAAGCCTTTGACTGTGGATCACCACAAAATGTGGCAAGTCTTAAAAGAGATGGCAATAACAGACTATCTTGTCTCCTGAAGAACCTGTATGTGTGTCAAGGAGCAACAGTTAGAACTGAACGAGAAACAAATGGTTGCTTTAAGATTGGGAGGTTGTATATTGTCACCTAATTTATTTCACTTACATACACAGTTGTTCAGTCATTTCAGTCATAACCAACTCTTTGTGACCCCGTTTGGGGTTTTCTTGGCATGTACATTGGAGTGGTTTGCCTTTTCTTCTCCAGCTCTTTGTACAGATGAGGAAACTGAGGGAAACAGGGTTCAGTAACTTGCCCAGGGTCAAAATTTGGACTCCGGAAGATTTGTCTTCTGGACTACAGGCCCACACTCTATCTACCACGCCACCTAGCTGCGGTAATTAGTACAGACCACAAATGCTGTAGGAGTTAAAAGCCTGACAGGAAAACTGTCTTTGAAAGATTGTTGAGAAGCCCTTTATTTTGCTATTGTTGTCCCTATTCCTGGAGCATCATCTTGATCTGTAGAAATTTATAATGATCAGCTTATATTGATTTTAATGTATGTTAATCATTTTTCTATAACTAAATCCATTCTTTTTTGTTGTTTTTCCAGAGATTGTTACACAGTTCCTTGAAAAATTGGCTGAGAAGCTTTCTGAAAGGTTAGTTTTTACTTTACTTTGAAAAAATACGTATATATTCGTTATTATAAAATATGCAGTTTATAACAGAAGAAAAAACATGAATTATCTCCATGGAGTTCTAGTATTGTCATCAAAGTAAATGTGAGGGACACCATGATTGCGCTTTTGCATACTAAAACTTAGAAACATTCTCAAGTTCTTAATTTCTTTTAGTAACCTGTTATGGCTATGTTATCATGAATTTGCCTGAATGTTACTTGGAGTTTTGTTTTCGGATTGCCTTACACAGGGTACCCTTTACATGGTAGGGGCTCAGTAAATATTTGTAAAATTTAAGCTTTCTTTTTAGTCTACACTTTCTTGTTGTGTTTACTATTTAATTTGTATAAAAGTGTTTATTTTTATTTGTCTTAAATCACAGAATCATAGATTCTAAGGATCATGGGTTGTAAATCTAGAAAAGACCTTTGAAGTTATCAAAGCCAACCTCTCATTTTACCAATGAGAATACTGAGGCCCATGGAGACTAAATCACATAGCTAATACTAACTGAGCTAAGGTCTTTATGAATGGTCCAGCACTCTATCCCCAACATCATACTGCCTCTTAAATCACCCGATGTTTAGTTTTTTTTGTGATTTAGTGAAGTAATCTCTGTTTATGATGTTACAAATTTTCATAGAATTTAGATTGGGAAGAATTGTAGAGATTATCTAGTCCAGTTGTCTTATTTTATTGTTGAAACAGATTGAGTCCTGAAGAGGAAGTGATTTGTCCAAAGTCATTTTGGTAATAATACCTTATGGCCTTCTTATTTATAGGCAGAATAGGCATAATCTTTTTAATATGTTCACATATGGCAACTTCTTCATCCCTTTGGTCATGTTAGTTACTCTTTATAGGACTCTAGTCTCAGTATATCTTTCTTGAGGAACTGTGAATCCATGTTTGGGTGCATTAAGGTTTTGTCATAAAGGAAGATAATGTTTTCTGTTTTATTTTTAATGATACCCAGCATTTTACTCTCTTTTTTGGTGAGAGCAGCATATTAGAACAGTTTTTTTGTAACTTCTAGGTCGCTTTACTGGGTTATAATTGATAGCTTACAACAGGCCTGCACAACCTGTGGCCCACGGGCTGCTTGCAGCACACCAAAGGATTTTGGTGGCCTGCAAAATATGCATTGTCATTTATAAGAACACACGTTATTCCCCAATTGATAAATGGTCAAAGGATATGAACAGGAAATTTTCAGAGGAAGAAATTAAAGATATCTAGAGTCATATGAAAAAATGCTCTAAATCACTATTGATTAGAGAAATGAAATCAAAACAAGTCTTAGGTATCACATCATACCTATCAGATTGGCTAACATGACAAAACAGGAAAATGATGAATGCTGGAGAAGATGTGGGAAAATTGGAACACTAATGCATTGTTGGTGGAGTTGTGAACTGATCCAAATGTTTTGGAGAGCAATTTGGAACTATGCCCAAAGGGCTATAAAAATGTGCATACCTTTTGACCCAGCAATACCACTTCTAGGACTGTATCCCAAAGAGATCATACAAATGGGAAAAGGACACATATGTACAAAAATTTGGATAGCTACTCTTTTTTGTGGTGGCCAAGAATTGGAAATTGAGGGGATGCCCATTAATTGGGGAATGGCTGAACAAGTTGTGGTATATGAATGTAATGGTGCTATAAGAAATGTTGTACTATAAGAAATGAGGAGCAGGCAGACTTCAGAAGAACCTGGAAAGATTTATATAAACTGATGCTGAGTGAGGGGAGCAGAACCAGGAGAACATTGTACAGTTACAGGCACATTCTGCGATGACTGACTTTGATAGACTTTGCTCTTCTCAGCAATGCAAGGTTCTAAGACAACTCCAAAAGACTTATGATGGAAAATGCTATCCACATCCAGAGAAAGAATTATGGAATGCGAATGCAGATTAAAGCATACTATTTGCTGTCTCTCTTTTTTGTTTTGTTTCTTGTTTTTCATGGTTCATTCCATTGGTTATAATTCTTCTTTGAAACATGACTAATGTGAAAATATGTTTGATGTGCATGTATATGTAGAGCCCATAATCAGATTGCATGCCATCTTGGGGAAGGGGGAGGGGAGGGAGGGGCAGAAAATGTTAACATTCAAAAGCTTGTGGAACTGAATGTTGTAAACTAAAAATAAATTAATTAAAATAAAAAAAAGAAAATTATATTGTCTACATTTTTTGTGAGCTGCCTGAAACACTTTGGCGAGTTGCAGGTTGTATAGGCCTGACTTTGAGCCTCTTATCTTATAATTTGTATTACTTTTTCTGAAATAGTAATATTACCTTATATTAACCCACACTGGAGCTCTTTCTCATACAGTGAAGAGGTTGTGTTAATTTTGCCTTCATTTAAGAACTTGTCCTATTTTATTTTATTAATGACTAAGTATTTTTCTTCTAATCATGTATATATATATAGCTACAGATTATAATTTAGCTAGACACTTCATAATTTCTAGTTATATTCAAGGGAATCATCTGTGATTCTTATGGGACTTAGAATTCCAAAATGTTGAACCTTCTTAACCATTGCACATTTGGAATCCTGGTGATTTAAGAGCAAAAAAATCGTAGCTTAATTTCTAAATTATAATCCTTGTCATTTGAATTTCATCAGTTAAAATTTATTTTAGAAATGTTCTTGGTCTTTTGGCCTTTCTAGGTAGAGCAAAAAGCAGTACTGTAAAGATGACTTATCAGTGGTTTCATATTTCTGCAATTCTTATTTTAATGCTTGTACTTTTACACAGGATCATTCCCAAAAGATGATTTTTAGGGAATGAGGAATAGGAGAGAATGGGGAAGAATTTGCATGGGTGTTTAATTTGTAGTGAATTCAATCTTTGAGTATTTGAAAGTAATTGCAACAGGGTAGTTTCCTTGGTCAAGCATTTACTTAAATCTTATCCTAACAATTACTAATGGTAAAATTACCTTACAGAACTATAAAAGATTTTGAGATGATGAAAGGGATGAAAATGAAACTAAATCCTCAAAATTCGGTAAGCTTTTTTTATGATTGTATTATTATAATATAAGCCCAGTCACCATATTACAATTTAGCTTTATTGACAGGAATGGAAAGTACCAGTCAGCATATGTAATCTGGTTGTTGGTATTTGAGTTTGATATTTATTAAAAATTCTGAAGTGATGTATTCTAGATGCCTCTGTCCATGGTGTTTTTACAATCTCTTTTTATTCTTATCTTTCATTTTTATATATCTTTATAAAATACCTTTATATCTTTTATATTTGCAATTTTTGCAAAATTTTGTTTTGTTCTTTATTTCTTTGTAAAGCATTTTGTAATTGAGTCTATGTAAGTTATGAATTCGCTTTGGTAGATTGGCTCCCAGATATTTTTCTTCTGATGAAATTACACAGAATTCTAGCTCTTGGGAATGGGACATATATTCACTTCAAAGATTACCTAACCAGGACTGGTTTTTTTTCCCCCTTTTAAAACTTTTTACCTTAGTTAATTCAGAATTTGAATATATTTAAGCACATTGATTTGCCACTGTAACTAGGTCATTAATTGTAAGATATGTGTAGCTTCTTCTGAATGTTCGCAAATATGGCTGTGCTTCCAGTACCAGAAGATAATGATTTATTTCAGGCCTCTCCTGGATCAAGGTTGGTAGACCATAAGGCTATGAGGTCCCGGCTACCACATTCTGATCCCATTGTATCTTATAATACTTTCAGGAAAATTGAATAGAAATAGAATTTTTTCTTTAGCTTTTTATAAGGATTGATAAGGACAACCAAAGATATTAAAATAATTAGATTCAGTTTCTGCCCTGTATATAGTTTATATAAAATTTGTGTGTAACAGGTATGTGTTCCCATTATGAATTTCCTAAGTTTAGTCAGGTAATCTATTGGGAAGCATTTATGAAGTGCCTGTTATATGACAGGAATACGCACACAACATTAAACTGTCCCTACCCTCAAAGGGTTGACAGGGAAACATACAAAGTGATTGCAAGGTAAGTTCTGGTTGGAAGGGCCCTGGCTCCTGGGGGGGATTGGGAAAGGCTTCCTGTGAGAGAGGTTGCTGTAGCAGAGTTTTGAAGGAAACAAGGGATTCCAAGAGGCAGAAGTAAAGTGGAAGTGCCTTCCAGGCATGGGGGACAGCCAGCACAGAGACACAGGAGGTGGGAGGAGAATAGTGAGAAGGCTGGTGTGTGTGGACTGAAGGGGCAATGGGAGTATAGCTTAAGCTTTTAAAGGTAGATTGCAGGCAGATGATGAGAGACTTTAAGAGCTAAACAGATGAGCTTCAATTTGGTCTTAGAGGTGATAGGGAGGTTGGGAGTTTATGAATAGGGGAGTGACATGGTTAGACCTGTGTTATTTGTGAATATCTATGGCATCTTTGTAGAGAATGCAGGGTAGTGGGAAGGTAGGAAAAAACAGTTTAGAGGCTATTGCGATAGCCCAGGCAAGAGGTGATGAGAGTATGCACCAGGATGGTTGACGTGTGAATAGTGAGAAGGCAAGTGTAGGTGAAAAATATTGTGAGGTAAAAATGACAAGATTTTATTATAGCTAGTAATTATGTACCGCTTTGAGGTTTGCAAAGCACTTACAAATATTATCTTATTTTTATCTTCACACTAACTCTGGAAAATAGGAGCTGCTATTATCCCCAATTTACAGATGAGGAAAGTAGGCAGAAAGAAGTCAAGTGACTTGCCCAGGGTCATGCAGCTAAGCGTGTGTCTGAGGCTTGGTATGAACTCAGGTCTTCCTGACTCTGCTGCACACCATGAGCCAATTCATATTTGGCTGCTGATTGAAATATATGGAGTGAAGGATAATGCCAAGGATGCAAATGTAGGTTGCTGGTATGTGTGCTTTTACCTTTGCTAAAAGTAGAGATACTAAGAAATGGGGGTTTCCTTCTAAGTTTGGGGAAAAGATAATGAGTTAAGTTATTGAAGATGCAAATAATAAAAGTTTTTGATTTTCTCACAGTATTGAAAAGTTGAATCTTTCTATTGCAGACTCTGATGCCTTGGGATCATCCTTATTACAGTGGCACCATTCGTGCAGAGAGGTAAGTTTTCTGAATTTACAGCAATATCATGAAATGGAATAAACACTTACTGTTCAGTCACATCTACCTGTCTAGAAGAGCAAAGTTGACAGGGTAGGTTTGGTCTATTTTTTTTTGTCATCATATTATAAAGAAAATACTTTATGTATCTTAAAACACAACATAAATGTGAGTTATTGTTGCTTACTTGCAAGCCTGAATGTAATGGGGAAATTTACAGTAGAAATTGGTATTTCAATTTATCTGTCAGGACAGATGACATTTATGTTCCTCACTCATCCTCTACATGGCTGTACTCAGTTTCTGGACACCTTTCTGTAGGTCCCTTGACATTATGTGAATAGGTTTGTATCATTTGGTCTACCCAGTGGTTATCCTCCATTCTTGCTAAATGGCCTATCCTGTTTCTGCTCATACATGTCTCTCATGTTGTCTTTTAAGCTGCCTCATCTATGCAGGCCTTGTTAGTTATATTCCAGCTTATTCATGCCTGCCGCACTCCTCTGTTATCCTTTTTGCATGATTCATATCTATTTTATGGCTCCTTTACATATAATCTCACCAGAATAGTATTGGTGTTAAAAAAAAAAAGCACTCTAAAAATGAACTACTTTTAGTTTTTGTGACAGATAGCAAAAGACAATCTCCTTTGTTTCAGGGAGAAGATTGGAATCATTTAAAGTGCTAGACAGTTTCCTGGGGGCAATCCAGGCAGTTTTCTTCCTACCCAATTTTAGACTCAGTTTTTCATTATGTGTTTGCCTTGCCTATCCAGGATATATATATTGGTGAAGGATATGTTGTATTTGGGTATTTCTGTTACCCATTTCTGGGCCTAGTTTTTCATTTTCATTTTCAGTGCCTGTCCAAGGTACAAATATTGGTAGACCAGTCCTGCAGATATTTGAAAGGGAGGATTTAAACTTTTAGAAATTTTTTTGTGCCTTTTTACCTCTCAAAAAGTACTTAAGAAAATAACAGTAACTACTGAGCCATGTGCCTCTTCTCTCATCTCTATGAAATTTACATGAGATTAATCTAGAAACGCTGAGGACATTTGATGAGAATATGAGAAGGAAATAGGCTTTTGTAAACAAATTCATCTTAACTCAAAAGAATTGGTAGTAGGCTAGTACAATGAAAAATGACTGGATTGGAGCAAGAGGACCTGGATTCAGATGATTGCTCTGCCGTTTAATAGTAGTGTGTGGTCTTGGACAATCTATTTAACTTCTCTTGGTCTCAGTTTCCTTATCTGTGAAATTAAGGGATTAGATTAGGTTGCCTTTAAATTTATGATTCTGTGGACTAAATATCTATGTATGGGTGACCAAGCGAAGGAAGAAGATCCATTTTTCAAACACTTTATGCATTTGATTGACAACCTATAGCAGATGTATCAAAAATTTGTGAAACAGAGGATTACAGTAAGTACCTTTGATTACTGTGGAGAACCTGGTTTGTTTTAATGTTCGTGTAACATTATAGATTCTTAGTGAAATCAGTATGGAAACAAGATTTTTTTTAAACCATACTGCCCCTCCAAAATTTCATTCGTGAGAGTATTCTATATGGTGCTGTTTTGCTATTTTCTTTTCTTTATTCTTTTTGCCATTTGTCATGAAGAGTGAAGAGGCTTCTTTTATCAGAGTGCTGTTTTTTAAATTGGACAGTAGGCGGTGTTCTGAGATCATGTCTTGAATAGATCATTCACTCAGTTAATTGACATTCCTTTTGCTATTTGCTATCCTTTATGTTATTGTTCTGAAAATCCAAATTTAATTCTAAGCACTATTCTCTCAATAGTGGCATTGTTTAGCTTTAAAATAATAATATGTCAGTCAAATTTTTTATATTCGGGGCACAAGTTCAAATTCTCTAAGTATCTTTATACACATACATTTACCAGAAAACCCTGAGGACAAATATGTTTGTGTGTTTTTTATGTCTTATTTGGAAAAGTAATTATAGAAGATATTTAGATAATTTAGTGATGATAAACACTGAATTCTGGAATACATTATAACTCTTAAGAAGAAGTTATTTAGCATGCAGGTTTTGTTGAAACAGCTTTGATCCACAGTGTAGTATACAAGTTTTTTTAGATAGTGGCACTTTAAGTAGTTATAAAAGTACTGGACAGTCTATAATAGGGTACAAAGTAATTATGATTTCTATTAGAGAAAGTTTCTGTTACCGTTGTGACTTTTTAAAAAAAGTTCATTGTAATAAAACAAAAATTATAACTGTAACTAAAACTAATTATAGGTTAGATATGTTTGTTTTCTACATCAAGGGCTAATGTGATATAGTGACTTGGACCTTGGAAGGCCTAGGTTTAAGTCCTATCTGACACACACCATGTGACTGTGGAGCAGTCACTTAACTTATGCTTTAGTACCCAAGGCAGTTAATACTATGAATTACAAACTAGTTGCTAAAGTGCCCTCAACTTTAAGGGCTCCCCACCTATTCTGACTCATTTGAAGATTTACACAGTATCCTTAAACTCATTTATTAAATTTTGCTTTTTTCTCTCTCACAATGCATCTCCCTAGGTGAGAGTTCAGTAAATGTTTAACTCTTTACATACTCTTCATACAGTAGGTATTTAATCAATTATTGAATTTAATTAAATTGAGTCTTATCTTAATGGTATGGTGATTTCTAAATACATTATAACTTGTGCTTAATTTTTTTTTAACTTTTTGGTACATTAAACCATGAATCCATGTTACTTACAGCTTGTTTTTAAAGTGTATGTTGCACTTTATATGGTAGTACCAGTACTCACTTGTTTCTGAACTTCTTTCTGCCCTCTGTACATTTTTCAAATGTTTCATTCATGCTTTTTTATTTTCTTATATCATTATCAATTATAGTAATCTGTTTCATATATTACGTTGAGCACTTAATTATAGAGAGGCAGATTGTAGTTACAGCATTGGACTTAGAGCTAGAAATACCTAATTTTGAATCTTTCCTTAAACACCAGCTGGTTCACTGTGGTCAATTAACTTAATTTTGTGGACTTGAATTACATCATCTGTACAATAAAGGGGTTGGATTCTTGATCTCCGAAGTGACTTCAAGCTCTAAATCTATGATCCCTGGATCCCATGATACTCGGCTTTGTATTATTGGTCACTGATGTGAGTTAGCTATGTCTCCCAAACTAGGCAGAGTTTTTGATTTGTACTTCTCTTGTCCCCATGGGGCCTATCATGGTGCTGAGCATGTAGTAAATACTCCATTAAATATTTGCTGATTAGTGATGACCTGAGAGGCCTTGTGGTGTGCTAGAGAGAGAAATGGTCTCGTGGTCAGGAGAATTGGGTTTTAGTCCCCACTTTAATCATTGCTAGCTAGATGAATGTGGTCAAGTCATTGATGGAACCTCATCAAAGGAACCTCAAATGCTCTTAGGATGATAGGATTTAGTTTGGTACTATGAAGCTTTCTACAGGCTTGTATTCCCCATAGCTTTTGCACAATGGGCAAATTAATACTTGTATTACTTGTATTAATACTTGTATTACTTGTATTACTACCTCACAGCATTATTATGAGTAAAGCACTTTGAAAATTATAAAGCACTTCACAACTGATTTATTGTTCTGTATATTTTTTTTGAAGCTGTATCTAAGTTGGATCAATGCAAATTGTTTTTTAAATGCATTGGGGAAATTTTGTTATTTAAAGAAATCCTTTACTGAATACTTTTCAAAAGGAAATAATTAAGTCTTGTCATTTTTGTAAATCCAGATTTTTATCTGTTCTAATAGTTGAAAGTAAAGTGTATCCTTAGAGCCCTTTACAGTTTTGAAATTTTAGAAGGAAAAACTGATACCTCTCTTACAGGGTACTCTGTGTTTTAAGTAAAGGTATACACTGGAATATCACTCTATACTTAGACTTGAACTGAGGTTTGGTATGTGTAAATAAAAGAATAAATAAATTCTTCCTAGGGTTTATATAAAGCTGGGGTTTGAAAATATACCTTAGGAAATTTAAAACTGGAATGATTATATTTGATTGGGGGAGGTCATTAAATAATACCGATTAACATTTTGGAAAGTATTGATAGTAGAGAAGAAAAAAATACAAAACAAATTAGCTTGATTGGAGTGGGGGAGGCAGTACATTAGTGAAACAAAATAAAAACTTTTATATCCTCTCTAGATTTATCTACTCAGAGGTGAAGACTGTAATGTGCTTTCTGACAAATAATGAAAAATAAAAGGGGTTTTTCTTGACTTGATCTTTTGTTTAACCCAAAGGACTCTTCTTGCTTTTAAGTTAAGTATTTCAATTGTCTTTCAAGTTTCTTGAGTGCTCATTTAAAAACAAGGGGAAGAATTTATTTTCGTCCGAAATAAAACAGGTAGTTTTACATAGAATTGACAAAAATGTAGACTCTTGTAATATGTGAAAATGATCTGATCAGTAGCTGAAAGGAATTTTAAAGTGATTAAATGTTCCTTTCACTTCTTGGTGTTAGATCTTTTGTGACAGAATTAACCCTTTAAGTTATGAAAATTGTAACTTAGATTGGTATTTAAAAGTTTAAGATTATTCTTAAATAAAACATTGTTATGGAAGTTACTATTTTACTTAGATTAATTTTAAATTCTATAAGCCTAGAAAAATTACAAATATATATGCGAGTAGTAAGGTATTGATACTTGGTGGTGTTGGTGGGAAAGTAGACACTGGGAAGACAGGGACAATTATATTGGAAGATAAGGTTCTGGATTAAGAAATAGAAGTGGCCTGTCAATTATTCTAAATGAATGAAAAAGTTTTATTAAGCTTTTACTGTGTGCCCAACACTGTTCTTGCCCTTAAGGAGGTTATATTTTAAGATGGGAAGGCAACATATAGAGGGGAGTGGTGGCTAGAAAGGGATGTTTTGGTTTGGAAAGTCCACCAGTGTGGTGTGTGGAGTTGTCAGGTAAGAATAGATTAACAGATCCTTTTTAGCAGTAGTGGCTGTATTGATCTGATTATGATTCCAGAACTAGAAAGGGTATAGAAGTGGGCTTGGAGGATATTCCCACAGTGGTAGGGCAACTGGATGAGAACATGATTGAGGAATTGAAGCGTGACTGGGACCTCCTATATATCTTTTTTTTGGGGGCGGGGGGCGAGGCAATCGGGGTTAAGTGATTTGCCCAGGGTCACACAGCTAGTAAGTGTCAAATGTCTGAGGTTGGATTTGAACTCAGGTCTTCTTGACTCCAGGGCCAGTGCTCTATCTGCTCTATCCTAGCTGTCCCTCTGCATATCTTTTTTTCAAAGGGAATAACCATATCCTTACATGTTATTTTTGTACATCCCAATTTTTAGGATCATCAAAAGTAAAGGGTATCTTTAGGGCCCTTTACAATTTTATGATTTTTAGAGAATAATCTGATAGCTGTCTTATAGGGCTTTGTGTTCTAACAAAAGAGATAGGCTCTAGAGGATCATTCTGCATGCAGTAATGTAACATGACCTGAAGAGATATCCTAGATACAGTGAAATACTTAATGTGAAAATGCTTAACGATCTGATCAGCAGGATCCCAGGAGGAGTCCCAGAGCTGAGACAGTGAAATCCTTCAGGACATTATTTCTACTTGGAGAGTGGTCATAGCTGGGTTTCTGATAAGAAGATAGATGTATCATGAATTCTTTCTTCAAAAAGGATTGGGAAGGGACCGGTCAGACAAAGCACAGTAAGATGGAATTGATTATTTCTTAATGACTAGATACTAATGTGAGAGAAATTTTAGAATCAGCTGTCTATATGGTCAGTCAACAGTTTTAAGCAAATGTCAAAATCACCAAGAAATTTGAAGGAAGACTAAAGATGAAAAGAGACTGCACACAGTTCAAAAACTCCAACTTCCAAGCTCTTTTAAAAAATGAGAAGTGGATGAAACATTGATTCTGATTATCAGTTTATTTAAAAAGTTTAAGCAAAGTAAAACAGCTGTAATGAAGATGTTTAAAGAGCTCATCCAAAAAGCTTTACCTTCTTGCCAAATGGAGAGACATAGATAGCAGCTATTGAAAGGCAATTTAGAGTGTGTCTGTAAAACTTTATGGAAGAAACTAAAGGAAAATGATTAACAGTATCACATCACAAAACAGCAAAAGCTATGGGGAATACAAGCCTGTAGAAAGCTTCATAGTACCAAACTAAATCCTATCATCCTAAGAGCATTTAGAGTTAAATATGAAAGGAGAGTCAATCAGCAATCAGACGATGTGGCAGTACAATGGATAGACCACTGGGCCTAGAGTCAAGAGGACTTAATCAGGTTCATATATGGCCTCAAACATTTATTAGCTGTGTTTCCCTGGCTAAGTCATCCAACCTTTTCCTGCTTCAATTTCCTCATTTGTAAAATGGGGATGATAATAGCACCTGTCTCCCAATGAGATAATATTTGTAAAGTGCTTTGCAAACCAAGTGCTGTGTAAATCTTGGCTATTATTATAATTATGATTATTTATCAAGCACTTCTTATATGCCAAGCACTATGATAGGCACTGGGAAAACAAATACGAAAATGAGACAGTCCTTGCTCTAAAGTTTACATTTTATTGGAGAACAACAAATGGATAAAACTTGGAACAGATTTACAAGTGTTTCCATAGCAGCCTGTTTTCATCATATATGACAGTGGAACTATCCATGTGATTTGAGAAAGTGGAAATGGCCTTTAAGATTTTAAGTCACTAAGAGCAGCTGGTTCTGATCAAATCTAAAGAAAAGAAATCTTTGCTGATGGTGATGCAAATTTAAAAGCACCCAGAAATCTGTTTTCAAGATATCTCTATGAAAGGAAGATTATTATGAATGTTATTTTTTAAAAGGCAATTGAAAAAAAGCTGTAGGCACCTGTTGACATCTATATATGCTTACTTAATCATCCCTGTGGAGTCTTTATGAGAATAGTCTATCAAGAATTATTCTTAGTGAATATGTAAGATAGACTTTCCTTAGCAAACTGTATTCTTCATAGTCACATAGTGGACTAAAACATTGAAAGCTGCATGATCTCTCTGCCTGTGCTTTGCTGGTTTTTTTTAAAAATTATTACATTCCAGAGTAAAATATAGACTTACCTACCATGCTTAAATTAAACCTATTTTTTTTGTTTTGTTTTGTTTTGGAGGAAGGGATAGCAAGGCAGTTGGGGCTAAGTGACTTGCCCAAGGTCACACAGCTAGTAAGTGTGTCAAGTGTCTGAAACTTCATTTGAACTCAGGTCCTCCTGACTCCAGGGCCAGTGCTCTACTCACTACGCCACCTAGCTGCCCCTAAACCTATTTTTTAAAGTGAACGAAAAACACATATTGCCCAGATTATGAAATGTTGTTGTTAGATTGACAACCAATTGAACTTGTTCATCAAAAGCCTCTAGAACACTGCGGATGCACAAAAATGGGGCCAATTCAGGGCCCATTATTGAATTTGAGGAGGAAAATTATTTGAATGAATTTGAGAAATCAAATAGTGCTTTCCATGATCTCAAGATAACCCCCTGCTACGAAATCCTATCCTTTCAATAATAGTATTCTGTTGCAGCCTTGTGGTTCTAAATTGTGGAATCCAGTGATATCTTCCAATTGAAAATTGTGAATAACCTGAAGAGCAATGGGAAGATATATTGTGGGTATAAGTAGATAGTGCCATCTACTTTTACTCCACAGAAAAAGGGACATGAAGGAGAAAATATACTCAAATAGCCCTATCTCAAAGATTTGGGAATTCTCACCAGCAGTGCAGATTGCAGCCCATCCATGGCTGGCCATCCTGTGCAGCTATTGTCTATTTTCTTCCATTTCTCCCATAGTAGAGGTGGGGTAGAGGGTGGATCCAATATGCTATTAGATGCCTTCCTCATTTTCCTCTTACATCATGAGGGAGTGAGTGGTAGTGTGTGGGTATCCACTTATTGTTCCTATGCCTCATCGATATGACCAGACCATCTTCTCTTCCTATTATACTTTTTTAAATTAACATCTTTTACTTCTGTTCTTTGAAGTTCTCTGTTGGCTATTTGTTGTACCCTGCTCCTTCCCATAGTGGTGCCTCTGTGTTTCCTATTGTGTGATTTTTATTTTTTTTATTGGATCTGTGATTTCATCAATATAAAGATCACTCACTAAAGAATTCCCTTTACCTATGCTGACAAACTTTTCTGCAATTTACAGCTTAAGAAAGTTGCATGGGGCACTAAAAAGTTAAATGGTTTGCCTAGGGCCACACAGCCAGTATGTATCAGTGTGGGGCTTAAACTGATGTCTTTCAATTCATATCTCATTACCATATAGCAAGGTAGAATATCTATAGTGAAAAGACCAGCCTTTGTTTCCAGGGGAAGCCTAGAAGAGCTTTGCAGTTTCTTGATCCAGACTTTTCCTTTTCCTATTCAGCTTCAGGCCCAACTTGTCCTTCTGTACCTACTCTCTGTGTCCAATCTGTATAATGATGGGCAAATATATCAGTAAGGCAAGATTCATGACCTCAAGGATGACCAGAATGGTTCAGAATTGCAAAGTATGGAAAACTATGTAGAAGGCAGAGAAAGTACAATGTTTATTTAGACTCTAGAGGATCGAATCCAAGAACCAATACCCCCAGTTCGATATAGTAGCAATTATATTCCAAAACCAGTAAGTCCACCTTAATGCAGTAACAAGGAAATTATAACACAGTATTATAGTAAGGAACCAAATCATCCTGTAACCTTTCCCCTTGCTCGGGCCTTCCTGTAAACAATCACTTATGAATCTTACCTGTCCGCTCAGCACTCTCTTCTGCAGCTCTGCCAACTCTAGTTCTCTCAATGTCTGTTCTTCAGAGCCTTCTTGATGTCTGCTGCCCCAATGTAGGGGCTTTAGGGCTACTTACAAATGAAGATATAATCAAGCTTTCCCATTTACGCCCACTTGAGGCCTATTGAATGGGTGGGGAAAATCTTTGATCACATTAATACTGCAGCAAGCTTTATGAGTTGTCTAAATGGATGTCATCATCTGAGCAAAGAGACTTTTTCATCCACTTGATCTTTTCCTGGGTGACTGATCAAGCCAAACTCTTTTGAAGGGATATATAGGAAGCTCTACAATATTCTTAGATTTGTTGTGACCAACATAATATAATCCATAAACAGGATCATCTGGTATAGAAATGATTTGGAACAAATTTGAAAAAGATTTTCATGTCAGGGTTATATAATATTTGTTGGGGGTATTATGGAGGAGATTCTTGCTCAGTATACCATTTTGAGCTCTCTGAGGTCCATTCTTGAAAAATAATCAAATTTTACCATTGTATTTGCGTCCACTTCTTAAAATATTTCATATCATAAATTCATTATTATTTGTTGAGCTTATTCCAAAATAACAGAATGTTAGTATTTTTTCAGTACCCCAACTTTAAGATAGTCCATGTTTTCTTTTTAAATACTTTATATTGTTAGCTACTTTCTGAAATCTTAATAATCATTGACCTTATTTGATCTTAGTAAAATAATTATTTAAAAGGCTGATGTATCTTTATGCCTTTAGTTTCTTAGTACAACCTAATATTCATGTATGAAGTTGAATTCAGTGGACATTGGTGCATCTAGGAAAGCTAAAGGTTTTACTAACATATTGATATTTTGTGAACAGACGCCATCATTCCTGAACACATTTATAGTTGTGATCATTTTACATTCTGTTTCCTTTTTTAATGCTCATTTTCATTATTTAGTTTTGTTTGGAATGAATTTCAGTAGACTCTGGATTTTATCTACTTTTCTATTACATACCATCAGTGCTTTAGCAGAAAAAATGTCATTAAGTTCAATGTTGTCTCTACACTGGTAAAACAATAACTCTTAAGTTTGGGTAGCATCATACACATATGGAATAGAACTACTGTGCATGTGAAGTCATTCAAAATTAAAAAAAAAAACTTCACTGATCTCAAAGTACTTCCAGAGGAAATAATTATAGCCATCACAGAATGACTAACCCCTGGCTTCTGTGGAGGATTTAAGAGTATTGTTTGATCTATGCTGTTGAATGTTGCTGTATTTACAATGGATATGCAGAGAGTCAGACTGTCTGGTTGTTTTAAGCAATCCTTATAGGGGCTTCTGTCTGCTCTTGGTGCAATCACCATAGTACAGGGTCTGGACCTCAGTTTTAATATTTTCTGGAGCTCAATTTTATCATTTTTGCATAAGGGTAATCATGTTCTGAGAAAGTGATTTGCCCTGTGTATTTACAAATCATGACGCAAATTTATTTATAATTGGAATTAAGCGTCAAATCTTACAAAAGTGGAAGGTCAATTATATCGATTTGCTGTGGTGCATTGTTTTGTATAAAGGAGACCTAGATTCTCCCTCTACTACTGTCACTCAGTAACATCTCCTCTTTTGAGGTTCATTCATTCTACACCACCAAATTGTGATCTATAGCTGTTATGTACCTGAGCCCTTCCTCAGTTACTGCAGTACTTGGTTAGCAGTATTTCTTTCTTCCCCAACTCCTGCCCTTGAAGTAGGGGACTTTGATATACATATCGGTACTTCCCTAAGCACCCTAACTTCCATGACTTTCATTCCACCTCAGGCATATGAACAAATGGTCATACCCTTGTTCTTGCCATTCACAAGTATTCCATTTCCACGAAATCTGAAATTCCTTTACTTGATCGTAATCCATTTTCATAACTTTCTCTCGGCTTGATAACCCCTAAACCTATTTATCCTTTCTGTCACCTTCATTCTCTTCACTTCTCAGTTTTTTTCTAGTTCATCATCCCTGCACTGGCTACATTCTTCTTCCTTCCCCATCTTAACTACCTGATGAATTCAGTTCTCCTTTGTCCCCTTCTAAAATCCGTTTGCCCCATTTCCTGTCATTAGCCTTGCCCCGATAAGCTCCAGCCTTGGATTACTCCCGCTCTCTCTTGCCTTTGCTCCTACTCGCGTACTGTTACACAAAGCAGGAGAAAATCATGAATCCTTGTTAATTGGATCTGCCATAAATTCATGTTACATAATCTCACCTCAGTAAGGCAGTTCTCTTTATTTTTTATCTCACCCACTACAGTGGCTTTTCAATCAGGCAGTCAATACACATTTATTAAGCACTTACCATGTGTGAAGCATGTTTCTAAGAATTGAGAGTACAAATACAGGTAGAAAGACAGTCATTGCCCTCAAAGAGCTTACATTCTAATGGGGGAAGACTATAAAAGGTAGCTAAAAAGAAAGAGAGAAGGGAGACAAAGGTATCAGACACTTGGGCATGGTTAAAAAAATGTTGAGAGTACAGCTGGGGAGGAATAAAATATGGCTGGCCTGGGTACAGTCCTCAAATGGAGAGTCTAGGGAGAGCCATCCAATCAGGAGAGGCCACAAGGGCAGAGGAGAGAGTACTTCCAATTTGTGAATTCCAGGTCAGGACTGATTTTCAGGATGAAGAGGATTCTGGGGCATGGTAGAGAAAGTCTAGCATGGAATATAACCTGAAGACAAATGAGACCAAATTTTTTCATCTTTCCTCAAACACCCTAATGTTTGAATATCCTATGATGCCTCCTCCTCTAACCCTCTGAACTGAGAACCTTGCCTTGTATTTCACTGAAAAACTTGAGGCTATTTGCTGAGAGTTCCTTCTCTACCCCTTCTCATCTCACATCATACAGATGTCATCAGTCACTATCTCCTTCTTCATCCCTGACTCACTCACAAGATGTGTCCCTTTTCCTTAACAGGACAAAAACTACAAGCACAAGTGAACCCATTCTGTCCTGTGTTTTCCAACAGATTGCCCTCTGTATCATTCATCTTCATTCATTTACCTTCAGTTTTTCTCTGTCTCCGGGCTACTTTTATACTATGTACAAATGTCCATTTCTTTCTTATCCTCAGAAAGCCCTCTCTTGATCTGTCCATCCTTGGTAGCTACTGTCTAATAACTCTCCTTCCTTTTTTGGTTAAACTCCTTGAGAAGGACATTTACAATAGGTGCCTACACTTTCCTTTCACTGTCTTCTTAACTCTCCATACTCAAGCTTCTGACTCTCTATTCAACTGAAACTGCTCCCTCCAAAGTTGCCAGTATTTGCCAAATCTAATGGCCTTTTCTCAGTCCTCATCCCATTTGACCTCGCTGTAGCCTTTGACGCTGTCAATCACTGTCTTTTTATTGATACTCTTTTCTGTCTGGTTTTCCATAATGCTCTTTCCTGTTTCTCCTTCCTGTCTCAGAACCCCTGCATTTCCTTTTGTAGATCTTCTTCTAAGCTACACTAACTAACCATGAGTGTCTCTGAAGGCTCTGTTCTGGGCCCCTTTTTCCTTCATACTGTTGCAGTCGGTGCTTTCTTCAGCTCCCATGGATTCAGTTATCTCTGTGATGATTCTCATCACAACTGTATTATCCTTCCCCCCAAACTCTCCCTCTTCCAAACTTCCCTATTATTCTGGAGAGCACTACCATTGTGCCAGTCACCCAGGCTCACAACTTAGATATCATCCTTCTCTCTCTCTCTCTCTGTCTCTCTCTCTCTCTCTCTCTCTCTCTCTCTCTCTCTCTCGCTCCTCCCACATCCAAACTGTTGTCAAGTCCTCTTGATTCTTTGTAACATATCTCATATGACCTCATACTACCTTCTGTCTTCTGACACTGCTACTAACCTGGGGTCGGCCTTCATTACCTCATTTTTGAACTATTACAATAGCCTTCTGGTTCGTCTCCCTGTCTCAAATCTATCCCCATTCCAGTTCGTTCTTTACTCAGCCATTATCAAGATGACCTTCCTAAATAGCAGATCTATATTTACTTCCTTATTCAGTAAACTCCAGTGGCTCCTCCTTGCCACCAGGATCAAATAGAAACTCCTCTGTCTTTGTTTATATACTAGCAATAACCCCTGACCTTCACATAACACTTGGAAGTTTACAAACTTAACCATATGTTATGTGATTTCATCCTTACAACAATCCTGTGGGAAAGGCAAGGCAGATATTATTATCCCCATATTACAGAAAAAGAAATAAAAGTGTATAGTGTATATGGTGTTTTGTATACTAGTGAACACTTTGATCCTTTGTATATTTGGATACAGGTTAGGAATCTGCAGCCCAAAAAGCTAAATTTATTTATCCAAGGTTGCAGAACTATTTTGTAAATGGCAGAAGTAGACTCAAAACACAAGTCTTCTGATTCAAAAAAAAAATCTTTATAGGCTAGAACATAGGACCAAATGTAATAAATTAAAATTTATAGTGTAAGTGTAAAGTGAAACTTGGGTTAAAAAATTCAACTTAAAAGGAATGTAAGGATGGAGGCACAGCGAACAAGTGATTAAAAATGTTACAAGAGTTTTAGTGGACTATATGGTTAATATGAATCAACAATATGATACAACTGCCAAGAAAAACAATGTAATCTTTGACTGAATTAATTTGTATGTTCAGGTATAATGAGGTGTTAGTCCTACTATGTCTTGCCCTAGGACCCATCTGGAAAATTGTCTTCATTTCTGGTACTTCAATTTAGAGGGACATTGTGAAGCTGGAGAGTGTTTATAAGGAGTCAACCTGGATAATAAAGAATTTTGAGACTAGCCTGGAGAAGGCAACACTTAGTGGAAAACAGGGTAACTCTCTTCAGGTATTGAAATATTAGACTTGTTCTGTTTGACCTCAGTAGTCAGAAATCAGAATAGTAGCTGGATATTGCACAAAGGCAAATTTAAGTTTAATGCAAAGAAAAACTTAATAACAATTAAGCTATTCAAAAATGGAATGGGCTACCCTGGAGGTAGTGGGTTCTCCCTCCTTTGTGTCATTTTGATAAAGGGTTTCTGGTTCAATTGTGGGATATTTTGTAGAAAATATTTTGGTTGTGCTAGATGGCTTTTTCACCTCTGCATTGTCTTTTATCTCTGATTCCAATTCTATTCCAGTGTAGTACTATGGAAACTAACCATTGTGTGTAACAATATCTTTAATGAAGAAGTAAAGGGTAAGGTGAGCTGGCATGTCATGACCTCCTATGTGAACTGGACAAAGGAGGGTTGAAAAAATACCTACCCTGTTGTAGGCCCTTATCACCTCACGCTTAGACTAATGTAATAGCCTGTTAATAGGGCTGCCTGCCACAAGTTTTCCCCACTCCAGTCCATTTTCCATTCAGCCACTGAAGTGATTTTTCTAAAGTGTGGGTCTAAGTATGTCACTCTCCTGGTCAGTAAGTTTCAGTGGCTTCTTGTTGCATCCAGGATCAAATACAAAATCTACTGTTTGACATTCAAATCCGTTCGTAACCTAGCCTCCATCCCACTTCTTACCTTTCCAGTCTTCTTAGGCCTAACTCCTCACCATATACTCTTTGATCCAGGGACTCTGGCCTCCTTGCTCATCCTCAAACAAGGTACTCTCTCTCTCTTGCCTTCAGGCATTTTCACTGGCTGTTTGTCAGGCCTGTAATTCTCTCCCCCCTCTTCTCTGCCTACTGGCTTCCTTTAAGTACCAGTTAAAATCCTATCATCTGCGGCAGAGCTGTCCAAAATTTGGCCCTGGGACTGTATGCAGCCTGCGGTGCGATTTTATGTGGCTACTTGTGGGTTTTAATTTTCATGAGCGAAAAAATAAAATAATAACTTGCAAGGAATGTGTATTAGATTTTTTAATTCCATCACTAATAAATAATCTCTATTAATTTTCTTCGGTGTTTTTAAGCAGTATTACAGATGGAATTTATCGCACAGAATTTTCTTTCGATCTGTGGGATACGCGTTTTGTCTGTATGATGCAGACTAGTCAGTATGCACCTACCTTTATACTGTTGCGTTATTGCTTTGTTGTTTTGTGTTTGCTTTTGCGCTTTGCACCTTTGCCTGCCATATTGATGATGCGCGTTCCCCTACTTTCTGTTAGTGTACTGTATTTTTATTCTGGGTGCGGCTCTCCAATAATTGTTTTATTTTAATGTGGCCCTAAGATAAGCTAAGGTTGGACAGCCCTTGTCTACAGGAAGCCTTTCCAGACTCCTCCTTAATTGTAGTGCTTTCCCTTTTTTAATTAATTCCTATTTTTACTATATATATAAGGCAACTAGGTAGCATAATGGGTAGAGTGCTGAGTTTGGAGTCAGGAGGCCCTGAGTTCAAATCAGGCCCCAGACGTTTATAGTTGTGTGTCCCTGGGCAAGTCACACAAGTCAGTTTCGTTGTCTGCAAAAAGAGGCAAAGAAAGAAATGGCAAACTACTCCAGTGTCTTTGCCAAGAAAACCCCAAATGAGGTCCTGAAGAATTGGATGTGACTAATTGACTCAGCAACAACAAATTCGCATATAGCTTGTTTGTACATATCTATTTGCTTGTGTTCTCCCCCAATGGATTGTGAACTCCTTGAGGGTAAGGACTATCCTTTGCTTCTTTTGGTATCCCCAAGAGTTAGCATAGTGCCTGGCATGTTTCTAATAAGTGCTTAATAAACGTTCATTTACTGAGAAAGCATATACATACGCCCATGTAGAATTTTTGGTAGATATTCATTAGACTCAATAAAGGTATGAGTAGAGACAGGAAAAATGGAAATGAGATATAAAATGTAGAGTAGATTAGAGTAAGGAATAATCACAAGCAAAACAAACTTTAGAGGATTGATCATAAAGGGTGATTAAAAAGAGAGAAAGAAAGTATAAAAATTAAAGATCAGAGTCTGGGCTTAGTGAAGGGAGGAAATTCAAAAGAGTAGGAACAAATCATTTAGAGATTACTAGCGGGAATCACTTTCTTTACCTATTTAATCTTTGCAAAGAGGGAGACAGGATAAAAAGAAAAAAATTCTAACTAATTATGATAAAGAGAAACATGCAATCAATAGTCTTAACAGTGAATATGATTTTACCCTTTAAATGGAGGAAAGTAGCAGAATGGATTAGAAAGCATAATCCAACAATATGTTGTTTATAACAAGCATCTTCGAAACAAAGGATTCACACAGAGTTAAACTGAGGGGCAAGAGTAGAATTTATTGTGTTTCAGCAGTTATTAAAAAAGGCAAACTAATAAACTGGACAGTCATAACAATTAAGGGAAATTACCAAGTCGTCAAAAATCAAAAATGAAAGCAATTTGCAGTAAATGAAAATGAAGGAAATCATTAGAAACTTATATGTAATTATATGATGATAAAATATAACTGAAATGGTAAATATTTATAAAAATAAAAATATACAAATAAGAGATTAAGAAATAGGAAATTTAACCTAATTATC
Organism: Phalanger gymnotis; assembly: GCA_028646595.1. Taxonomy (NCBI): domain Eukaryota; kingdom Metazoa; phylum Chordata; class Mammalia; order Diprotodontia; family Phalangeridae; genus Phalanger; species Phalanger gymnotis. Next base: position 665,925,743 of record CM053622.1, read on the forward strand.
AGAAAAAGAAATAGGATAGATCATAAATAAAACCCTAACAAAATAAATATGAGCACCAGATGGATTTGTAAGTGAATTCTATCAACAATTATATAAATTGTTTGCCAAATAGGAAAAGGAGGGATGGGGCAAACTCCTTTTATACACATGTTGTCTTGTTAACTAAACTAGTGAAAGAAAAAAACCTATAGACGAATATCCCTAACGAATATCTCTGCTAAATTGTTCTCTAAAATTTTGGCAAAGTGGTTACAACAACATATTGAAATGATTACACACTATGCCTTATTGGATTTATACTAACGTTCATTATTAGAAACTATATACATAATAGATCACCATTTTTGTGGGGTTTTAAAATTAACTTTATTTATTTACTTGTTCACATTTAGTTCTATAAGATTTTGAGTTCTAAATTTTCTCCCCCTCCCTCTGCTCCCTCCTCCCCAAAATGGCATGCAATCTGATATAGGTTATACATGTACAATCTAGACCACCATTTTGTGATGACAAGAACTATAAGAATTACATGACTATATCAAGATGCAGAAGAGGCTTTTAACAAAATTCAACACCCCTTTATGTTAAACATTAAAAAAAATCCCAAAGGAGTAAATAGACCATTTGTTAATGTGATAGATAGTATTTGTCTAAAGGCAAGAATTAATATTATATATCTGTAATGAAGAATCATTAGAGGTCATTCTAGTAAAATTAGAAATAAATCAAAGATGCTGACTTTTATTTGATATAATTCTAGAATACGGATGATAGCAGTAAGACAAAAAGAAATTGATGAAAGAACATAAAGAAAAAAATAAGATTATAATTTTTGCAGATGATTTTTTTCTTGGGGGGGCAGGGCAATTGGGGTTAAGTGACTTGCTCAAGGTCACAGCTAGTACATGTGTCAAATCAGGTCCTCCTGACTCCAGGGCCAGTGGTCTACTCACTGTGCCACCTAGCTGCCCCGATGATCTTTTGATATATTTCAAGAATCCTAGAGAAACCATTAAAAATAAATTGAATGAATACTTTCAGTAAAGTAGCAGGATATAAAATAAATCCACTGCCTTTCTGTATTCTACTAAAAAAGAATAACAAGAAGGCATAGGAAAAACCCACTTTCTTTCAAAATACCTATAGAATGTATAAGCTATCTGGTAGTTCAGTTACATACTGATACACACAGTTCAAGATACACACAGAAATTATGCTAATTCAGCTATGAAACTTCCCTTACAGAAATACAGACCTAAATATTGAGAAGTATATTAACTGCTCTTGGTTAGACTTTGCCGACTAAAAAAAAAAAAGAAAGTACTTCAAAAATTAATTTACAGATTCAGTGCCATACCAATCAAACTGCTACTATAAGGATTACTTTATAGAACCAGAAAAAAATGGCAATTCATCTGGAGAAATAAACTGTCAAAAATCTCAAAAGGAAATAATGAAAATGTATTGTGATACTATATTGTGTTAGTACTGCGACTAACAATACAATACTTAACTGTACTACAAAGGAGTAATCATCAAAAGTGTTTAAGAAAAAGAAAAGTCTATTAGTGAAAAGGATTAAATTCAGAGTACCCAGAAGCAATTGAACATAGCATGGTGTTTGATAAATGCAAGGACACCCTATAATGGGATAAGGAGTCATGGTTCAACAAAAGCTGCTGGGAAAACTAGAATAAAATATAGCTGGAATTAAGTTAAATCATAATTTAAACATCTCACACATACCACAGCAAGCTTCAAGTGGACATAAGATCTAAGTACAAAAGTTCCTCTTCCAAAGAAATTAAAGGATCAAAAGAGGGAGGAGATTTTCATACCTATATGCAGAGGTGAAAAGTTCTTGACCTGATGAAGTAGAGATTATCCCAGAAGATAAAATGGACATTTTTGATTACATAAAATTGAAAAGTTTCTGTACAAACAAAATCAATTTTTGCAGCAAATTTGTATGGCAAAGATATGCTATCCAAAATGTGTAGAAAGTGAATGAACAAAATTCTTTCCCCAATAAATCATCCATGATGGGAACAAACAGTTCTTAAAAGAAGAGTTATCAGCAACCATATGAAAAAAGTGCTTCAAATTACCTATGACAAGAGGAATGCAAATTAAAATGACTGAAGTTTCACCTCATTGTATCTATACATTAAATTGGCAAACATGACAAATGGAAAATCTAATAAAACACATTAATTTTCGGAATTAGGTTTTGGAACGACAGAGTTACACTAACACGTTGGTGTAGCGATAATGTGGTCCCGCTATTCTAGAAAGCATTTTGGTTCCATCCACCAAAATTGTTAAACTGTGCAAACCCTTTGACCCACAAATACCACTGTTAAGCTTATACCCCAAAGTGATCAGAGACAGAGGGAAAGGATCCATGTGTATGTATAAAAATATTCATAACAATGCTTATTGTTGTGTCAAAGACCTAGAAGTCAAGTGGGTGCTCCTCAATTGGGGAATGGCTGAACAAATTGTGGTATTTATGAATTTAATGGAAATGTTATTATGTTATGAGAAATGTTGAAAGAGAATTTAAAAACATTCAGATAATCCTAGGAGGATTTCTGTGAATAGGATGAAGTATGTAGAATCAGGCAAACAATTTATACAATGACTATAGCCTTGTAAAGAAACACAACTTTGAAAGACTTAAGAACTATAATCAATCCAATGACAAATTATGACTAGAATATAGATGATTAATTATGCTTCCCATGATTTGTAAAGAGGTGGTAAATTATAGTTGTTCAGTAAGACACATACTTTCAGACACAGTCAATGTGTGAAATTATTCTGGGTGACTGTACTTATTGGGGGGAAGAGTTTTTTTTTTGGAAGGGAGGATGACAGAATAAGTGGAATTGATGGTGATACTTTTAAAAAAAGGAAAAGAAAGAAAAGAAAAAAAAATCAATGACAGCTGATACTAAAGAAATATGTTCTTTATTCTTAGTACTATATAATTGCAAGAAAGTTAGTTTCCCAAAACCACTAGTTTCTTTTATTTTTGTATTACTTTATTTAACTAGATTAAATAGTAGCTTTCTCTGTGTCTTTTAAGAACATAGATTTCAAAATGTCATCCAACTATAACATTTCAATTAATTCAATTAAACAGCAGAAGGAAATTCAGTAGTTGTACAAAGTTGTACAAAGAACAAATTATATAAAACAAGTTCATAGTTTTGTGTGTAACCCTTTTTGCATAATGAAACAGTCATTTTTGCTTATGTTAATTATATTCATGATAGAAAAAGACTTAAAAAATAAGAAGCCATGAAACCATGTGGCATCTTGTGGGGGTCAATCCATCTCTTTGCCCTAATGAATTTTTTAATCACTGCCCTTTCGTACATCTGCTGATTTAATCTTGCTTTTCTTTGCCCTGGTATGGTCAGTTGAATTTTGGAGTTTTTCTAAGACTTCTTTGTTGTGGTGGTTATTTATTTGTTTTTACTGCCAATAACAAAGAAATAAGTAAGTCAATAAGGGTGTGGTAGGGTTGGAGAAATTCAGGAGACCCAGCTTATAGTCAAGCCTTTCTTAGCAAGTAAATGTCTGAATGCTGACAAATCATTTCACCTTTCTGGACATCAGTTTCCTTAGGGCTAGGTTGAACTAGATAAGTTCTAAGTCTTCTTCATCATGAGTTTATGGAAGGAAGGTAAATGTTATTTCAATCTCTAAAATTTAAGGACCTCTACAATCTATATTTCCAGCTTTCTTAGACATTACTCTCCATCATGCACTCTGTAGTCTAGCCAAACTGGCTGTCTTGTTCCTCACCCGTGGCATTCCATTTTTCATCTCTAGGCCTTTGCTTTGGATTTATACATTTATTTTGTATGTATTTTGTAAATATCACATATTCATATTTTGTCTACCCCAATAGAATGTTTGTAGCTTTTGGGCAGGGATAGTTACATTTTGGTCTTCCTGTTCCGGGTGCTTAGACTAGTGCCTGGCACATAGTAGGCACTCATTAAATGCTTATTGTTTGATTATTCTTGAGTATTTTCATTCAAGTTTCTTTGTTGGTGTTTCAAGCAGTCTGTAGCACCATATATGTTATGTGTATGTGTATATATATATATGTGTGTGTATACATACATATTAGAGAGTGAACTTTCATAATTTTCCTGACAAACTTAGATTGATTTTGCCATTTGCATTTGGTCATGGATTATATTAGAGTAAGTACTTGTGGTATACAATATTCAGAACACTGTCTACTTAATATGTGTTATTAATGAGAACAGCCCCAGGTTTGTTAGGCAGTTGATTAGAACGTTTTTGTTAGCCAAAGTTTCAGAAGCTCTGATGGAACAAAACCAATGACAGCTGATCCCAAAGAAGTATGTTCTTTATTCCTAGTACTATATAATTGCAAGAAAGGTAAATACAGTTTCCCCAAACCACTCGTTTCTTTTATCTTAAATGTATTACCTTTATTTAACTAGATTAAATAGTAGCTTTATGTGTCTTTTGAGAATATAGATTTCAAGAAGCCATCCAACTATAACATTTCAGTTATGCTTAGACAATTGTTTCAAATGCCAAAAAAATTTGCCTTTTCCTTTGATAGAGTTTAAAATAGTTTCTTTGGCAGTATAGTCACATACTTTGCTCTTTTCCTCTCTGTAATTTGTTCTTAGTCCACACATGTCCTCTGTCAAGTCTTAGTCATTCAATGATGAGCCTTTCTATAAGCATTTGCCTTTGGTGGATGTGTTTTTTAGTCTACTTGTTATAACTTATTGAGTAGGATAAGGTTCCAGGGGTGGGGAACCAGCAGCCTCGAGGCCACATGTGGCCCTCTAGGTCCTCAAGTGCAACTGAATCCAGATTTCAAGAAAAAATCCCCTTAATAAAAGGATTTGTTCTGTGAAGTTTGGATTCAGTCAGAGGGCTGCACTTGAGCACTTAGAGGGCTATATATGGCCTGGAGGCTGCAGATTCCCCTCTCCTAGAAACTAAAGACTATATTTAACCTGTGATTTTAGCCTGTCTTCATTGTTCGCATTTAATCATATTTAATATTTGCAGTAAGACTTCTGCTCATGAAAATCAGTCTAGAATCAAACTAATCATCTTTCCCCCTGCCATAACCTTTCTATACCAAATTAGTTCCACAGACTTTTCCTGTTTTTATTAGTAGCAGTACCACTCTCCTGGTCTTTCAAGATTGAAAATCCAGAGCCATCTTTGGTGGCCCTCTCTCTTATTTTCTGTGGTCAATGAATTGCCAAGAAGCCCTTTTGATTCTGCTTCAATAATCAGTAGTCAATAGCACTAAAAATTTATTAAGCTCCTACTGTGTTCAAGATACTGTACTAAGCCCTGAGGATACAAATAAGACAAACATAGACAGCCTCTGCCCTCAAGGAGCTCACCAAAGCTGATGCAGTCTCTTCAGGATGAGTTTTCCTGGTTAAGGGGTTTCTTGGGAGCATGATAATGGAATCTAGTCCAAGGAGTAGAACTGGTAGGAAATGAAGAGTTGGCCTTTTTACATTGAGACTTAAGGAAGAGTTCTTTGGCGTACTTTCCCTCCCTCCAGTCAGACAGGCAGAGGATATTGGAAAAAGTGTGAGTACCAAAGCTGATGCAATCTTCAAGGATGGATTTCCTGGTGAAGAGGTTTCCTGGGAACTTGATGATGGTGAAGTCCAGCCCAGGGAGTGTAGCCTATGCATCTCTACCAAAACCTTGACAGCATTTTTTATTCTTACCAAGGTATTAGGTGGAGTGCTGATCTTAGGAGCATAGGTTGCATGGAATAACCACATATATTAGGCATGGAGTTCTGATCGTAGGAACAAGGAAGCATTCTCTAATGTTCTTTATGTTGGGAGGAGCAGCATATTTTGGACATATCCTCTTATTTGAGATATTATAACATACACTATCTTTGACAGTATTCATGGAGGAGGATGCTAGCATGAGACTGGGTAGTCAACAGTGCTTTTCCAAGGGACATGAACTGGGTTGCATTTCACCTTTGGCGCAGTACAGATATATATGTTATTATCATGCTTTGGCAGAATTGCTTATAGACTTATGTCTTTATTTGTCCCCTTATAAATGTCAAGGAAATATTTTGTTTATATCTTTAAATATATTTGTTAATAAGCAATTGTCAAGTGCCTGTTCCAAAGTACAACATAGTACTATGGTAGGTGCTAGGGATAAAATGATGCAGAAGACATGGGCCTTCACCTTCATTGAGCCTATTTGTGATGGATTAGTACAAATAGTGATTGGCTATTATTAATAATGTCCACGGAACTTAGGCTGCTCAAAAACAGCAGACTGTTTTCTAAATTGAGTATGAGTTAGAGTTTCTCCTTTAAAAATATTTAACTTGACATCAATCTTTTTTTTTTTCATTTTGCTTTT
>CM053622.1:665932671-665950277 GCA_028646595.1 Phalanger gymnotis
AGTAATTCTGCGAGCTCGGGCACCCTCGGCTCCACTCCAGGTCTCGTCGGTCCGCGGTCTGCTGCGCCGCGCGCTGGGCTCTGCTTGGCTCAGCTCCGCTCCCCTCGGCTGGGGGCTGGGAGTTCTGTTCGGAACAGACCTTACCCCAAGACCATCCAGGCAGACCTGGGCTGGAGTCCTGATTCCCTCTGCCCCTTTGTGGGTTCTGTAGTTCTAGAATTGGTTCAGAGCCATTTTTTCATAGGTTTTTGGAGGGACTTGGAGGGGAGCTCACACCAGTTACTGCTTTCCAGTCGCCATCTTGGCTCCGCCCCCCATATATACCTTTTTTTGAAAAACAAAACATAGAAGCCATCTGTTTCTACAAAATTCAAATCAATTCCACAAATAATAAGTGCCTAATATACACGATAATACATTGTATAGGGTAGTGGGGATACAAAAATGAAAAAAATTATCATTCCTGTCCTCAAGGAGCTTACGATCTAGAAGTGAGCAAACAAAACATGCACAGACAAGCATAATATGAGGTAGATTGTTGTAGAAATGGAGAGAGATTAAAAAAAAATTTTTTTGAAAAGCTGAGGAAGGAGAGAACATATAGGATCTGAGATAACAAGATCACAGATGAAAGTTGGAAGGGCCCTCAGAGGTTATCTAGTCCAACTCCCTCATTTTACAGATAAAGAAAATGAGGCCGTGAGATTGTAAGGAACTTACCTAGGTATCACAGATGGGTCTGAGGTGGGACATGGAATCAGATCTTCCTGATTCCAAGTCTGGCCCCTTATACACTATATCTAGCATTTAACACAGTGCTTAGCACATAGTAGGTACATAATAGCTTCATGGAAAAGGTAGTACCTGGGCTAAGGCTTTAAGATAAAGAAGTTATATGAAAGACACAGGAAAACACAAACACCAGAAATGGCAGGTCAAATTCAAGGAACACGCAGCAATCCAATTTGGGTAGAATATAGAATGTAGCAATAACAACAACTAAAATTCATGTAGCACTGACTCAACACCAGTAATCACTCTGTTAAACTGAGTTACAACAAAGAAACTTACAAAAACAAGTTGATTCTTAGAATCAGTCAGTCAAGTTAGTTATTCAATGATTTAATAGTTAGAATTTCAATCTGATCTGAATATGGTTACAACAATGCCATTATCTCCCTCCATGTACTTGGCAATCTAGTCATACTGGCCTATTCACTGTTCTGAATACATGACGCTATTTGTCCTATCTCTGTGTCTTTATACCAGCTATCTTCTATGTCTGCAATACATTCTCTCCTCACTTGTGCCTCTAGGAATTTCTGGGTTCCTTTAAAACCAAGCTCAAGAAAGACCTCTTAAATGAAGGTTTTCCTGAACTCCAACAGCTAATAATGCCCTCTCTCCCAAAACTACCTCGTATTGATTTTGTATATATTATGCATATATTGTTGTATATGCTGTATTCCATTAGAATGTAAGCTCCTAGAAGGCAGAGATTGTTTTACTTCTGTTTCCCCAGAGATTAGCACAGTGCCTGCCACATAGTAAGAGCTTAAAATATGCTTATTGACTGATTGATTACTCCAACATGGCAAAAAATGAAGGTCAAGTGTCCTTCCTCCTTTAATCACTACTTTTATATGCAATCAAGTAAATTAATTTATTTTATAGGATTTTAACTGTGAAACTGGAGGAATTTTTCAGGAAACTGCCACAATCAAAAGCAATTTGATTGACACATGTGTGTATGTATATACGTGTGTGTGTATAAAATTTAAACTTCCAGTGAACATACATACATACATAAATATATGAAAATTTTTTGTTTGATCATCACAACCCTGTGAGATAGGTATGAGGCATCATTTGGAGAAAAGACTGATACCTAGCAAAATGAAACACTGCAGCTCAGTTCTATGAGGCACTGGAAGTACTCTGAGTAAAACAAAGAGAAAGCTAAATTTTACCAACTATGACTTCATGGTCAGTGGGAAAGAATATGAGCATAAAAGTAAAGGGGGAATTATAGTGTTGAAAAGTACTAAAAATTTCTCAAATTACTACAGCTTTACTACAGTTACTACAATATTAAGCATATTACAATAATAGAAACCTTAACAAACCTCTCCTCACTGAAGAGTTTAATGTATTTTTCTCACAGGACCATAGCACCACAATTATACTGGACGCCAATAACAAGGTGAAATTCAAAATACACAAATTGTACACTATTTAAATAGCCAGTTTTGGCAGGATGCAGCTATTTTAATGTATTCGAGAAACGCTGGAAAAATTGGTTAGTCTAATTTGTGAGTTCTTAAATGGTAAGTGTATATCTCCCAGTAACATCGTAAGCCAGTTGTCACCATAATTCTCCCTTCCATATTATGCTCTCTTCTTTCTTAATTTCATTGGGATTTCCAGAAGGCACAAGAGCACATTCCCACACCATACCTAGATTTGGGGACTTTGCTGTATACCTCCCCTTTAACACTCTACATGGGTAAGCATAGGCCTTTAGAAGATGAAAAGTAGATTTTCCTCACAAAACGGTTAGGGTTCCCTACCTCCATCCTAATATGAGTGAAAGAAAAAATGAATAATTTCTTTTGTAAAATTCAAAACTTTACCTAAGTCCAGTTTAATGATAAAACAAAGTTATAACAAGTATATTGTTTTCCCTACCTGGCCAGTCTGATAATGTTTTGCAAACTGGTTAACCACTCTATAATCACTTGCAAAGTACTCCATCAAGATAGAAGGAACTTCAGCAAAATCAGTGGGGCATCTTGTCCCTGAAATAAAATAACAATTGGCATAATTTAAGGTAACATATGCTATTTTTATGAGAACTTCTAAAACTTTATTTGGACTTTTGATGAACTACAAGCTTTAATTCATTAAGTCAATATTTTACTTCTATAAAATTACTGCACAAATTGGCAAAAAAACTTCATTATAATCCTATGCATTTTACTTCAAATCAAAAAGTGAAAGAAAACGTTTGCACAGCTGGGTAAGGCACCTTATAAAAAAATTGCTCACACTCTCTAAAAGCAAACTTGTCAGCATTCAAGCTGTCCATGTACCAAACACATCAAATTCAGATGCTATTACAATTAAAGTAAAAATTTTCACTTAAAATTCATAGGATTCCATTCTCAAACATGGTTTCTATTCCTTCCCTTCTTGTAAATTCACACTGACCCAACTTATTTTCTTTTTTAAAAAAGTCAATGCCCGGTAACAAAAGTATCAATGTAACTACATATTTCTTTAAAATAAGCAAATGTTATAAGAATTTAATTTTAATTTAACTCTTTTTTAAATTTTTGTCATCAGTAAAAGTTCCTCTGCCTCCAAACTCATTCCAAGGCAGAGACCACCTGTTTACAATCCACCACTAGTAGGGAACCACCACCCACCATGAGATTGCAACCAGGGCTTGAAGCTGGGGCCACAGGAGCTTGGCAAGCAAAGGGACAAAATCATACAATCTTTAGAGCTGGGAAGACTTTAGAAATTAGTTTACTTTACAAAGGAGGAGACCAAGGGGAATGGACATGATCAAGACCATAGCTGGAGGTCTGAGCTTCCCCTCGGACCTCCCACTCGCATCAATCCCAACTCCAAAAGTTAGTGGACAGAAGTTTAAGTGGCAGGCCATTTTCCCTGAGCTTAATTTTACTTTTCTGTTAACACACATTTGGGGAACTGAATTATAACCTATTATCATTTTTTAAGGTTTACCAGGCACTTTCCTCAAAATAACCCTGAGAAGTAGGCAATTCAAGTATTATTGTCCCCATTTTGCAGGTAAAGGAACTGATGGACAAAGCAACAAAGTGACTTTTCTGAGTAGTTTTTAAAAAAAACATTTATGCTCTTGTTAGACTCAAATGAGATAATTTACATAAGGCACTCTGAAAATTTTCAAGTGCTATATGTCAGTTATTGATATAAATTATTAATTGTTGTTCCATTAGGAGGCAGCATGGCACAGTGTATAGCAGGGCTGGCTCTGAAATCAGAAGATTCAGGTTCAAGATCTGCTTCTCCACAGTAGCTTGGACAGCCATAGTGTGTCACCTGACTTCTCTGCATCCCAACACACACAATCTGCCCCACCCTGAAGAAATCACAGGTCCAGAGCATACGTGTGTGTGTGTGTGTGTGTGTGTGTGTGTGTGTGTGTGTGTGTGTGTCTAGTGAGGATCACACAGATCAGCAAGTTCTCTGTCTCTTCTAGCCACGGTCACAGAGCCAGTATGTGTCAGAGGTACAACTTGAATCCAGGCCCTCTTAACTGTAAGGCTAGCCTTCTATATACATACCACTCTGCCTCTCATTACTGTTATTGTAGTTGTCGATATGAAATTCTCTTAAAATTAAGAAGTCTGCCTCAGTCAAATATCAAATGCATATTTTTTACTGTAACTCACAATTCCATAACTTATAGAGAGGAACTTATTAACATCTGATCACAAACAAAACTGATTGTCATCACAATTCATCAATAGCTAAACCACATTCATGCTCCTGACCCTTCTCAGTAGTCCTATCTCTCTTCCAGATACCCAATTCAAAAAAACTTTAATAGAACCAGTGTGCACATTTATTCACACTCAAATATAAATAAGAATATTTATATAAATAAAGATCATTCAAAAGAATAATGCACCATGAAAATGTCATGTATTATCCATGGGTGAAGTAAAAAGCTGTATGGCTAGAGGAGAGAAACAAAAGAAAGTTAAGCAGAAAATTTAGAAAGATGAGAGTAGAAACGGAAACGTTAAGAGGCATGGTCAATGAAATGAGCACAAGGGGCTATGAAATGAATGTTTTTTTCCCTAAAATAAAGGGCTTCCCTTTTCAAATAAAATTGATTGAAAATATAAAGTACTAAATAAAACTGTCGTCTTAGCATCTCACCTGTAACATGCTGATAACGTGTACGTCCCAGCATGGAATGCATGGCATGTCCCATTTCATGAAAAAGATTCTCCAGCATCCCAGGAGTTAATAAAGGTGGTACAATACTTGTTGAATGAGGAAGGTTCAGCATGAGAACTACTATTGGAAGCTGATATTCCCCATTTTCCTTTAATCTTCCCCCACGGATTGTAAAATGACAGTCCTTCATAATCAGAAAGAAGAAAGAAAAAACAAGGCCAAGGTAAAACAAAAAGTCAAAGGGATTTTATCAACATAGAACCATACCAAAGGTAAGTGCTTAAAATCTCATTTTTAACACAACTAGAATTTTACCTCTTTTATTTACTGTAGAGTTTTCATTAAAAAAATTTACTCCTCTTAAATTCCTAATATTTGAAAGGAATGAGAAAGTACTGATGTATGCTAGCAAAATTTTTCAATCTTAAATTCAATTCACAATTATATGAATGCCTACTCTGTGTTCAGCACTGTTGGTTTAAGAAAAAAATAAATAAATAAAACACAGCTCCTACTTCCTAGAAAGTGAAGGAAGCAATAACAAAAATAAGCAGAAAAAACACTCAGAAATGAATTTTTAAATCTGTAAATTGCTAGAATGTTTTTTTTTTCCCAAATAGAGAAACAGTTCAGAAGATGGTTCAATTAAAGCCACTAGCAGCAATTAGTACTCCCTGAAACTATGAATAGGGGGATTTTATTTTGAAATGCAAATATACCATAGAAAAATTAAGATAAGTATTATCACACCAACAAATTATTAGCCATTATCTAAACTATTGTTATACCTATTCATTATACCTACCATCTATTAAGAAATTTTTAAAATGTCATGCACATCTGTTAAACTTATTTTGTTAGGGCAGCTAGGTGGCACAATGGATAGAGAGACAGATGTGGAGTCTGGTAGACTCCTCTGCCTGAGTTCAAATCTGGCCTCAGATATGTACTAGTTGTGTGACCCTGGACAACTCACTTATCCCTGTTTGTCTCAATTTCCTCATCTGTAAAATGAGCTGGAGAAGGAAATGACAAACCACTCCAGTATCTTTGCCAAGAAAACACCAAATGGGGTCACAAAGAGTTGGACATGACTGAAAAATGACTGAATAAAAACAAAGCAAATATTTTGCATGATGCAAGAATTCAATAAATGTTGGCTTGTGTTTTTTTTTTCTTCTTTGGATATACTGGTCTCTAAATTAGCATTAACCACACAAAGTGAGGATTCCCATAGTGGGGAAACAATTATCAAGTAGGATGTTCTTTGTCCTTTGCAATCAAAGAGGACCAAAATGACATCATAATGTCGGGGTCAATGTATAGAGTGTCCAACTGTGGCTTATCATGCCAATATGGGCTTGGAAGGCTCTACCACAGGTAAGTTAAAATTGGTCCACATGAACATTTGGAGTGAAAATGTCTCCAAATGTGCATACCTCATGCTTCTTTTTAGCTACCACAATTCTGCCTTGCTCATCAAGCACAGCATTTTCTTTGATGCAGGCACATCATGCTAGATAATCCTGTGCCAGTGTTTCCCATGTCTCACAATCAATTACAAAGTTCATCAGAGAGACCCTGAGAGTGTCCTTGTATCACTTCTTCTAACCACCATGTAAGCACCTGCCTTGTATGAGTTCTTCATTAAGTAGTCTGTAGGGCAAATGTACATCTGGCATTCGAACAATGTGGCCAGCCCATTGGAGTTGTACTGTCTGCAGTAGAGTTTGAATGCTTGGCATTTCGGCTCAACAAAAGACCTCAGCATCTGGTTCTGAGACTGTTCCTAAGAGAACTCAAATGGAAGCAGTTCGGTTTTCTGGCATGGTGCTGGTATACTGTCCATGGTTCACAGGCATACAACAAGGTCTGGAGACCTTCAGTTCAGTAGGCACTCTAATACCTCTTCTCTCCCACACTTTCCTTTGCAGCCTGTCAAACACTGAGCTAGCTCTGGCAATGCATGCACCAACCTTATCATCAATATGTACATCACTGGAAAGTATACTGTCAAAGTAAGTGAAATTATCCACAATATTCAGAATTTTTCCATTTGCTGTAACCAATGGTTCCATGTATGGATGCTGTGGTGCTGGCTGATGGAAAACTTCTCCTTTTTTGATGTTAGTCATTAGGTCAATATTAGCACAAGCAGCAGAAAATTAATCCATGCATTTTTGTATCTCAGTTTCAGAGGCTGCATTAACCGTACAATTATCTGCAAACAAAAAATCATGCACTAATTCTCCCTCTACTTTAGTCTTGGTTTGTATGGAGCATTTTCAAATAAAATAATTTACTGTCAGTGCAGTAGTTGAACTTGATGCTGTTTTCATCTTCACTGAAGGTATCTGACAACATCACCGAAAATATCATGTTAAAAAAAAAAAACACAGGAGCAAGGACACATATCTGCTTCACTCCGCTGGTGACAGGGAAGCACAAGAAAGCACATTATACAGAATCCATGCAAGCACACCATCATGAAATGATTAGGGAGGTTACAGAAGATTTGGTTCCTAGCTCCAGTTCCACTACTAACTAGCCTCATGACCTTGTATAACTCACTTAATTTCTATGAACTTCAATCACTTCATCTGAAAAATGGGGACAATAATATTTGTCCTGGGCAGCAAAGTGGTCCAGTGGATAGAGTACTGGGCCTCGAGTCAAGAAGACTATCTGCCTGAGTTCAAATGTGGCCTCAGACACTTCTTAGCTGTGTGACCCTGGGCATGTCACTTAATCCAGTTTGCCTCAGTTTCTTCATCTGTTAAATGAGCTAGAGAAGGAAAAGGCAAATCACTCCAATACTTTTGCCAAGAAAACCTCAAACAGCACCATGAAGAGTCAGACATGACTGAAATGGCAAGAAAAATATTTGCCCCATCTACTTTACAAGGTTGCCATGAGGACCGAGTGAAATAATTAAAGGGCTATGAAAAGTACAAAGTGCCATATGAATGAAAACTGACATTATCTTTAACCTGTCTGCTTGGTATCCCATTTTTGTTCAGCAACAACTACTGAAGTTGCTGCCTTATTTTTGACTAATTTATGGTACTCTACCAAAAAGAACCAAGAAACATCTTAAATTTGCCCCTTGGAAACATACTGGTGGCCAAGAAAAACTTTCAAATGGACATTTCTTTTAGCATTTTTAACAGATTTCAATGAAATATGGTACCCAGATAAAGGATACATAGAAAAACATTTAATTAAGTCCAGTTATTCTTAATCCTAATTTAAATGATTTATTTTAAAATTAACTTTATTTGTGAATTATGTCTTTTAAAATCATGATTCCATTAAGTGAGGTCTATCTTTCATACAGCTGCTAGCTTACTGCTGGTTAGTTCTTGAGGAAATAGTCCTCTAAATAGCATATTACCTGATGTGGTTTGTCTGCTCGTTGAAAGAAGTCACAATAGATGTATCCCAGAAGTCCCTCAGTTTCATGAACCACAGCCTGAAAGAACATCACAATGAAGGAATCTGAAACTTTTACATAAAATGTTTCTTATACCCAAACTAGGTATGTATTAGAAATGCACAGCCACAAAGAGAAGCCTTTGCTTCTATTCCTCTATAAACACACATACTTTTTTTGGCATGGAGATTTGCAATAGAAGACAAGAAAATTTGACATCCCATCTATTTGTAGTCATTTACAAACTTACCCTTATCTACTTACCCTTCACTAGGCATTGTAGAGGGACTATGGTATTATCAGCTCCTTTCAAATCTTAAGAAGTAGCTATAATTCCCCAAGTAAAATCTTAACAGTGTGATTCAATGGTAAGCAAACCTAGCTTCTATGTCCCCCTTATATAACTGATGAGAACTCTACCTTAACGCTGCATGGGAAGGGGAGGGAAAGGAGAGAGAAAGCAAGAGGAGAAGGAGGCATGACTCCATACTGCCTTCTCTCTTTTGTGGAAGTCATTTTGTTTGCCCATTTTATTTTAAAACATATCCTTCAAAATGGCACAGGAAATTTATCAGCTTCAGAAGTATAATTCTGGTGACTAAATAGATGGAGCACACTTCCTCCAAATTTCTCATTCTCTTTCCCATTCCCCACTCTTACCAAGTTAGGTAAAGTTAGCTAAATCATAAGAAAAAAAAATACAGAATGGATATGAGTGCTATAAAAGTAGATAAAAAAGATTTAATGGTAGGAAGTGGACAGACAAATATTAGAAAGAATAAGAGGGAAAGTATATAAAAATGCTTATTTCAAGCAAGATAAACACTGGATAAAAAAGAAATACAGAAGTCACTAGAAAGTTGTTAAATTGAGACCTCAGTTCCCTAACTGTAAAATTAGGAGGCTAGAGTAAATGGCCTCTGGGGCCACTTCCAGCTCCAGATCAATAATCAATAATCCTTCCCTCTCTGCCTCAATGGGCACTAAGGCACTATACAGCAGGTATGATTTACAAACATGATTAGAGAATGATCATGGGGGCGGGGGGGGAAGGTAGAGATGGGTAGAAAATTTGTAACTCAAAATCTTGTGGAACTGAATGCTGAAAACTAAAAAAAAAATAAATTAATTAATCATAAAAAAATAATTAGAGAATGGTTTAAAAATCTTTTTAAAAAAATCCAAAAAGAAGAAAGAGGGTGGAAAGATAATTTGTAACAAGATATTCTAATATTTCCTGAAAATCATGAAAGATTAAAAAGTAATGAAGAAACAGAAAGCAATGATGTAAATCCTCCTACATCTAGAATTTATAAACATATTTTATTTTTCTCTTTTCCTCTGTTCCAAAAAAGAATTTATTTTTTTCAGAGGACTTTTTCTGATACTCTGCTTTAGGGTAATTTTAACCAGATCTTCCTTCACATTAAAGTTTGTGATGAAAGATGTGGAAATTAATAAAGTCAAACAACCATTCAGTGGAGCTACAAGGACAAAATATCAATCAGGCAGAGTGGATGGCTAGGTGAGAGCAAGTGAAGGCACTGCAGCCACTGCTGCCAATTCAACTACCAGGCTACAGGGTGCAATTAAAAACACTAAGCTTACACATCATGGGCTGCTTACCAGTTTTCGAACATCTTCACACCACACTTCTCCTTTTTCTGGCTGTTCGACATAGAGAGAGATTCCTAAGAGCTGACGGAATAGTAAGTTCAGACCTTCCATACATGCACCAAGTGAAAAAAATGGGCAATATAAACTGGGCTCAATATTATACCTGAAGGAAGAAAAGAGGTTCGAAAACAGTTTTGTCCAATTTAGCACTATGCATAATTCAGATAACATCTTAGAATGTTAACTTATCAGCAGAGCAGCTAAAGGAAGCTACAATATTAGTGTACTCAAAAGATGACCATATTACAACAACTGTTGAGAGATTATCACAGTTCAAATGTCTTCAAAAGAAAGATGCTAAATAAATTTAAATACATATTACTAATATATAATACAATCTGGCAAGGCTGGCTTCTTAAAAGACATTATTTTTTCACTGGCCTAGTAAATCACATTACAAAAACTCATTACTACGTAGCTGGTTAAGTGGAGAAGACAGGAACTTTGGAAGATCGCCTTAGGTTTAACAATAGGAAACAAGCCTATAACCCTAGGCTGTAGAAGAACAAGTTTCAAAATCTTCAAAGAAATTCTAAGTATGATGCCATAGTCAAGAGGCATTACGATTTCATAGTAAGAGTGAATGACTTATCAAATAGAAAAGATTTTGATCTGAATTTCTATTCTAACACAAAGCTAGGTGACAAGGGGCAAATCACTTAATGTCTCTGAGATCCATTTCCTCATTTTCCAAGTAGGGATAATAATTATTATCTCTACTAATCCCTGAAGTACCTGTTTCATAGGATTGTCATAAAGAAAGCACTCTGACAATTACATTATCAGTAAATAAATGTAAGTTATTATTATTAAAAGGAAAGACAGAACAAAAATCATCATAAATATACTTAATTATTTGCAATTATAAATCAATCAATGATTTAATGTATATATGATTAAGAAAATTCTACAGTATCAACCTGACTAGTGAATTATTTTAAAATTCATTATGAATCTATTATGTTTTAAAAAGTTATAAAATCTATTAAGATGTGAAGGGGTGTGAGAGAAATGCTTAACTGATGTGAAGGCTCTCAGTTCTACTAATACTCTCAGTTTATTCAAAACATCCTCTCAAAGAATCCAAATTCCAGGCCTCACTGTCTAGCTGAAGTATAAATGCTGAATTTGCTAATATATCTTAAATGTTAACATGCATTCTGTTGAAGTTAATATGCTATATTCTGTTGAAAGACATGACTTCTAAGAAATCAATTCTTATGATTTTCTGAAATCCTACTTACAACTCCAACACCTTTATTCAGAAAAAAAAAAAAACCAAAACTGTTCACTCTTGCAGAGCTACCAAAAAGTTTTTTTAAAGGTGAATTAGAGGACCTTTTTGCAAGAAACCTACTAACTTCTCTAAAGTTCTTCTTTTCAGAGCCCCATGCCCACTTCCAAACTCTTTCTCCATCACTCAGTAAAAATTCCTTCTCTGAGTTTGGCTCAATATATATTAATCACCCAATCAAGATTCTGGTAGCTGTTATTGACATCTGCCACAACATTCTCCTTTTCTCCTGGAGTTCAATGCCTAACTCACAATCTTCCTTTCTTCCTCAGTTCTTGTCCTTATATTAAGGGACTTCAACATACATACTGATACTCCCTCAAACACCCTAACTTCCCAGTTCCTCAACTTACTCATTTCCCATCACCTACTACTCTGCCTCATGCCAGCTATACACAGAGATAATCATACATTTTTTATCTGACCCTCAACCTGCAAATGTTCAGCTTTCATGTTCATAACCCTGAGATTCCCTTATCTGATCACAATCTGTTCTCACCCCACATCTCTCTCTGCCTTGCAACACCAAACCCTATTCTTCATCCTAACCATGATTTCTAATCACTCCACTCCCTGGTTGTAATGGCAAGTAAAGTGGGACTTTCTGTTGTCTTTTGTTTTGAAGTGCTTTTCAACACTAAGGCAATCAAGTGCCTTTAAGTTTTGCCTTTGTTTCAATCAAGTCTTTGATAACCTTCTTAAGTCATGAGAAGACTTAGGTCACATGGGTCTGAGTCGCATGGTTGTGATGCCCTCTGACCCTAAAGAAGTGTATATATACTCTGAGATTAGCATTTTGTTTGGGGGTTTGCTCACTGGAAGTGTCATGTGATTTGACCAGATGAGACTCTGGGTAGCTATTAAGGAGCCCCCCAGCTTTGAAAAACCCAGATGTTGGTGCTTTTCTCTCTAACTATGTATGTAATGTCTTGGTCAGACAGCTAGAAGCTTGTCTGTTGATTTGTGTTATTTTGCTCTCTTTATATAATTTCTGCTTGTCATTTCTGTTTGTGTTTTCTCTGAAGTTCAGGGTGCTGACTTTTTCCC
Source organism: Phalanger gymnotis (assembly GCA_028646595.1). Taxonomy (NCBI): domain Eukaryota; kingdom Metazoa; phylum Chordata; class Mammalia; order Diprotodontia; family Phalangeridae; genus Phalanger; species Phalanger gymnotis. The sequence goes on from CM053622.1 coordinate 665,945,082, forward strand.
CTGAACTAAGTAAATGATATGTGCATGTTTAATTAAAGTAAGATTGTTAACCTCTTAAAGTTGCTTTCCTTAGAAAAGCGGATCAAAGAACCTGTGCTAGTAGCCCTCCCGTGTGCTGGTGTTATTGGCCTTACACAGCCACAGTACCAGCAAGTAGCACTGTTGTTATACTGGTGTTCTGGTAAATGTTTAACAAACAGTTCTCTCTCTCTTTCTATGAACATATACGTATATGTAATACAAACATACACAATACATATATATATGTATACATATATAATAGAGAGAGGGAGAGAGACATGACATACTTTTATTTACATCATTAACATTTTCTCCATCACTTTCTTAAGTCCAGACAATCAACAAAAGAATAAATCAAGCCCTCAGTCACAGCATTTGCCTATTTCTGAGTTGTAAATGCTCAAAGTGAAAATTGAACAATGGGATCTTATAGGCCAGTTTTAGCTGGCTCCAGCACAAGTTTAACTCCAACACAGACTCCCACAGCCACCCCCATGTTACATTGTCCTTTCCCTAGTTCAACTCTATACTGTCCTCTTCTCTCAAGTCCTTTGTACCCTTAGCCTACCTCCAATCATACCCTGCCAAGCATTAGACTTAAGATTACTCTCACTATCTGCTGCCTTTGTAGCTACTCATGAATTCTGAATAAATCTGGAGAAAAATCATGAAACTGCTGACTGGATCTACTACAAAATTATGTTGGATAATCTCTACTGGGCCCTCACAGAAGGAAGGCAATCCTTCCATATCTCTACAATCAATTCACTATCCCATTCTCTATAGTGGCTTTTCCAAACTTTTTCATTCTTCCTCAAACCTCCCATGGTTCCCTCTTCCTCTATTCTCTTATCTCACCTCATATTTCACTGAAAAAAATTGAAGCCACTCGCCAATAATTTTCTTTTTTTTTAATTAATTTATTTTTTTAGTTTACAACACTCAGTTACACAAGCTTTGGAGCTCAAAATTTTCTCCCTCTCCCTCTCCTCCCCCTGTCCCTCCCCCAAGATGGCATGTAATCTGATAAAGATTCTACATATACCTTCACATTAAGCTCATTTTCCCAATAATCAAGTTGTAAAGAATTACAACCAATGAAATGAACCATGAGGAAGATCTGACAAAACCAAAAATAAAATAAAACAACAAAGAAAAAACAAAAAGAGAGAGCAAATAGTCTGCTTCAGTCTGCATTCAGACTCCATAATTCTTTCTCTGGATGTGGATAGCCTTTTCCATCATGAGTCTTTTGGAGCTATCTTGCATTTGGAGCAACCTTGCACTGTTGAGAAGAGCCAAGTCTATCAAAATTAGTCATCACAGAAGCAGCGTGTCTGTGGTCCAATAATTTTCTCTTCATCTTTTACAACCTTTATAACTCCATGTATATCTTTCTCTCCATCTTTCTCTTCATCTCACATCACTCATGCATTCTGTCACTACCTCCTCCTCCACCCCATCTCACATGAAGAGGCAGTCCTTCCCCTTGCCAAGGCAATCATAAGAACTGATTTCTTAGAAATCATGTCATTCAACTGACTATAACATATTAGCTTCAATAGAATGCATGCTCTATATGAATAATTGATTCCATGCCATCCTTTTTCTCCAGCAGATTTTCCCCTCTGTCATTCTCACTCCTTCATTTAGATGGATGATTATCAATTGCCTACACACCCATGTTTCCCCTGTCCTTAAAAAACCTTCACCTGGTCAAGCCATGTTGATAGGCATCTTGCTAGGCCATCCTGCTAGCTATCATCCACCATTTCCCCTCCCTTTTGTGATTAACCTTCTTGAGAAGGCCATCTACAAACTGTGCCTCCATTTTCTTTCCTCTCATTCTCTTCTTAACTTTCTGCAGACCTCATCACTCAAATGAAATTACTCTTACCATAGTTACCAGTGATATTGTAACTGCCAAATTTAATGGCCTTTCCTTAATCCTCAACCTTCTTGACCTCTCTGCATCATTTCATACTGTGGATCATGCTCTCCTCTTCATTACTCTTTTCTTTCTAGGTTTTCAAGACACTGCTCTCTCCTAGTTCTCCTCTTATGAGTCTGCTCTGTCTCAGTGTGATTTGCTGGATTTTCATCCAAATCACACCTACTAACTATTAAGCATCATTCTAGTCTCTGTGCTAGGCCCTATTTTTTCTTTATACTATTTTACCAGTAATCTTATCAGCTTCCACAGATTCACTTATCATCCTGTATGCAAATGGTTCTTAGATCTATATATATTTATCCTTAATCTCTTTCCTAAGGAATCTCCAACTGCTCTTTGTACTTTTGAACTAGATAGGCCATAGATATCAACAAAATATGTCCAAAACTAAACTCTCCCCAAACCTTTCCCTCTTCCTAAATTTCTAATTATTGCAGTGAGCACCACCACCTTCCCAGTTACTCAGGCTCACAATTTAGAGGTCATCATCAACCTCTCAATTTCTCTCAACCCCCATATCCAGTTTGTTGCCAAGACCTGTTAATTTTGCCTTCGTAACATCACTTGTATATTCCTTCATTTGCCTGGGACACTGCCAATACCCTGGGGCAGGCTCTAATCACCTCATGCTTAGACAACAGTTTTCTGGTTAGTCACCTAAGTCACCCTCAGAGACCATCTAATACAACTCATAACTGAAAAAGTCTCTATCCCAACATACTCAGCAAATAGTCACCCAAAATTTGCCAGATTTCCAAAGGGGGAACTCACTACCTACCTCTCAAGTCAACCTTCTCCATTTCTGAATACCTCTAATTGTTAGGAAGTTTCTTTTAAGGTATGAAGCTAAAATGAGCCTCTTGCAACTTTTTCCCATAGTTCTGCCCCTACCACCAAATTGAATAATTCTAATCCCTCTTAGGCATGACAGTCATTTAGACACTTGAAGACAACTATCAGGTCCCCCACCCCCAGGTTAAACAATCCCAATTCCTTCAACTAATCTTTACAAGGCTCAGATTTAAGACTCTACAAAATTCTCTTTGTCTTTTTCTAGACACTTTCTAGCTTATCAATCTCCTAGGCAGCTAGGTGACACAGTGGATAGAATGAAGGGTCTGGAGTCATGAAGATCTGCCACAGTTTCCTCAACTGTAAAATGGGACTAATTATAGCACCTATTCTCAGGATTGATTGAGATACTTGTAAAGTGCTTAGCACAGTAACTGGCACAGAGCAGATGCTTAATAAATACTTATTTCCTTTCCTTGCTTTTACAACTCCATCTTTTCTTTCTAAAACATGGTTCTCAGAACTGAAAACAATTCTCCAGATGAGGTCTGAGAGCAGAGCATGGCAGGACTAAAATGCTTCCTCCATGTTTTACACAGATCTAGAGCTGAAAGAAAATTGAAGGTCACTAGTGTAATCTATTTATTTTACAGATGAAGAAATATCAAATACTTATTTGTTGCCCAAAGGGCTATAAAACTGTGCATACTCTTTGATCCAGCAGTACCACTACTAGGTCTATATCCCAAAGAGATCATAAAAAAGGGAAAAGGACCCATGTGTACAAAAATATTTACAGCAGCAAACAACTGGGGCAAAGAACTGGAAATTGAGGGGATGCCCATCAACTGGGGAATGGCTGAACAGTTGTGGCATATGAATGTAATGGAATACTATTGTTCTATAAGAAATGATAAGCAGGCAGATTTCAGAAAAACCTGGAAAGATTTACATGAACTGATGCTGAGTGAAGTGAGTAGAACCAGGAGAACATTATACACAGTAACAGCAATATTGTGTGATGATCAAGCATGATAGACTTAGTTCTTCTCAGCAATACAATAATCTAAGGCAATTTCAAAAGATCATGATGGAAAATGCTAACCACATCCAGAGAAAGAACTATGGGGTCTGAATTCAGAGTGAAGTATATTATTTTCGCTTTTTTTTGTTTTTTGTTTTTTCTTTCTTGTGTACGTTCACAACATGCCTAATGTGGGAATATGTTTAACATGACTGTACATGTATAACCTATATCAGATGGCTCGTTCTCTTGGGGTGGGGAGAGGAAAAGAAGGGTGGGAGAAAAATTTGGAACTCAAACTCTTACAAAAATGTATGCTGAAAACTATTTTTACAAGTAATTGAAAAAAATATTATTAAGAAAAAATACTTATTTGATTTTTTTAAAATATCTGCATACATTTTGAAAGCCTTTTATGCTAAATTTTGAAGTTCTGTCAAAATATCAGAGAATTTAAAAGAACTATTCAAGAGAAATTTTTAAAATCATTTATCTACTAAGAACCTGAACATGACCAGAAAATATAAACAATTAAAAGTCAACAGGCTTAACATTAAATTTTTGGTTAGGTCTAAACTACAGATCATAAAGAGGCAGAATTACATACTAAATATAAGATGCTACAATTATATAATACTTAATTGTCTCAGAGCTTTAAATTGTGTGTGTGAGTGGGTGTGTGAGAAAGAGACAGAGGAGAAACAGAGAAGAGATCAAAGGAACCTTCAAAGATTTATCTTTAAAAAGGAGAATTTAAAATGTTTTAAATATAAAAATAACTAAAGCCTTGTTTGAATATTCAGGACAACTAACTTCACCCTTTGTTTTATTTCCCTGAAAGCTAGATAAGGTACATGGTTCATAACCTAATATAGTATGCCAAATCAGAATCTAAAAACATTTACTGTCTCCCTCCAAGAAGACAGCAATAGATGTCCCCATGAGGCACAAATAAGCAATTCAGGGTTAAAAAAAAAAAAAGGATTTTAGCTTCAAAATTGAAGATCTAAAACTACAGTAATTGTGGTGTTTTGTAAAATCCTGACTTTGCACTTTTGGATACAAATAAGCAGAAAAGGTAAAAGATAAATTGCATTCATGGTTTAAGGTGGCAAGAATTTGAAATGCTGTTTTAAGTTTGACACTTTATGTGACTTTCTCCTCAGATAAACTTATTTTAAGTATATCACATAAAATCACAGAATCTCTGGGCTGGAAGAGACCTCCAGAAGCAATTCATTCCAACCCAAACCAGAACAACATTCCCTCCTTTCCATGAAACTGAAAAAATGAAACCATGTGCAGGTGATGCCGACATCCCATAAATGACCAAGTATGTAAGGAGTAGGATTTTATTTGAGAAATCAGGCAAAGATGACATATTGAAATAATAAAGATTGATGTC
>CM053622.1:665950777-665989246 GCA_028646595.1 Phalanger gymnotis
TTTCCTCATTTGATCCTCAGAGCAGCCCTTTAAGATTACACAAGATAGATATTTTATCTTTTATGTATTTTGAAGTCACACTCTGCTCAAAGTGTTCATTGACATTAGGAAAGCAGATAGTTCAGAGGAAAAGATAGTTGTATTCAGTAGGTAGCAACTCCATAGAGATGGGAGACTTTTACGAAGACATTCTGAGTTTATAATTATTGCGAAATGAAAATAAAATGAATCAGCAAGCATTTATTAAGTACCTCCTATGTGCCAAGAACTATACACTGTGCACTGTGTTGGGGATATAAAGAAAAGGGAGGAATACCAGTATGGCTAGACAAATATTTTCCTGATGATCTTAGGTTTAAAAGATCTTGCACAAAAGATGGAAAGAAAAATTAATAACCAAGATTAAATTCCAAAGAGCATTGTGAACCTGTGAGAAAAATGTCAGAGAAGCTGAGGCCTGGAATGGACTGAGCCTTATAAAAAATAGTAGAGGGAACAAAAGAGCTTTCAAAACTATGTTTAGAACTAGAACAAGGATTATTTTGCTTGGGAAAAGTGATGTAATGTTACAGGACTGGTTAACTTCTGTTTTATTGCTGTTTTCCACCTTCAGTAAGGAAAATGGCCTTTTGTACTAGAAAGTATAGAACAAACACTATTAAGAGAAATGCAGCCCCTATTAGATGAAGAGATAGGAAGAGAGCACTAGTTTGCTCAAAATGAGTCCATGTCTCCATTTTTTTGGTTGTTTAGTTGTTTGAGTCATGTCTGACTTTTTGTGACCCTATTTTGGGGTGTTCTTGGCAAAGATATTGGAGTGGTTTGCCATTTCCTTCTCTAGCTCATTTTACATATGAGGAAACTGAGGCAAACAGGGATAAGTGACTTGCTCAGGGTCACACAGCTACTAAGTGTCTGAGGATTTAAATTCAGGAAGATAAGTCTTCCTTACTCCAGGTCCAGCACTCCATCCTCTGCCCATCTAGCTGGTCCCAAAATGAGGTAAATCGGGTTAAGTGTTATGCCCAGGATCACATAGCTAGTCATTGTTGTCTGAGGCTGGATTTGAACTCGTGAAAATTAGTATTCCTGATTCCAAGCTCAGTGCTATATCCACTGTACTACCTGGTTGCCATGTCTTTATAGCTGTATGAATTAGCAAATCTCAAAATGGTGAACTGATAATCCCTATGAATTTTGAGAAATTCCAGTGAACGAAAAAGATGCTAGAAAATCATAAGCTAATATTTCAGTTTTCCAAGGGAAAATTGTTTATTTTTGTAAATAGACAAACTTGACATAGGTCCTCAACAAAATCCTACAATAGATTATTAAATGACTTTTTAGCATTTAAAAAACAATATTGAAATTATTTGGAGCCAAGTTTAATTTCACTAAGGACAGGTCTTGTTAAACTATGATAATGTTTACAAAGTTGTTAGAACTTGGAATGAAAAAGACATAATGAATCTTAATTTTAGCAATATTTTACTAAATTTCCTGTGCTTTCCTTGTGGATGGTAAAATTTGGACCAGATATTTATATTAGGTAGATGCACAGCTGGTTGGACAGCCTTGCAAAAGGATGTTGTTTCATGGATCAGCATCAGCCTAGATGGTGATATTTAATGGAAAGTCACAGAGCACCTGGCCTTGTTCTGGTTAGCATTTTTTTTTCAGTGGCTTGTATGCAGATACAAAAAGTATGCTTATTAGTTTAATATGTAACACAAAATTAGGAACAGTAACTAATACTGTAAATGACAATCAAAATTCAGTCATATTGACAGGTTTGAAACTAAAAGATTAAATTTTATACCATTTGCATTCAAAGCCTTGCATTTAAATAAAAGGAAAATCAACTGCATGGGAATAAGTCAGCAACTTTATAACAATGTGAAAAGCAAATACAAGAATAATTAAAATTAGCCAGTTAGTCTAAGGAGCATGTTAAGAAGACTTACTCATTCTTAGACTATGTTCATAGAAAGATGATATTCAGATAATGGAAAATAATAGTTCCACTGTAGTTTGCACTACTCCAGCTGTATCTTTGAGGATTTTGTTCAATCCTGTGTTTTTAGAGAAGTATTATTAAATTTCACTTATGCCTTCATTGTACCTCATTTTGTGGTTGAAGTTACCTTGATTTCACAAAGGCTATTCCCATGAAGGTACAATATCTGGAAGACCCTACCAGGCCAGAAGGACTTTAAGTGCTAACCCACTGGTAGATTCTATGTCTGTTGTTTGTGGGCTAGCCTAAGTTCAAAGAGTTTGTTAATTTCGTTAATGAATTTGCCACAGAGTGATAAATAATTTGCTCCCACCAACTCTTGAAGACCACTTAGTAACTTCTAGAGAAGTTGTAATCTGCATTGGAGAATGCAGTGACTACACTATTTAAATTACAGATCTTTTGGAATTTTGAAATATCAGTAAGCTAGAAAATATCCAGAGGAGAGATGCCAAGATAATCAATGGCTTGGAAATGTTGTAATATAGGAATGGTAAAAAGAAATTGGATTCATTTTGACTGGAATGAGAAGATTAAGATATGATAGCTCTCTTGAAATATTTAAAGGCTATGTGGAAGAAGGACCGAAGAATGGAAATATGATTAGATTTCATTTCAGCAGAAGAAAAAATTTAAAAGCAATTAGGGTTGTTCCACAGTGGAATGAGCCTTTAGCGTAGGTTGTAAGCTTTCCATCATTGGAAGTTTTCAGTCAGAAATTATTTAATCTATCAGGGACATTATAGAACTTATTCATGTATTGGGTAGGAGTTTAGATTAAATGACCTTTTACAATTAGATGGGAATTTAGTGTCTGTGATCCTGTTTCTTTTATATCTTCCTACAATAGCTGACAATACTTTGAATGTAATGTTATTAACTGATTGAACATATAGCTTGTTTGAAAAATAGTAAACCCTAGATAATGTCAAAACCAAAAAGCCACAATCTAAACTATGTCACGAGGAAGAGCTCTTCATTCTTAAACACTTCAATGCAAGTTTCTGTGAGTTGAGGAACAACTCAACCTTGGCTTACATGGTGAATACTTAATCTTTTTGTCTGTATCATGGATCCTTTTACTATAGGTAAAGCCTATAGCCCCTTCTCAGAATCATGTTTTTAAATGCATAAAATAAAACACATAGGATTACAGAAGGAACCAATTATATTGATAATAAAGTTATCAGATATTTAAAAAACAAGTTCACAATCTTTGGCTAAGAAACCCTGGCTTGGATAAAGTCTGTTAGTACTTGCAAAAAGAAGAGTAATATGAATATACCTCTGTATTGCAAATGTTCCAGTGTTACATTGGAACTCGCTTAAATAGGTGTGAAATATGTATTAGATTACCAGTACAGTGTTGACTTTTCAAATATTATTCCTTAAGTTTACAGTCCTGAACACTATAGGAAATATTCCTGAAAGAATATGTACTATGCTTCTGAAGACATTTATTTCACAAAATAAAACCATTTACATTTTGACAGCTATTTTAGAATAGTGAAATTTTGACTTGAGAAAATTTTTATGTTTTTAAGTTATGAATTTTTCTCTACTACTACCTTATAAGGATCTGATTTTCTGCCCTTGGGTTGTGAAATATAAGAAAGTTCTTTCTTGTGCTTTTATTGCTGAGCTTTTCTGTTTTGCATCTTGCCAAAGATTTGGTTTTCTGCCTTGGGTTTGTGAAATTAGGCCTAAGGCTTATATTGCTTATTAAGTTTAAATAACTTCAAGGTTACTTACAGGCTTGTTATGAATTTTCTTCTGTCTGTCTGAGGGTTATGAATAGAAATTGGAGATAAAACTTGTGATTAGAACCAAATAAGTTTGGACATGTTTGTATAGTTTTAGTAAATTTATCATACTGCAGTTTTTAATACTTCTCTATTGTATGTGGGTGCTTAATAGCAGCCTGTGTTAGATGAAAATAGTGAAGATTATTAGATATATTACATGTATTAAAATGTTCTCTAATTTTTAAAAATGTGTACTACCCAAATCTGATTTCTCAGTTATGGTTGCTTCACTGAGTCATTTGTTGGGTGGTCCCATTATACTTTAGTACTTCTAAAGTTCCTTTCATCTAAGGATCTCAAAACACTTAGTTTACTAATCTATAAAACATCCTTGGGAAACAGGTATGTGGCAAGTAGCGTTATGTTCATTTTGCAGATCGAGACACTGAGGCGATCCTCTGCTCAGCCAAACAAACCCAATGTGGCTTGGCAAAATTAGTTATTTTAGTTTTGTTGATCATCTGCCTGAATCACTGGCCAAGACAAACCAACTGACTGATTTTGTCACACTGCCATCCGGTTGTTTTCCCTGTGTGGACATGGGCTTTGATTTAGTTCATTTGCATCCACAGAATGCCAGTGTAGAAGTCAGGTTAAACAACAGGACTACTGACTTCCAGTTCAGGCTCCATTCCCATGGAATCCTGTGCTTCATGCTCTTGCGGTGTTTTCTTATTTGTATTTGACTACGTCCCAACAAGTCTTACCTTAACTTCAGCATGTTCCTTGGGAACGTCTGTGGTTGGAGTTCTTGGCTTTAGGAGGATTTGGAGAATTATCATACTTGGGATGTCTACCAGGCAATTTCTTAATGTTCAGTGTATTGACAACCACTTTACATAATAAATATCTAATGACTTTAATAGAGTAGTCTTCAGAATAAAGTGCTTGGTTTATAAGAAGTTAATGCCAAATTTTCAACACAATTGAATTGTACAACTGAAATTCTAAAAGGAAAATTACGGTTATCATGTTTACCTTTAGCTGAAACTTTCAAATTAACATTCAGTGAGCCTGAGTAGGTTTTGCATTGATTTTGGGCAATGAAAAGTTTACTCAAATCTTTGCTTCCTTTCACTATAGTCATTTTTCATGCAGCCTTTCTCTCAGTGGAAGAGATTCTCCACTTTGCTATTTTTTTATGTTTTGTAAAAGTAAACAAGTTGTTCTTGTTACTATCCATTGCATATATTTACCCTGGAAAAAAGTAGACTTGAAAAAGCACAGCTTCCTATCTTTAGAAAATTAAATGGGATATGTCAGAGGCTGTGACTTGAATTTCTTGCAACTACAAGGTGCAAATATGTGATTGTGTTGGCAGAAAAAGTGATTAAATTCTGTGCCATCAATTTTTCAGTTATAACTGGGAATGCTTTGAGTTAGGGAGACAGACTGAGTAAAAAGAAACTTATACAGATAATTGCCTCTCAGTTTGTGAGGCATTCATGGCTTCACTTAGTTACTGGCAGCAAACCACTATAGCTTTTCAGAGTCATAGTTATGTGAAAATGAGAATGATACTATTTTTTACCTTTGCCTTCTAGGCCTTTCTGATTATGTTTACGTGTGTGTGTGTGTGTGTGTGTGTGTGTATGTATGTATGTATGTATGTGTGTGTTTTGGGCTTTTTACAGTTGGGTGCTTTGAAAAAGTAGTCAATCAATGGCATTTATTCGGTCCTTACTCTGGGCCATGCTTTGTGTTAGATGTTTGAGATGAGGAGAAAAGAGTATTATTCTTATTGCTACTGTCGGGGGAAAACAAATCCACTTTCACATCTCCAAATTCTTATTGGACATTTTGAACTGGATGTCCTATAGACATCTTTAACTCAAAATGTCTAAAAACGAACTCATTATCTTTTCCCTCAAATCCTTTCCTCATTCTTACTTCCCCATTATTGTCAAGGACATCACCATTCTCCCCATCACCCAGGTTCAAATGCTAAGTGTGATCTTCACTTTTTCTCACCCCATAGCTACTGTATAGCTATGCCCCTGCAAATCTTAGAAAAACACAAAAAGAGAGAGAGGTCCCCATGGTGTATGAAAAGGACATTTGGGAAGGATCTTTTCATAAAGTTTTGCTTCAGATCACAGAATTGTAACTTAGATTGATGAACAAATTTGTGAAATGAATTAGTAGCATTGGCCAAGACAGAATGCAGTTGGTAGAAAGGTACAGTAACAAGACTGTGGAGCCTAGTCAGGCTCAGGTAGGCCTGTTAAAATTAGCTTGATTGTTTTTTTTTTCCTTCTGGACACTCTTAATCATTCAGAAAAGTAGAACTTTTTTTTTTGGTTATATAAATTCAAGAAACAAATTATACATCAAACATGAATTAAGAACCACATCAATTGATTGACTTTTTAATATGTAACTGTTGAGTTCAAAGTTCTCCATTAGTCCTATTTATGCATTGCACTGAAAACACTAGTTAGAAACAGTTTATTTAGGCTTTTCAACTAAAAAATTACTTTAAAATTCAAACTCCACCAATGCCATAAAGATAGAGAAAGGGGGGGAAATGACTGGCTTTCAGGAAGTTTAAACTTGAATCAGATTTTTCTGTTATCACCTATATTTCCAAACCTTGGTGAATGTGCTCAACTTTGGTCTGTATATTTTAAAGAAGTAGATACCATATTGAAGAAAGCACATTATAAGAAATAGCAGAGTGTCCCATAGAGAGATGACATCTGGAGCTCTGAAATTAGTGAAGAAAAGAATAAAAATGATTAGGCATATTAGAGGTAGTAGATGACTTCAAAAGGGGAGGTGGACATTAGAGGAGAGCAGAAGGAAGTAAAACAAGAAGGAAAGAAATAAGAGAAGTAAATCTAACAGCAATTGAAGGTAAAATTATCTACTGGTCAGAGTTGTTTATCTTTTAATAAAAAGCCATTTGTCTTTAAAATATGGAGTACAAAATTTATAGGTGTAATTTAGATCCCAGGGGAAAGAAACCCATGTAGGTCTGATGGAGACACCCCTACCTAAAAGGCAGGATCAGAATTTGATTGGTAAATAAACTTAAAGGGTGCATTTGCAAACCTAAAGTACTGGGAGCTGTCTCAAGGGAGTTCACTTTAAGTGTCTGGATTGGTTGCTGTTGTTGGCAGCATAATTTAGTATATTGTGATAAAAGAAGACCTAAATATTAGAGAGAGTCAGTCAATCAATAAACATTTATAAGTTCCTACTATGCCTTAGATTTAGGAGTCATCAGATTGTGTGCTCATTGAGTGTAGGGACTGCCTTTTGCCTCTGTTTGTATCCCCAGCACTTAGCACAGGACCTGACACATAATAAAGGTTTATTAATTAACTGATTACTATGTGCTAGGCCCAGTGCTAACAATATAAAGAATAGCAAAAGACAGTTCCTGCCCTCAAGGAGTTCAGAGTCTAATGGGAGAGATATCATGAAAACAACTATGTACAAATGAACTATATACAGGATAAATTGAAAATAATCAGCAAAGGGAAGGAACTAGAATTAAAGGAAGTTGGTAAGACTTCTGTAGAAGGTAGGATTTTAGTTGGAACTTGAACGAAGGTGGGGAATCCAGGAGACAGAGATAGAGTGGGCATTCTAAGCATGAAGGACAGGTAGTGAAAATGCCAGGAGATTGGGGTGGGGGAGCAGGGGTGTGGGTTTCTTGTTTGAGGAACAGCAAGGAGGCCAGTGTCCCTGTATCAGAGAGTATAGCGTATAAGGTATAAGACTATATTCCACTTTTATTTCTCCTTTTGGAGTTATATAGAGTTTTAAATTTCTTTTATTTATACTGTTTATATTTAAAAGGCTGCCCAAATCTAGGACTGTACCCAGCTTTAAAAAAAAATATTTATTTTTACTTTACAACACTCAGTTCCACATGCTTTTAAGTTCCAAATTTTCTCCCCCTTCTCTCCCTACCCCTTCTCCAGAGGGCATGCAGTCTGATATAGGCTCTACATATACATTCCCATTAAGCATAATTTCACATTAGTCATGTTTCAAAGAAGAATTATAACAAGTGGAATGAAACATGAGAGATAAGAAACAAAACAAAAAAGAGAGAGAGCAAATAGTATGCTTCAATCTGCATTCACATTCTATAATTCTTCCTCTGAATGTGGGTAGAATTTTCCATCATGAGCCTTTTGGAGTTGTCTTAGAACCTTGAATTGCTGAGAAGAGCCAAATCTATCAAAGTTAGTCATGGCACAATGTGGCTATAACTGCGTACAGTGTTCTCTTGGTTCTGCTCTCCTGACTCAGCATCAGATCATATAAGTCTTTCCAAGTTTTTCTGAAATCTGCCTGCTCATCTTTTCTTATGGCGCAGTAGTATTTTGCCATACTCATATACCACAACTTGTTTAGCCATTCCCCAGTTGATGGGCATCCCTTCAATTTCTAGTTCTTTGCCACCACAAAAAGAGCCACTATAAATATTTTTGTACATATGGGTCCCTTTCCCACTTGTGTGATCTCTTCGGGATACAACCCTAGAAGTGTTATTGCTGGGTCAAAGGGTTTGAACATTTTTATAGCCCTTTGGCTATAGTTCCAAATTGCTGGATTAGTTCACAACTCCACCAGCAATGCATTAGTGTTCCAATTTTCCCACATCCTCTGCAGCATTTATCGTTTTCCTGTTTTGTCATTTTAGCCAACCTGACAGGAGAGATGTGGTACCTAAGAGTTGTTTTGATTGGTATTTCTCTAATCAGTAGTGATTTCGAGCATTTTTTCGTATGCCTATAGAGATCTTTAATTTCTTCCTCTGAAAACTGCCTGTTCATATCCTTTGACCGTTTCTCACCTGAGGAATGACTTGTATTCCTATAAATTTGACTCAGTTCCCTGTATATTTTAGATATATGAGGCCTCTATCAGAGACATTGGTTGTAAAGACTTTTTCCCAATTTTCTGCTTCCTTCCTAATTGTTGTTGCATTGGCTTTGTTTATACAAAAACTTTTCAGTTTAGCATAATCAAAATCATCCATTTTGCATTTTATAATGCTCTCTATCTGTTGTTGGGTCATGAATTCTTCCCTTTCCCATAAATCTGACAGATAAACTGTTCCTGGCTCTCCCAAATTGCTTATAGTATCAGGCTTTATTCCTAAATCATGTACTCATTTTGACTCTATTTTGGTATGTGGTATAAGATATGGGTCTGTGCCCAGTTTCTGCCATACTATTTTCCAGTTTTCCTAGCAGTTTTTGTGAAATAGTGAATTCTTAACCTAGAAACTGGATTCTTTGGGTTTATTAAAGAGTAGATTGCTGTAGTTGTTGCTACTATGTCTTGTGTACCTAACCTGTTCCACTGATCTACCACTCTGTTTCTTAGCCAGCACCAAGTAGTTTTGAGGACTGCTGCTTTATAGTACATTTTGATATCTGGTATGGCTAGGCCACCCTCCCTAGCATTTCTTTTCATTAATTTCCTTTATATTCTGAAATTTTTGTTCTTCCGGATGAATTTTGCTATTATTTTGTCCAGCTGTGTAAAATAATTTTTTTGTAGTTCAATTGGTATGCACTGATTAAGTAAATTAATTTAGGTAAAATTGTCAACAGATCTTTCCTGCCAGCCTTCTAGGTTGTCTTGGCCTGGAAATCTGCCACGCTCTGTCTCTCTGTGGATTCTGCTGCTCTAGAATTTGTTCAGAGTCACTTTTTAGAGGTATTTGAAGGACTTTGTGGGAGAGCTCAGATGAATCCTTGCTTTTACTCTGCCATCTTGGCTCCACCTCCATACTCAGCCATTTAGAATGTTACTCATTGGTGCAAATGTTCTCCCTTACTTTTCTTTGTATTTGTTTTCATCCTTCCTTTTCTTATTACTGATGCATAATCCTATGTAGTTATGACTGGACTTTTCTGAGAACATGATTTCTCTCTCTTCTTGACTGCATAATGTTGTATTTTTGATGTGGGAACTTTGTTGCTTGACAGTCACATTTCTAGATTAATTAGATATTGGATTTCTTTCTGTTAGTGGCCTGCGCATTCTAGTGATTCTTCTTCTATTTCAGATTTTTTTTTCATAATGTTCTTCTGGAAGACTAATGATTTTTACTTTAACCTTTTGAGCTCTGTTTTCTACATGGATTGTTTCAGGTAATAGATACCTAAAGTGTTCTTTGATTTTCATCATTGGATTTTGTACTGATATTTCTTATCATAGTATTGAATTTTTGAGTTTCATTTCTTCCAATTTTTTTTTCTGGGTGTCCTCTGCTTTGCTAAGGTATTTCTGCTTTCATTCCAAGCCATAAATTTTCCTTTTGAATTTTTCATTAACTCTATTTCATTTCTTATCTTTTCCTTCCTGTTATCTTTTCTCAGTTCCTAGTTGTAATTATTTAAGAATTCTCATGTTTTAGAGTTTTATCCATGGATTCCTTCACTTCAAAGTGTTGATTCATTTTATTAGAAGGTTTTCTTTGTTTGCGCATTACTTTATTCTGTCTGCAATTTTTTTTCTGCCCTGTAAGTGTTTCCTTTTAGGATTTCTTTTCTTTCTGGGTTTTTTTGCCCTGTGTTGTTTATTTTTAGTTTATTTTGTGCAGTTCTAGCTATTTTTGTATGGTTGAAGGACAACTAGGCTTATACACAACCTATCACTCTCTTTTCTCACAGCTTTAAGAAAATCATCACCTCCTAGCAACCACCCACTAACCTCAGTCTTCATTAAAGTTGACAGCTCTGACTGTATATAGTCATTCTTCTCATATACAGGCAATAGCTCTGGGACCATCCACTCAAGGGACTGGCTAAGCTTAGGGGGTCCACTTAATTGGGGCATCTACTCTGGAAAAAATGAGGAGTCCAAATAGCTGAAAATGAAACCCTCAGGTAATCTGAGGGGGTGCTGTGAGTGGATATCTAGGTAGTCAGGTTGTTGGCAATTGATATCTGTAAAGTGATAGAGGGATAAATGACTTGTTTATTGTCATACAGCTTGGTGGTGGCAGAGCACAGAGTAGAACTCATGTCCAGTATTATATGCTGCTTTGGGGAAGCATCAGAGTTTTCCAACTCTTAAATAACTAATTATGAGACTACTTTTGATGCCACAGAATTCATATTACTTTAAAAAACACTTTTGTAAATGAGAAAATAGGGCTATTTAAAAATAGTTGGTAGAGCAGTATGTCAATTATTTCTGAGGAATAAATTTGGAAATCATTGGGTAGTAGCATTCCCTACCTTGGAACAGGAAGATTAAGACTCAAGTAGAATCAGGCAGGTAGGTGGCACAGTGGATAGAATGCTGGGGCTGGAGTCAGGAAGACCTGAGTTCAAATGTGTCCTCAGACACGTATTAGCTGTGTGACCCTGGGCAAGTCACTTAACCTTCTTTGCCTCGGTTTGTTATTTATAAAATGAGCTGGAGAGGGAAATGGTAAACCCCTCAATATTTTTGCAGAGAAAATCCCAAATGGGATCATGAGTCAGACACGACTGAAATGACACAACAAAATAAGGTGTATCATGCAACTAAGCATTGAAAAGTAAGTAGATAAGTGATACTACTCCACAGTAGTCAGAGACTTTTCCATACTTACGAGAATCCATCAGGGTTATTAGAGGAGAGCCTGGAGAACATGGAAAAGGTTAGAGAAGGCTCTCAGCCTTAGCGTTCTATTATTTAGCATTTTATCCCTTGTATCAGTAATTAAGGTGGGACTTTTTTTTTTTTTTTTAACTATTTTCTCTTTTAGAATGCTAAAGTAATCAAGTGCCTTTGATTAAGTTTTACTAGGTGCTAAGCCCCAGCCTCACACCCTTTTGTTGATTAGGTGTGAGTCCTTAGGGCCCTGAACAGGCTATAAAAACTCAGAGGTTAGCATTTTGTCTGGGGCTCTCACTTACTGGAAGAGAAATCTAGCAATTTTTGTATGATTGAAGGACAACTGGGCTTATACACAACCTATCACTCTCTTTTCTCTGAATTGTGATTTGAATCAGACAAGGTCTGTTTGTTGATGTTTGTAATTTGTTTGTATTTGCTCTGAAGTTCAGGTTGTTGGCTTTTCCTCCTGAACTAAATGAGTTATATTTGTATGTATGATTAAAGTGAGATTGTTAACCCCTTACAGTTACTTTCCTTAGTAAAGCAGATCAAAGGACCTGTGTTAGCAACTCTTCTTGTTGGTCTTGTTGGGTCTTATACCCCACAACAGCTGCTAGCAGATTGTTGCTACATTCCTCTACCCTCAAAATACAGCCTCCAAGATAATGTGTTATAGTAATGCAGAGATTACTATGCTTGTTGTGAAAAACAAAAAAACATTGAATTTGGGAGACTTGATTTCAAATCTTGGCTATGCTGCTTTTTAACTTTGTGACCTAAAGAAAGTCTTATCCTTGTCAGGCCTTAATCTCCTTATTATTAGAAGGAGGGGATTGCATTCTAAAATCCGTCAGGCCTCTCCCAGCTCTCAATTTTTAGATTTTGTAACTTTAATACAATGTTTAGATATAGGAAGATTTTTTGGGTA
Organism: Phalanger gymnotis; assembly: GCA_028646595.1. Classification (NCBI taxonomy): domain Eukaryota; kingdom Metazoa; phylum Chordata; class Mammalia; order Diprotodontia; family Phalangeridae; genus Phalanger; species Phalanger gymnotis. Next base: position 665,963,109 of record CM053622.1, read on the forward strand.
AAACCTGAGAATCTCTATGTTTTCTGGCTGGTCTGGCTTCTCATTTGATACTGCTGAGTGTGGTATTTAAAGAGTAACCACGATCATCTTGATTAGGCCCAGGGATCAACCTCACCCATTTTAAGTTAGGCCTCACACACTATTGATGGTATTTTCCCTCCCTAGCAAAGGAGGTCCATTTGAGTCAGGGGCATTCATCCTCTTAAACCTGTTTCTTCTTGGTTGAGTTCAGTTGAGTTAGGACATATTGGCTTATTTGAAGTCAACCACTTAATTTGAGGGCAGGAGTTCAATGATAGTCTAGTATAACTATTTCCCTTGGAAGAAGAGTGGGTGCTTAGGTGTGCAGGGTACTACCTTAGTGAGTAGAGTGCTGTCTCTGCCAGAATATTGTTACCTAAAGTAAAAGTATTTAGTTACACCTCTTTTTTGTGGCTTTGCTCTTTTACCATTGCTTACTACAGAGCAGGGCTGTCCAAAATGCAGCCTGCCTACAAGCATAGAAATTTACGTAAATGCTTTGGTAAATGAAGCTGAGCTACCGCAGAACTCTCACTAAAATGGCTAATCAAAATATATTGTCTATTGTTTCAATAAAAACCTAAGGTTGGACAGCCCTGTTATAGAGTAACCTAGATAGCAGCCATGCCTTGCATACAAACTTTACTACTCGTTGACCCTAATCAGAATCAGTTATATTATTTGCTCACTTTACTCACCTTTTTCTTCACATGGATTACATGCTATATGTGGATGGTATGAACTTTTTGGAGGCTTGGAACCTCAGGCTTTCCTTATGGTACCTTTTTTTCCTAATGGTTAAAACTTTTAATATTTTTTTTACTATCATAAGAACTATACATGTGACTATACCTGAAAGCTGTGTTATGTTAGTTCACAATCACTTAAACACATTACAAAATAATAGATCTTAAATTTAAGAGATTAATAAAAAAAATCTGTGCTATTTTGTAGACATTACTACCTTTGACATTATAGTAAGAATTGAGTTATTTGGTTACCAAGACTGATCAGTAAAACAATATTTACAGAATAATATGTTAGCTAGCAAACAATTTTTCTTACCTGAAGATAAATTTTAGTAATGTTCAAGATTTAACCTGCAAACATTATCCTTTTTTTTAACTTTGGTTAGTTTATATGCAAACTAAAGAGAACAGTTTCTATAAAATTTAGGGTATTATTTGTGTTACTTTACAATGGAAGATGTTATCTACAGAATGAAAATAATACCATTCTCCATTCCTGGAATCATAGTACATTTCCGAATTCCAGTGAGCTATCCAACAATTAAACTATGTAGAAATAGCGTATCTTTGTTTAACCTGAAAGATTAACCTGATTTAACCTAAGACCTCTACAATACAAAGGCACTTGCCACCTTGGCTTCCATGTAATAGTGATATAATAATTTATTATTTTGACATTTGTTCCACCCTACAGTGACCTCTTTGTCTTCTGAGCTCTTTTATTAGTTACTTCACTACTCATTTGACCCTTATTCCCTGCCATGTATTATTGAATAATTTTTCATTTATATTATATGTATAGGGTTTTCTACCCCAACCAAAGTAGTTAGCTTGTTAAAGGTGAGGGACAGGCCATGTGTCATTCTTGCACTCCTTATAGTACCCCAAAAATAGATCTCTTAGTTGATTATAATTTTATTTCTACACATATTTTGTTTTTTGTTCTTTCCTTATATTGTCTGCTTCAGATTAAGCACCCAGAAAATAAGAATTATGCTTATTATAGTTGTGTCCTAAAAATAATGCTTAACAAAATGTCCTTTTTAAATAAGTAGACTTTGATGTTTGATGTTATTTTATAGCTTTTAAGACACTTTTTTTTAAAAGACACTTTAAAATTGAGGTAGCTATCTCTGTGAAAATAGATGCGTGGGTTTTGACTACTTGAATCTAGTGTAAGGATCCACTCGATCCAGCTGTTATTTTTTTCTATTAAAATTATTATAACTAATCAGCTAGCTTCTCAAGTCACCATAACTTGATACAAACTTAAGATGCAATATGGGGCAAGATTGAAAGAGAGACAGACATCTAGGTAGCAATGATTGCTCCTAGTTCTGCCTGCTGGGCCTTTCTCCTCTTCTATGTTACAGCCCTACTAATATTAATACTCTACCCCTAAGTGTTCTTCTAGCTGCATTCCTTCAGCGATCTATAGTCCACTCTAGTTTCCACTAGAGCTATTTCACTTTGTCAGTGCCCTTTCTAAAATGAATAACCTAGTACTGAAGACAGTCATACTTCAGATGTGGGTATGAGGAAAGGACAGTATGACTATAGCCTCCCTTAGTCTAGACACTGTTACTGTTAAAGCACCCTAAGATTGCATTCCTTTGCTGGCTGCTATATCACACTGTTAAAGCATAACAAAGTTCAACTAAAGTCCTCAGATCAGTCCTTCTTCAGCTGAAATATTATCTAACTATAAGCCTCATCTTATATTTTTGCATTTACTTATAAACCCAAATTTGGATTTTACCTTTGAAAATTAAAGACTTTTTGGTGATATTCATTATGGTATTGATAATAAATTACCATTACCAAAGTAACATTTTCCTATTAATCCTTTCCTATTTTCTTATGAATCTTTTTGATCATTCTTTAAAAAATAGTCAAGTTATTCTTTACACTGTCCATTATTTATGGTATTCCTGGATTTGTGGCACCGAATGCTGGGTCAAGACTTCTGGTTTCTCCTAACAAATTTTAATTATTTTTTCTATATCTTGAGGTGGCATTGAGGGTACTTTTAATTTTTTTTCCTCTCATCCTTTCTCCTCTACCCTGCTTCTATATTATTACTGGTTGCCATCATTTATGTTTTTCTTCAAGTTTTAGCATACCTTCCTGCAATTTTTACTTAATATATCTTGTGAAAACATCAACAATTAACTTATAAGTCCTGTTTATTTCTTATTTTAAGCATAGTTGTCCAGAATAATATCTTTTTATATTGGTAAAATGGTGTGAAATGTTAAATAAATGCTAAATGATTGACATCAGTTAACCTAGAGCTTGTACCTTGGAAGTTGTTGTTCTTTTGTTTCAGTTGTGTACAACTGTTTGTGACCTCATTTGGAGTTTTCTTGATAAAGATACTGGAGTGGTTTGCCATTTCCTTCTTCAGCTCATTTTACAGATGAGGAACTCAGGCAAACAGGGTTGTGACTTGCCCAGGGTCATACAGCTAGTAGGCCAGATTTGAGCTTGGGAAGATGAGTCTTCATGACTTCATTCATGTCTGGCACTCTAACCACGGTGCCACCTAGCTGCCGTACTTTGGAAATATGTCATCAACCTTGTTATCTTGTCAATAGAATTATTTAAAAATCATAATTATTTTTAAAGTATAAAATTCCATTATGCATACTAGATAAGCAAAATATACTTTTTAAAGTCAGTAATTAGTTTATTTCTGAGGATAAATATAATTTATTTAACCAATTTCAACACAGAGAATGAATCTTCATTAGTCATGTGAAGGAAGTCATAAACTATATTGGATCATGTATATAGACCAGTAAATATGCACTTCCATTCTTTCAGGCTGGAAAATACAAGTTCATTACTATAGGTATTTGAAATTTCAACAGTTCAGTTTCAAGTATGGCTGCCACTCTCAATTCTAACTTTACTTCCTTGCATTTTGATATTTTAGTCCTACCACAATTGTATCTATGTGCTTTAAAAAGTGATGACACAATGTTTAAATGGGCTTCCTAAATGACGAAGAATTAATTCTATATTTATTTACTTTTGAGGCTGTAAATGGATTTTTTAAAAGTATTCCTGAATGTATATACTTCCATTTGACAAACTTTTGGAAGTTAAACAGAATTTCAATCTTGTCATCTTGTCACCTGAATTATTTAAAAGTGATAAATTATTTTTAAAGTATGAAATTCCATTATGCATTTGTTTCATTTGATATATTTTTTAGTTTCTGATTCAAATATAGTGCAATGAATGTTGTTTTCAACAATTTACTTGGTACTTATGGTATTTTTTTTTCCAAGGCACTGCCCAAAAATATGGTGTCTCGGCTTTGTGAATCCAAAAAGATCTGTGCTGCTGCTGATATGCAACTTCAGGTTTGTATTATGTGCCTTTGTTCTATGATTAGTCAGAGTAGTTCTGTAAAATAAACATAAACCTTAGGTGCTTGCCAATGCTGCACATTTATTAGGATAATATTGAAAATTCTAAGACATATTTCATCTGAATTAAAGGAGACCTACAAAAATTGACATGTTCAGTTCTTACAATGTCCTCATTAAAGAAATGACAAGTAAAATTATTCTCATTTTCAGATTGAGAAACCAAATCATAAAAAAGGCAAAACTCCTTCAAATCATTCATTTTATTTTATTTTGGCATGGCAATTGGGGTTAAGTGACTTGCCCAAGATCACACAGCTAGTACATGTGTCAAGTGTCTAAGGCCGGATTTGAACTCAGGTCCTCCTGAATCCAGAGCCGGTGCTTTACTCACTACACCACCTAGCTGCCCCAAAGTCATTTTATTAGGTGCGTGGATAAAAATCAAATCCTATGATTTATCTCCTCAACCTTTTATCTATTTTTGTAAATATTAAACATGAAATTTAGACAAAAATTAACATTATTATTAGGCAATAAATTGACAGTCAACACTCACTTGAAATTTGGAAAATTGGGTGAAATATGCTTGTGGTCTGTCATGTCCTCATGAAACCAAGTGTCTGGATACTTATAATTTGAGGTATTTGATGAAATTTCACTTTTAATGTGGAAGTCTGTTATCTAGGTATAGCCTCAGTACCCTTATTTTAACAGTTCCAGCCAGCAGCCTAAACATCTTTCTTATAGTTTCCTATTTTCTCCCGAAGACTAGTCCGTAGCATGTAAAAACAGTATAAAGATATCAACTCTGTTTTTGTTGCATCTTAAATTTTATTTCAGAAATGAAAATGTCTAAGATACGTAGAAATAAAAATTAACACTGTTTTTTACTTTAGATTCCAACTCTTATCGATATCCAATATTCTTTACCTTTTGGTCATGGACTCCTTTGACAGTCTGATGAAGCTTATGGACTCCTTATCAAAATAATATTTTAATGCATAAAATGAAATTCATAAGTTACAAAGAAAACTAGTTAATATTGCAATACATTTATTATAATATTTTTTAAAACAAGTTCATGGACCTCAGACTTAAGAACCTTTGTTCTATATGGAAATAGTATGAGTTAAGATAAAAATGAGTTTTTAAGGACTTTTAAATAGTTTAAAAATAAAAAGCATTTTATGACTGATGAATCTGTCTTTGCCATTATCTATCTGAGAGGATACTGTCTTTTCAAAGCCTGCATTGTGGCTTTCTCTTCTTGAACAAATGTTTTAATATTTTCTTTTAAAAAGGAAAACCGTTCTAAAAAATCTTTGCCAGCATATTTTCTTATGCCCAGCTTTAGTATTACACAACAGAAGGTTGTACAGTGGAGCCAAAACAAAGTTGGGAAAGAGTAGTCTTATTTCAAATTTCTAAGGAGTGGGTTAGAAATAGATTAAACATTTTTTTAAATTGTTAGCATGCTTTTTTTTTTAAAACAATGCATTGTTTTAAAATGGTGTTTTGCAAGTTTGTGATCCTGAGGTACCATTTAGCATTTCCCCTCCAAATACAGGCTTTCTATGGTATTGAACACAGAATAAGCTATTTCATATCCATGTCATACAGAATAGCTAATTGTATCAACTTGAAGCATTATTGTGTCCAATTTATCTTACAGGCCTAAGCGCTATACGTTTTTTCTGGTGTCTATGTTCATCAATATAAAGTATAATCTTCCTTGAAATATGATACAATTTGAAGTTTTGAATATATATATAATTGTTAAAGTTTAAAATAATATCTTTATCCTTGTCATTTTATCAGCTGAAATATTTGAATCATAGTTGTTTTGTCAAGTATGATACAATTTCTGTTATTCAGTTCCTTTCATTTGATATATTTTTCAGTTTCCTCAGTGTATTTGTATATGAAGAGCTTTGAATTTACATCACTTATTCTTGAAATTAATTATGTATTATATTAAGATTATATTTTGAATCTGTTGATTTACACCAATCTATTAAAGGTACTCTGGCAATATGGTGGGCTCACAGAAGTATTTAATTTTCTTGGGGTTGATGAGGCAGTCATCCTTGCCCTCAGAGGTCTGCTACACATTGTTCATTCCTACCTTCCTAACATTTGAGACAAGCACACACAAAATACAACACATTATAACAGATTACACAGGTCTTGAAGCTATTAAATGAATTGTAGCTACTATATGGAATCTAGGACCAGTCCAAAATAATTATCAGTTTATAGCAGAGTGGAGCCATAGCTTCTCTGGGAAGATATATTCTCCAGGTTATAGTTGTTATCATGTATGAAAACTTCATTTTATAGAAGAAGAAACTGAGGTCCATGGTATTAGATTATTGTCCTCAGTCACACAATTGGCCAAGATTTGAATCCAGGTTCGTTATTTCTACTTCATCCCATTAGAAAATCAAAAAGTTTATATTGAACTGCAGCTGTACAGTAGCCATTAGACAAAGTCAATATTTATATTTAGGAAGTGTCTGCATTTTAGTTGGTGAAAGCTCAAATTTAGTTTAGGCCTATAATCCTATATCTAGATGAAGCCAGAAGCTAGGGGTTATTTAGAATTTTTATTTTATCCGTGCTAATCCCTTTTCCTTTCAAGTTAACAGCTGCACATTCTCTACAAATTCCAGATCTATCTCAGCTAGATAAGGGTCTCAAACACAACATTTTTATGACAGAATTTCCTTTCAGAATACAGGATAGACTCTTCTACTTCCTTGCCTTAGTGCTACTCTGAGGTTTATAAGATATTTCAGTTAAAAGCATGTTCTTCTTTGTTCCAATTTTAAATCTGAAGTGCAGTTTCACAAAGCTCTGAAAGCATCAATGTTAATTTTCTTGGGAATGTACTTGCCCTTTCTCTACTCTTTAATTATGTTTTAATTACATATATCCTGTCCCTGTTTCTATATTCAGAGGTGGTCATTTCCTTCTTGGCCATCCAATTAAGCCAGAATTCTTCTTAGGCAAGTACCTGCTTCCCATGTGACCTTCTAATACTAAGTGCTATTGCCCTATTTGCCTTTCTTTTCAGTCCCCTCAACAGATACATCACAATCCTTTGTGACATCTGAAGACCATACACTAGATTGCTTCTCTTTCACCTCACTTCCTGGTATTGTCTTTTGTCACCTCAGTATGTAGACACTGACCACATCAGTTGTATCATTTTAAAAATACTGGAATTCCAGGAAGAAATTTTACAGGCTTTGCTATGTCCCATAAGGTCACAAGCTGTAGCTCTGTTTTCTCACACTTTCAACTACTTAAATATTGGCAAACCTCCAATCTTGTGGTTTAAAACATTTTGATATATAGTATATAAAGAGAACTATACTCGTAAGATTCAAGGTTTATAATGTATACAACTGCTAATCTTGAGAAGACTGATAGTGCTACTTTAATCATTAACATAGTACTTACATTTAGCATGAAAACATTTATGCACTTATATTTGTGTAGGTACTTTCAACTGTTTGAATTTATCTTTTTTTATTCTGTTGTGTTTTATAATTTGGTAAACCACATCTTAAATGTCAGAACTATATGCCAAAGCCAAATATATGTTTTTCTCTGTCTAGGTCTTCTATTCAACTTTGGATCAAATCTACCATGGGAAGCATCCCTTAAAGAGGTCAACCACAGACATTTTAAAGGAAACACAGGAGAAATTTTATGGGCTCCCATATGTACCAAACACAGTGAGTGCTGGACTTTAATATTATACTTTAAAGGTCTGAAGTTCTCTTTTTAGGACTTGAGCAGAGTGGGTAGGCTTGTCATCACCTTCTGCCCCACAAAATCTGAAATCCTTGGATTTCTGGTGGGAATTTTCACAACTGAGAGACTTAATGGAAAATGTATAGCTCATTTATAAAATTGACATCTTTAACATTTCCAAAACTTAGTGGCAGTTCTAAGAAGTCTTTCTATTTCCTCTAGGAATATGTTTGCGTAACTTCTAAGACCGACAGAAATTAATTACTACAGCTAATTTATGTTTTTTTCCTTTCATTTCCATTCATTTATTCATGACAGGTAGTGAAAAAAGTAGTTCATTACTGATGAAAAGATGAATGGCCTGATTAAGTCCTAATTATTGTTAGTAGTAGTAAGGAATCTTTTTTTTTTTAAAACTGTGCCACTTGGCTCTGACCCAATTAGTCGTGTGATTTTGGGTAAGTCTCTTAACCTCCTGGAGGGCCTCAGTTTCTTCATCTATAAAATGAGGGGTAGAATTAGTAATCTTTTCCATCTCTTTTAGGTCTTGGAGTCTGTTTGGTGACATTGGATATGAGAATGGGTTTTTGTAAGCATGATTTAGTAAGATTAGTTTTTAAGTTAATCAGTAGTTGTGCCTATAAATGTATTAAAATTTATATTGGATCCTAACAATTAGATGTTTCACTGTGAAGCAAGATTTTATTCATCTTAGATTTACTTAAGGAGATTTAGTTTTCAGCCTAATTCAAGTGGCATTCCTGTGCTCAAGAAGTTTAAGGTTCAGCGTGGGGAATCCAACACACATAGAAATAAAAACATACAAAGTTAAATACAGTATATGCCCTTGATCCCATCCCTTCCCATCTAGTCCATCAGATTTCTCCAACAGTGATCTCTACTAATCTTCAGTCTTTTCCTATTAGTTTCCTCTTTGCTATCTATAGATATTCCCAAGCCTCCCCATCCTAAAAAAAAAATCATAGTAGACCCCACCTTCTCGAAGTATCATTTTCTATTTCTCTCCCTTCTCTGTCACACTCTTAGGGGTGTAAGTCAAGTATAAGATATATATATATTTATATATATCTTGACTTCTCTCATTTCTCCATCCTTTGTAATCTAACTTCTGCTCTCATAATTCAACTGAAACTCAGATTCTCTCCAGTTACTTATGATTTTTTAATTGACAAATCTAATGGACTTTTCTCCAGTCTCATCCTTCTTAATTTCTTTGCAGCATTTGACACATTTGATCTCCCTCTTTTCCTGAATATTCTCTCCTTTCGTGTGTGTGTGTGTGTGTGACACTGATTTTTCTTGTTGGTTCTCCTCCTCCCTGTCATATTGTTAGCTAATTTCAAGTCTCTTTTAATGGATCATCATCCATATGATGCCCTCTGGCTATTGTTGTCCCTCGGTTCTCTTTCCTGGGACTGCTTCTCTACCTCAGCTCCCCTAGGACCTTCTTATTTCTGTGCACCTGACTCACAAATGTATGTATTTAGTCATAGACTCTGTCCAGAGCTTCAGACCCACCTCACCATTTGCCTCTTAGACGCTTCAAACTAGATGTCCCATTTTAAACCCATTTACTTCTTTTGAACTTTCCCCATTTTGTAAGGGGCACTAACTCTTTTGTTCATCCAGGTTTACAACCTTTATGTGTGACTTGACTCTTCACTCTCATTTACTCTATATATCCAGACAGTTGTCAGATTTCTGCCTCCATAGTATCCCTTCTATCTGTCCCGTTCTCTCTGTTCTCACAACTGCCACCTTAGTTCAGATCCTCATCACCTCCTACCTGGACTACTGTGAGAGCCTTCCTAGTTGGTCTCCATGACAAAGCTTTCCTCACTCTAATCCAAACTCTACACAGCTACCAAAGTGATTTTGTTAAAGCTCAGGTCTACACATGTCACACTCCTACTTAGTAAACTTCAGTGGCTCTTTATTGATTCTAGGATAAAATAAAAACTATATACAAAATATAAACATAAATGTTTGATTGGTTGGTTGAGAGTGAGAGCAAAGAGCAGCAGATATCCTTTGAACTGCTTTGATATCCTTGAAGTATTAGATGATACAGAGGAAGGCCTTCAGTACAGTAGACACCTTCCGTATGGAAGATTTGAGGAAGCACATAGAGGCGACCCACAGGATTAGAAGGCACGAATGTGTTTTAATCTCATACCAGTGAGATTACGGATTGAGATATTTATGTGTACTATATTGACATGCTTTTCTGGGGTGAGATGAATGAAGTGTCTAATATAAATATATGTGTGTGTGTGTATATGTTCTTACAGGGTCTAACATAACTTTACAGTTATTAAGTTCAATTTCTTCAACTTACATATGAGGAAGATTACATAATAGGGAGCCGCTGGACTCTATTGAGTAGGGAGTGACGGGTTCAGACCTATACTTTAAGAAGATCAGTTTGACAGCTGAGTGAAGAATGTACTGGAGCAAGGAGAGACTTCGGGCAGGGAAGCCAACTAGCAGACTCTTAAAAAGTCCAGATTTAGACATGAAGCTCTATGCCAGATAGTGGCAGTGTCAGATGTATGCAAATGATTCTCGATAAAGCAAGTTCTTAGCTATGTTTCTTCTCTAAACTTCATTGGGATGTAATGTTTTTCTTGTTACCATGTACAGTTTAATTCTTATTATACATATTTACCTTTTCTCTGATCCCCATGACCTCTCAAATCTCCCCAAAATAGAAGTTATGCCCCAAAGATAAAACAACTTCAGAGAGAGAGAGAGGGAGAGAACGGACAGACATAGGAACTGACATTCATCGATCCTAAACTCACTAAGCACCCTTCTCCCACTTGCAGGTAACTAGACCGCCCTAGCAGACCCAAGGATACAACACACACTTACATTAAAACCCACCTTTACACTCTGGTTCCCTCTCCTTCTTTCTAGTGCTGAAGGGACGCTAGCTGTGGAAGTTTTCTCAGGCCTCGATAGCTAGTTTGGCCACAACCCTACAGGAACAAAAGCCAGTGGAGGACTGCAACCCAGAAGCATCAGGGCTGCAAAGCTCTGAACTTCAGTGTCAGAGAAAGCAGGCTTTGAACTGCAAGTGCTGGGCCAGAAAACTAAGGAAAAGAGGGGGCGAGACAGGTACATATACAAGACCCTGTACATATAGGAAGCTGTGTAGCATTCCACCAAACCTGAGGGAAGAGCGCAGCACAGCCAGGGCCAGTTCTGACCACTAAAGGTCTTTTAGGGCAGAAAACTAGGCTGGTGAACAGTGTTGCCCAGTGTGGGAGGAGGCAGAGCTGCTTTAATATTCTCCAGGGAAACCTCAATCAGAGTGGAGTTCGAAGTGAGAATAAGGAAAACTAAGCACGGATGGGGAATATGGCTCCAGATCTTATAATGAGTTCAGATATCTGTGAATAAATCCTGCAAAACAAAGGGAAATGATCCAACACTCATTGAAGCAAAGAAACCTTCATAATTTGAAAACTTGGAACCATAATGTGCTGTTCTTGATTGGTTTAAAAGAGAAATGAAAATTATGAGAGCAGAATTTATGTCCTGCACAGCAGAAATAATAAGCAAAATAGAAGAGCTTGAATCTCTACAAATAAGCCTCACCAAAGAAACAAAAGAGAGAACAATAAATTGGAAATACAAATACACAGAAAAGAAAGACATCCTAAAAGGAGAGAAGCGGAAAAACAAGAACGTTAGAAAAAATGCTTACTATGCAAACAAAACATATGGATCTGGAATACAAGATGCATAGAGACATGAATCTAAGGACCATAAGTCTCCCAGAAGAACATAACAGGAAGAAAAAAAACCTTAACATGGTAATGGAAAAAAATAAGAGAACTTCCCAGAACTTCTAAATATAAAAATATGAAATTCCAATTGAAAGGACTCACAGATTGCTTCCAGGAAAAAACCTAAAGCTGCAAGCTCCAAGACACATAATAGTTAAATATAGCAATTCAAATAATTTGTTCTGAAGAGCATTAATGCTCAGTATACAGTTAAGAGTGACCTATTCGTCAAATGTAAGTTCAAACATACATGACAAAAATTGGTTTCTAATAAAGAAGAGTTTAAAATATTTTATTAAGGAAGGTAATAGCAACATAGTGACAGTAGAGGAGTCTTCTTTCTAAATGTACACAAGGAGACAGGTGAAGGAGGAAATGTGGTAGAGTAACAATGAAGAGGTGATCAGGGGGCATTATGGACAGAACCTGGCAATAACCTCTCTACATGTGAGCACTTCTTTTGTGGAACTACCTTACAACATGAGAGGATACATGAAAGGGAGTGGGCATCAGGGACATAGACTGAGTAAGTGATGTGCCAGGGGCAAATCAAGAGCTAGCAATTAAGTGAAGAAGACCCTACAAGGGAGTAGGCGAGGAAGAGGGGGAAAGATTGAAAAGAGGAGGAAAGGAAGGATGCCTTATTTTGGAGGTGGGAGGGGTTCCACTGATGAATGCTCCTATGGGTGAAGGGACCTACACTATATGAGGCCCTAGGATTTTGGTGCCTGAAGAGTCTGGTTGTCCCGGGAAGGGATGGAATTAGAACCCCTGGAGATGGCACCTGGAAAAATTGGAGAGCATTGACTCAGGGAGATTTCTAGACAGATGCAGAAAAAAAGGTCAATAAGAGAGGATACAGATGGGAGGGCAGGAGGAACATACACTACTGGGGAGCAGCATCCTCTCTGGCATCTGCAATAATTGACATTGTTCTGAGAGTCAGGCACAATGGAAAGGAGGAATCCATGAGATATGCCTTACAAGGAAGTGGCTGAAAGTGCCTAGAGTGCAAAGCCTAAAATGGGTACCTTGGAAACTTTGATTATATGAAGGATACAGAGAAAGGAAAGAGTATGAGAGTCATGAATGAGAGACTGAAGATCTAAAGTAAACAGAAAAAGAAGATGAAGCAAGCGAAAGAAATCTTTTTTTAAGGGGGGGGGCAAATAATTAAATTTAAAAAAGCTAATGTAAAAGACTAGCTGAAGAGGAAGAGAGGAAGGGGAAATCTACCTGAGAAGAAAAAAAGGGGGAGGGGGGAATATATAACAAATTAAAAGCAGGAAAGAGGAACTAATAAAATCCTAAAAGGAAGGGTAACCAATGAGAAGAGGGTATCAGGGACAAGAGGAAGAGAGCCCGTGGTAACCGGGCTACCTTTTAGAAGAATATTAAAGAAACTAAAGGAACATAATACTGTGTTTACAGCAGAAGAAGGGAAACTCCTAAGTTGGACAAAAAAAAACAATTTTAGATATAGATGGAGGAAAATATAAATAAATCTGTTATGTCTTTAGATGTGAATGAATTTAATAATTCAATAAAATGAAAAAGAATGATAGATTGGATTAGAAAATGTCCTACAATCTGTTACTTACAAGAAACACAATTAAAAAACAAGACATACACAAAATAAAACTGAGGGGATGAAGAAATATTGACTATGAATCAAGTGAATCTAGAAATGCAGGAATTGCCATCATGCTATCAAACAAAGCAAAAGTTAACCTCCATATGGCTCTCAAGGTGGAGGTGGGAGAAGCGGGGAATGGCGGCAGATGGATACATGTGATTCTATGGTGATATAAGAAACAGAAAACATCAATTAAAAAAGTTAATTATGTTAACAATTAAAATTAAATTAACAATTAAAAATAGCAATTAGAAAAACAGAGAAAAAAGAAAATCCTTTCCAGGCATGCTAGATAGCAAATTCAAATGCACAGGAACAGGAGAGTGCTGGTATGTAGGTAGGTAGGGCAGTGGATAGAACTTTTGACCTGAAGTGTAGAAGACTTGAGTTCAAATCCAGCCTTAGATACTTAATAGCTGTGTGATCATAGGCAAGTCACTTAAACCTCTGTTGGTCTCAGTTTCCGTAATAACAGCACCTGCCTCCCAGGGTTGTTTTGAGGTTCAAATGAGATGATATTTGTAAAACTCTTTGCAAACCTTAAAAGTGATTATATATGAGCTCAGTCCAATCTAACTGGAGTGTAGAGTGTATGGAGAAGAGTATATAATAGAAATAAAGGCTAAAATCTAGGTTGGAGCCATATTTTAGAGGTTCTTGAATATCTGATGACCAAAGAATTTTTATTTGATTCACATTAGTTAGTAGGGCACCACTGAATGCTTAAGGGCATAGCATGGGTAGAGTTGTTACATTAGAAACATTATTTTGGCAGTGGTATGAAGGCTGGATTGGACAGGAGAGGCTGGAAAACTGGTCAGGAGATCATTGCGTTAGTCCAGAGAAATTGGACCACCGTAGAGTATGCCTGGGATGAACTAGGCCTCTGGGCTCTCCACTCCCTAGAACCCATCTTCTCCCCAGCTATTTTCTATAGTATGGTATTTCTGTACCCTCTGTCCCCACCCTCCACTATTCCTTTGGGAATTATTAAGTGTCTGTCAGTAGATTGCCCTGTTACTTCATGTATCATCCCTATGCGTTCTCCTGCCATTAGAACTAAGCTTCTTGAGGGGAGCGATTGTCTCTCCTTTTATATTCCAATCCCTAGCAGGTACTGTTAGCACAGTTCTTGGCTCTGTTGTTAACTGCCTAAAAATGGATTTCATTTATTCGTTGAATTACGTTGTTAGTAGTGAGAGTTGTAAAGGCAGACTCCACCGGGAGAAACCATAAAACCAAGATTTCTATTCTGGGCGACTAAAAAGATATTAATGTCATTAGAAGTAAAAGAGAAGCTAGGAAGAGATAGTGGTTTGTAAGGAAAATTAATTGTTTTCTTGGGTGTGTTGATTTTGAAGTATCAGTGAGACACCAAATTGTCCTTCCAGACCCTGAGATTTAGAATTTGGCTAGAGAGAGGCAGGATGACAGTTAAACTACAGCTTCTTTTAGGTCTTATATTCTGCCCCTCAACCACTATTTCTTCGATTCCTACATTTCCTTGTACACTTAATGTAGTTCTCCTATAATTCAGAAAGGGAATTGATGGGAGACAGGATGAGCTGTGGCTTCTAGAAACATTCAGCCAACAATCCTATCTCTAAGGACACTTCCTCTCCAAAATAGCTCTTCTTTCTCATTGGCTAAGATGGTGTGTGTGTGGGGGGAGGGGTGTCTGTGTCTGTTTTGCACAAGTCTTCTTTGAAGACATTTCTTTCCTAAGGTATTAGCTTCCTAAAATTCAAACTAAAGTCTACTGTTATATGTGTGTTTGTGTTTACCTTAGTGTGTTAACAAATCCCTCAACATCTGAGGCCTTCCTTCTCTGGATTCATTTAAAATTTTTTGTTCATACTAGTGCAACATGCAGCTTTGGTCTATTTTCCTTTCTTTGTGCTCTATGACCAGAAATCCCATAGAGATGAAAACTTTTGTTTTCAAGCAGCCCCAGAAAAGATTGTATTTTAATTTAATCGTAATTTATTTTAACTTATTTACCCTGTAGTGGGCAGCTAGGTGGCATAGTAGGTAGAGTTCCCAGCATGGAGTCAGTCTTCCTGAGTTCAAATGTGGCCTCAGACATTTACTAACTGTGTGACCCTGGGCAAGTCATTTAACCCTGTTTACCTCAGTTTCCTTTTTGTGGAAAGGAAAATGGCAAACCACTCTAGTATCTTTGCCAAGTAAATCCCAAATGGGTTCACAAAGAGTTAGACATGAACGAAAAATGACTGAATAACAACGAAAAGTGGCAGTGCCAACGTTATTTTAGAAGCCTAATTCTTTGTAAAATCCTGTGCTGTGAAGACCTGAATCCCTTAAATAATTTCTATCATCTATCTGAAAATTATAGAGAATTTATTTTGTGCAGTGTTTTAAAACAAGAATAGGAAATTTCATATTGTATTTGACTTTTGCTATGTCACTTATCAGATGGTTGTGACAGTTGTAAATACGTTTTTGAAATATGAGTAATGCATCTCTGAAATAATGTTAGAAGAGAACCTTTGATGGTCAGGTAGAGCTTTCCTTTCTTCTATAAAGCATTCAAACTAAGCTACTTGGGAAGAATTGGGTATCCTTCCTATTTCAATATTTTTCTGGGAATGAGATTTATAAACACACTAGCATAAGGATTTTTTTTTTGCTTTTTAAATGTTTCCCCTTAAATGGAAAATTATCTTTGGTCTGGCTAAAGATCTCAATTATTTTTATGTTTTTGATGTTGCTAGGCAAATGTGAGATTAAACAAACCAATACTTATTTGTATTTATCTCATCTTAAATACAAAGAGCATATGGTGCATATCTAGAAACACCTAAGTGGTTAATTGCATGTAAAATTCCTTTCCTCTTTGCCAGCATAAACAACTGATAAAATATTTACTTTCTCTGTCATGCTGGATTTATTTATGATTTTGTAACTAAAACACAGAAGTGTTATAAATTGAAACTTTAATCTTTTGATTGAGTCATTTTCTAAGAATTTAAATAGTTTCAGTTTGTCTGACAGCTGCAGCTTTAGATTCACTGATTTAAAGCATGCGGAAATTTTATCACTGCTTCGGTTTTGTTTTTATACTAAGTCCTTTAATTCCAGTCAACACCTTAGGTTTTTGTTTTCATTTTGAAGACTAGTGTACTACATTTAAAAAGAAAAAAATGGTTTGTCATCATTCTTCTCCTAGTTTATAACTACTTTGTCCTCTGGGGATTACAAAGGACCTTCACACATGTCACAGAATGACAGAGATAGTTTGGCCTAACGGTAGAGAGTTTTCTTTATGCCAGTAAAATTTCCCTTGTGACATGCAAATCTTAAGACTTTTTTTTTGTTCATTTAAAAAAAAAGATTATCCTCTAAATCAAAATCTATGCTTTTTATTTGTGAAGAAGGCATAGAAAACACAGAGTGATAAGGCTTGCTATAGAACTTATTTGAGACCGACTTTGGCAAAAAGACACCAATCTATATGATGACAAAAATAGTCTTCCTCACAAGGTTATTCAGTTCCAGGGACACTAAAGGCAACATTATAAAATAGTGGAGCGTTGACCTTCACGTCCCAGCTTTGCCACTTATCTCTGTTTAATCATGTGCTCCTTACAAAATCTTCAGGTCTTATCTCAGCACAGTTGTTCCCATCTATAAAATGAGGAGAGCAATGCCTGTACTACCTCCCTGCTTCAGTTAGTTTTCAAAAACTGTTTTGTGAGCCTTAAAACTATATAAATGTGGTATTATTTCATTACTTAGCTTCATCTTGGTAGAGTAGAGGCAGTTAGATGGTGCAGTGGATAGAGCACCAGCTCTGGAATCAGGAGAACCTGAGTTCAGATCTGGCTGTGTGACCCGGGGCAAGTCACTTGACCCCAATTGCCTCACCCCATCCCCAAAACAGACAAAAAACAGTAGTTTTTCTCATCTATAAACAACACCTGTACTACCTCTCTCACTCAGTTGGTTTTTTAAAGTGTTTGTGAGCCTTAAAACACTATATAAATGTGGTGTTATTTTATTTCTTAGCATCAGCCTGGTAGAGTGGAGAAGGTGCTAGACACGAAGTTAGTTAGAGAACCAGGATTTGACTCCAAACTCTGTCATTTACTTGCTATGTGTGATTCTCTGCGTGTATGACACTTTACCTCCCCATGTCTCAGTTTTCTTATCTGTGAAATGGGTATATTAATACTCATTATTTGCTTCTCAAGGTAGTTATGAGGAAAGTATTTTATAAATCTTAAGCCTCTATATAAGAGTTTTTATTATGAAGGAGTTTAGAGTATTTATACCATTATTTCTGCAGCTAAGTGGTGCAGTAGATAGAAGGCTGGGCCTGGAGTCAGGAAAACTCGTCTTCCTGAGTTCAAATCTGGCCTCGGATACTTAGTAGTGTGACCCTGGGCAAGTCACTTAACCTTGTTTGCCTTAGTTTCCTCATCTGTAAAATGAGCTGGAGAATGACAAACTAGTATCTTTGCCAAGAAAACCCCAATGGGGCAGTGAAGGATCAGACACAATTGAAAGGACTGAACAAGCATTATCTCTATTTAAAGATATAGTCAAGTCCTGAGACTCTTACTGTCCCCTTCCCCTACTACCCTCCCTCCATTCCCAAATAGGATAATTCATTTAATCATAACAATTTTAACAGTTACCATCTGGTAACAACCCGGTTCTAAATAATCACACTGGAGACCACTTAAGAGCCTTACTCTGTATAAACTAGAGATGAGATGAATGCTCTATTTATGTTGGCTTTATTTCACAAATACTGCCCTTGATCCTTTATTTGAATTGCATAACAAGTGCTCTGTAGATACTGTAAATAGTCAAATGATGATTCTGAGTTTGGGAACCTTATTTCCATCTCTGGAGATATTTCTTTATATTGAAGCATTGCAGAGATATAGTAGCATTGCAGATATTTCTTTAAAGACAGAGTTTTCATCAGAATGCTATGAAATTTAATGAGTAAAGGTAGTCCTGGAGATCATTTAGGATGGTTCATCATCCTTATTAGTGAGAAAACTAAAACCTCCTGACATGAAATGATTTTGTTCAAGGTCCCATTTTGTTGTTGTTCAGTCCTTAAGTCATGTTTGACTCTTCATGAACCCATGGATCATGGAATTTTCTTGGCAAAGATACTGGATTGATTTGCCCTTTCCTTCTCCAGTAGATTTAGACAAACAGAGGCTAAGTGATTTGCCCAGGGTCACACAGTTAGTAAGTGTCTAAGGCTGGATTTGAACTCAGGTCTTACTGACTCCAGCCCCAACACTATTCATTAAGCTACCTAACTGCCTCCTTGAGGTCAAACAGCCAGTTATAATTCTATGGAATAAATATTTGAAAAACCCATCAACATTCATATATTTATGTTTAGATGAATGTTTTTAATCCTCTTGTTTCAAAGACATTTACATTTAATAATATATTGAAAAATGAACAGAAATATGCTCTTTTAAAATATTGGGTAGTCTTTACATGTTGTTATGATCAGTAAAATAGGAAAGTGAGAGCAGAATTAACAATTACTCCGCAGTACTGCAGACTCTTGAAAACAGCTCAGTTTTGCTGTCTTCTTCCTGTCTCTGTCAGAAGTTTAAGCAGTTAAAGAAGATTGTTAACCCTTTGGTTGGGAAATATCTAAATAAATTGTGGTATATGAGTATAATGGAATATTATTATACCATCTGTTTCAAACAGTGAATGTGAAGAATTCAGAGAAACGCAGGAAAAATTCTATAAACTAACAAAATATGAAGTAAGCAGAACCAGAAAACAGTATATTCAATAACTATATAGTGTGAGTAGATAGAACAATAACAACAACACAACCTGAACAATGTTGTAATTGTGATGGCCAAGGTTGGCCCCAAAAGACTGTAGGAAATATGTATCTTATTCTCTATGAAGAAGTAGGGTGCTATGGGTACAGAACATTGCATATACCGTCAGGCTCAATTGGTGTGTTGGTCAGTTTTGCTAAACTTTTTCCTCTCTGTTTTATTCTTTGTTATGAGGGATGGCTCTCTGTGTAGGGGAGGGAAGGATAGATAGATTATATTTAGGACTAAAAATTGTGTGGAAAGAAAAGGCATTAATAAAAATATTTAAAATAAGATTTGCCATTCTGGGACTCTGGTAGTATATCTAAAGCTATCTCATGTCAGACATGCTCTAGTACTGAAGCTACAGTGCCTCTTGCAGCATTAGGAGTCCTCACAGTACAGTGCTAGTTGCAGATAGTCCTTTAGGAGCTGGAACTTAACTGAGAACTTTCCAAGGTAATCACTGACCCCATAAAAGCAGCAGTGTTTTGGCAGAGGATTGTGGTAATCAAAAACAGGGAGCCAGAGGACTTAGGAAAGTGTTAGACTCAGGGGCAAGATTCATAATTTCATTGGTGAAAGTACTTCCTAGACTAATGCAGATTCCCATCCCACTGTGCCTTAGTTGATAGCGTTCTTTAGTTGTTGTGATGAACAACAATTCACTGTGTGACCCTTGGGATAAAACTTTTGCACCATGGCTCAGCAGGTTCTTAGATGACAGACATACCAGTTAACAATGAGTCCTACCTAAAGCCTTTCTAACTTGCTAGAAACTGCCAGAACATGTGATTTTGTGGTATTACTTGTAAGACCCCAGGGTCACTCTTACTACACAGTCCCAAGTATTGATATAGTTAATTTGTAAACTTAAGTGCTATGTTTTATAATTACTAGTAAACGTGTGTGTGTGTGTGTGTGTGTATTTTGTGTGTATGGTATTAAGTTGGAAAAAGATCAAATGAAAATTAACAAATGATCTTGAAAGATAAAGAGACACTTAGACTATGTATGACAATGTAAAAAGTAGGGCTAACTTAAGAAAATATGTTCATGTGAGGAAATCTAGGAAACACAGGTGAAGCATTATAGATATTTGGGTGAAAGCCAATGGAGGGAAAAACAGAAATACTTTTGTCATTGAAGCATTCTACAGACCAAGTGGAAGGACGGAGGAGACAGATGAGAACTCCCGAAAATAGTTCACAAGCTTAATTAAATCCTAAATGTGGTATAGTAGTGATGTGACACTTCAGTTATCCAGATATCTGCTGGAGCTCTCTTTCTTCCAAAAGCAGACAGGACGACTTCTTGACTTGCCTTAGTGGCAATTTCATTTTTAAAAAGGTGAAACAACCAGTAAGAACTGATGATTACCAACCAGGGAGGAATTGGTTGATAAGGTAGAAATGATACGAACCTTAGAGGGAAGTGATCATTTTCTCCTAGAGTTTGTAATAGAGGAGAGGAAATCCAAGATGTCCATATATGGTCTGATATTCACTAAAGATTAGAACTGTCCAAGAGTTTAATGAGCTTCCTTGAGACATTTTCTCTCCCTAATAGTCTTTTAGGAAGGCCAGATAACCATTTGTCAGGTTTGTTATGGTAGAAATTCCTTTCATGTTGCATTAGATAACCACTGAGGTTCCTTTCATTTCTCAGATTCTATGATTCCCAGATCTTTTCTATTTGCAAAATCAAAGTGGTTTTTATTTCTGTTTTGCTTTTGAAATTTTGGATAATGGCAGCGACCATAATGTTCCGTGGGACATGATGTTTCCTCTTCCGCTTATTTACATCCTGCAATAGGCATTCTTTTTTTTTTAATAGTATTTTATTTTTTCCAATTAGATGCAGATAGTACATTCACTTTTACAGGATTTTCAGTTCCAAATTTTTTCCTCCCTCCCTCTCCTCCGCTTCCCCAAGACGACATGCAATCTGATATAAACTATACATGTGCAATCATATTAAACATATTTCCTCGTTAATCATGATGTGAAAGAAGAATCAGAACAAAAGGGAAGGACCATGAGGAAGAAAAAAAAATACTATGTTTCAATCTGCAGTCAAACTCCATAGTTCTTTCTCTGGATGTGGACAGCATTTTCCATCATGAGTCCCTTGGAATTGTCTTAGATTATTTTATTGCTGAGAAGAGCTAAGTCTATCAAACAATATTGCTATTACTGTGTATAATGTTCTCTTGGTTCTGCTCACTTCACTCAGCATCAGTTCGTGTAAGTTTTTCAAGATTTTTCTGAAATCTGCCTGCTCATCATTTCTTATGGAACAATAGTATTCCATTACATTCATATACCACAGTTTGTTCACCCATTCCTCAGTTGATGCACATCCCCTCAATTTCCAATCTTTGCCACCACAAAAAGAGCTGCTATAAATATTTTTGTACATGTGGTTCCTTTTCCCTTTTTTATGATCTCTTTGGGATACAGACCTAGGAGTATGCTCAGTTTTATAGCCCTTTGGGTGTAGTTCCAAATTGTTCTCCAGAATGGTTAGATCAGTTCACAACTCTACCAACAATGTATTAGTGTTCCAATTTTCCCACATCTTCTCCAACATTTATCATTTTCTTTTTTTGTCATGTTAGCCAGTCTGATAAGTGTGAGGTAGTTCTTTAGAGTTGTTTTAATTTCCATTTCTCTAATCAATAGTGATTTAGAGCATTTTTTTCATATAATTATTTAATTTCTTCATCTGAAAACTTCCTATCCTTTGACTTTTTATCAATTGGGGATGACTTGTATTCTTATAAATTTGACTCAGTTCTCTATATGTTTTAGAAATGAGGCCTTTATCAGAGACCCCGGCAGTAAAAATTGTTTCCCTGCTTTCTGCTTCCCTTCTAATCTTAGTTGCATTGGCTTTGTTTGTGTATAACATTTTAAGTTTAATGTAATCGAAGTCATCCATTTTACATTTCATAATTTTCTTTCTCTCTCTTGTCTAAATTCTTCCCTTCTCCATAGATCTTATAGGTAAACTATTCCTTGCTCTCCTAATTTGTTTATGGTATCACCCTTTATGTCTAAATCTTGTACCCATTTTGACCTTATCTTGGTATATGGTAAGATGTTGGTCTATGCCTAGTTTCCTACAATAGACATTTTCACTCTGCTTGGGGAAAGAATCATAAAAATGTTGGAACTATGAAGGAGTATATTTCCCAGAACTTCTTAACCATGGACCTGTGTATGTGTCTGTGTGTTTAAAATATTTCAATGTAATTTGTTTCCTTTATAATCCTACATATTATATTTTATGCATTTTAAAACATTATTCTGAGAAGAGAGTCCATAGGCCTCGCTTGACTGCCAGAGGAATCAGTGACAAAAAAGGTCTGATACCTCATTTTACTGAGATGGAATGTGACTCCCCAAAGTCATACAATAGACAAAATAAGATTCAAAACTAAATCTCGCGATATCTTTTTTTTTCCTAGCCAGAGCATTTTATTGTAATTAAAAACAAATACTAATGAAAGACTCCATGAGAGGATGGCACTTAGCAGCATTTAACAAGAAGACTCCTTTAAGTGAATTCATGGTACCCTGGAAGACCATTATATAATGATAATTGACTTCATTGGAATGGGTAACAAGGGTAGGATTGATTGGAATGAGAAATACTTTTCCCCCAAATCCAGAGACTAGGCAGTTTTCAGGTATAGGAATTCTTATTTCGCAGTCTAGAAAGTTCCAGGTAAACTTTTAAGTAATTGCCATGATTCGAAAAGCAAACTTCTGTGCCCAGATGAGGTACCTAACAGAACTCCAATAATCTCACATTTCTTGTGAAGAAGTGGGCAGTTGTCTCACAATGAGCAGCCACTTTGTTTTGACACTGTTGGGCAGTACAGAGGAAATAGCAGGCTGTCTTTGAAGGCTATACAGTCTTGTTGGGAGATCAAATATGTGCCAACATATCAGGTGCAAATCAGTAGTTTTCCAAGCTGAGTAGATGAGTTGTGAGGTGAAGCTGAGTAAAAAAAAAAGTGCTTAAAATCAAGTTGGGTTATTAAGAGAAAGGTTTGTGCAACATAATAGCTTTCAACCATGTTTAAAAGGTGACATGCATAGGTTTTTAAAAGGAAAATCCAAGGGGAAAGTAATGGAAAATTCAAAATACAGACTTAGAAATGAATGACTTCTGTACAAAACACAGGTGGTTTGTCTGGACTTAACATATGGGAGCAAAGGAAAACAAGTTTGGTAAGATATTGGTAGAAGACGAGTAATAGAAAAAATTTGAAAGGCTATATTGATGTAAGATTGAATAAAATACACAGAAATCCAACATAGACACTTCTTTATATGGGAATGTTACTTTATGAAACTGATATTTGGGGAAAATTATTACAATGTTTTTGAATAATTAGAAATGGACCAATAAGAGATCAGTGAAGGAGAAAACCAGCTAGAACCTCTCAGAGTGTTTAAGATGTCCCTTAAGCAAGTAGAGATCCAGATTGTGTTTTGTTTTTCCACAAAGGCTGTTCTTGGTGATTTGCCTGACCACCAGAGGTCTCCATGAGAAAGTTGACTAATTTCTTGCACATTAGTGGCTTTCTGAAGCTTTATACTTGACTTCAAGTGTACTACACCCAACCAGTTTGTCTTGATGTCATTTATACAGCTATATTCATAAAGTATATATTAATCAGTTGTAAAAGAGATTACCCAGTAAATTATCTTCCTTTAATATTCATTGTCTTCAGATTTCAGACTTGTGAATCATGCAATTATTTTTATAATGTGTATTTTTCTGTGTCTAAAAGCAGATTGGTTTGGTGATTGATAAAGAATAAAGAGTGTCATAGAGTATTTAGAAAGGTCCAGACACTTAAAATCCAAAAATCAAACAGTATTTGAAGTGATTTATACAATTATTGTAATAACTTTTTTCCACTTAAGCCAGAGTGCAGTTCAAACAACCATTTCATAGTACTAATTCCATCAAACAAAGGAATGAATGTCTATAAATTGAGTGACTGTTTACATTTGTTCCATAACCACTTTTTTCAACTAGTTTTCCCTCTTAAAATATGGTGTAGCCATCCAAAAAGCTTAAACTGAACCAGGTAGGGTTCAGATGAATATAGAGATAAATATATTGAAAAGATAAAATGCTTTCATAGATGTGTTAATTATCAAGAAAAGTACAATGTCCAAAAGAAGTAGGATAACTCTTAATAACATTGAACTCCTTAGTTGCAACAAGAGAAGTCAAGATTTATTTGTTGTTAATTAAGTTGGGATATTAAGGAAGAATGGATCTTGCGATCAGTGTGGTAGATCACTTCAAAGTCAGTCTGGAGTTAGATATGAGTTTGAGGCTTTAGAAACTGAATTCTAACCCTGACTCTAATCATTTTTCATTGCTGATCTTTTTTTTTTCAGTGTCAAGTGTATTTCTTTTTTTTTTTTTAATTTATTTAATATATTTAGTTTTCAGCATTGATTTTCGCAAGAGTTTGGATTACAAATTTTCTCCCCATTTCTACCCCCCACCCCACTCCAAGATGGAATATATTCTGGTTGCCCTGTTCCCCAGTCAGCCCTCCCTTCTGTCACCCCACTCCCCTCCCATCCCCTTTTCCTTTCCTTTCTTGTAGGGCAAGATAAATTTCTACGCCCCATTGCCTGTGTATCTTATTTTCTAGTTGCATGCAAAAACTTTTTTTTTGTTGTTTTTGAACCTCTGTTTTTAAAACTTTGAGTTCCATATTCTCTCTCCTCTTCCCTTCCCACCCACCCTCCCTGAGAAGTCAAGCAATTCAACATAGGCCACATGCGTATCATTATGTATAACCCTTCCATGATACTCATGTTGCGAAAGACTGTATTTTGCTCCTTCCTAATCTATCCCCCTTTATCCAATTTTCTCCCTTGACTCTGTCCTTTTTCAAAAGTGTTTGTTTTTGTTTACCTCCTCCCCCAACTACCCTCCCTTCTATCATCCCCCTTTTTTATCTTCTTCTTCCTTTCCTGTGGGGTAAGATACCTAATTGAGTGTGTATGGTATTCCCTCTTCAGGTCAAATCTGATGACAGCAAGTTCACTCATTCCCCCTCACCTGCCTTCTCTTCTCTTCCTATAGAACTGCTTTTTGCCACTTTTATGTGAGATAATTTACCCGTTCTATCTCTCCCTTTCTCCCTCTCTCAATATGTTCCTCTCTCATTCCTTAATTTGATTTTATTTCTTTTATATATCATCCCTTCATCTTCAACTCACCCTTTGCCTGCTCTCTTTCTATGTATATATACATACATACATATATACATACACACGCATACATACATACATATACATACACACATGTAAAAAAATATATATATATGTGCATATTCCCTTCAGCTACCCTAATACTAAGGACTCATAAATCATTTGCATCATCTTTCCATGTAGGAATGTAAACAAAACAGTTCAACTTTAGTAAGTCCCTTGCAGTTTCTTTTTCTTGTTCTTTTTCTTGATTACCTTTTCATGCTTCTCTTGATTCTTGTGTTGGAAAGTCAAATTTTCTATTCAGCTCTGGTCTTTTCAGTGAGAAAACTTGAAAGTCCTCTATTTTATTGAAAGTCCATATTTTGCCTTGGAACATGATACTCAGTTTTGCTGGGTAGGTGATTCTTGGTTTTAATCTTAGCTCCATTGACCTCTGGAATATCATATTCCAAGCCCTTTGATCTCTTAATGTAGAAGCTGCTAGATCTTGGGTTATACTGATTGTATTTCCACAATACTCAAATTGTTTCTTTCTGGCTGCTTGCAGTATCTTCTCCTTGATCTGGCAGCTCTGGAATTTGGCAGCAATATTCCTAGGAGATTTCTTTTGGGGATCTCTTTGAGGAGGCGATCAGTGGATTCTTTCAATTTCTATTTTGCCCTGTGGCTCTAGAATAT
>CM053622.1:665989746-666051113 GCA_028646595.1 Phalanger gymnotis
GGAACAGGGCAACCAGAGTGTACGCCATCTTGGAGTGGGGGGGTGGAAATGGGGAGAAAATTTGTAATTCAAACGCCTGTGGAAATCAATGCTGAAAACTAAACATATTAAAAATAAATTTAAAAAACTAGAACAATAAAAAAGATAAAGTGAGAGAGTATCTAGAAGAACTTAACTATTAAAGTGAAGGGCCTTGAACTCATACCAGTTCATTGAAGGAATTGGGAATGTTTAATCTTTGGGGAGTCATGATACCTGTCTTCAAGTTTTTCAAAGGCTATAAAGCACCCTTTATTTTTAAGGATACTGTGTACCAAGACTAAGATTAGACTTGTTTGGCCAGGCTTTAGAGGACAGCACTAGGAACAATGTTTGAAAAGTGGAGAGGCCCAAATTTGGGCTTGATTTCTGGAAAGAGCTTTCTAGGGTAATGCAGCATCATTGGAAGAATAGCAGTGTTTTAAAAACTAAATTTTTTGTTGTTTAAGTCATTGCTGGTAACTGATGACTTCAAGTTGGCCATCAGGAGATAATCAGTTACTCTTCTATGAATGCCTAGCCATATTTCCCCAAATTGTTGATGCTGTCTTGACCTGGCTTTAATTCCTAACCAAGAAATAGTGATACCTCACCTATATTGTGTGTGCGTGTATGTGTGTGTGTGTGTGTGTGTGTGTGAAACCTAATTGGATTTCAGTTCCTTTAGCATCCGATTAGGAAGCTGAGGTGAATAAATTTGAGGAGAATAAAGCAGTCTTCACTCTCTTACTACTGACAAAGAAGAGTTAGTTCTTCGCCATCATCTCAGGACATTAGAATTTGACCTTTCCTAGAAAATTTCAGTCCTAGATCACCACTTTTTATGTTTGTACTAGCGGCTCAATTTCACTTACTTTCTCTTAACTTATGCTGTTTACGTAATTTAATTGTGGCAAAAGCAGAGGAAGTGTTAGAATAAGATGAATTGATCCACATGAGAAATGACTCAGTATTAAATATTGAAACTATGTTAAGCTAAATATTTTATCATTTTTGTTAAAATAAGAAATGTAGAAACTTCATCTAGTCCATATAAATAAACACTCATGAAATAAAAAATTTCAGAATCATATTGAATTCACTTAGTCAAAAAAATTTAACGTTGAATATTTAGGAATAAAGAACTATCTGTAGAAGACCAAATTCTGCATTTACATGATATAAAAAAGTCCCTTAAAATATAAAATGTTAAAAACATTAATTATAGTGATTGACTTTTCCCTCCAGGGTACAATTTAGAATGGCAGCATTTGTTTGATGTTTTTATTTAAATACTTCCATTTTCTTTTTAGTACTTTGTAATCTCAAACATAATACTGTTTTTCTTCTCTCCATTGCAGGCCTGGCAACTGAGATTCAGTCACCTTGTAGGATATGGTGCCAAGTACTATTCCTATCTCATGTCTAGGGCAGTAGCCTCTATGGTTTGGAAAGAGTGTTTTATGCAGGACCCATTTAGCAGGTAAGAAAAAATGCATCACTATACATGTATAACCTGTATCGAACTGTTTGCCTTCTCAATTAGGGAGGCTGGGGAGGGAGGGAGGGAGAGAATTTGGAACCCAAAGTTTTAAAAATGAACGTTGAAAATTATTTTCACATGTAACTGGGGAAATGCTAAAATAAATTTTAAATTATAGAATTTATCCATTCTATTATCAATCAGTCAATTATAGAATTATAGAAGACTCTGTTTATCTGGAGATCTCACTTTGGACAACCTTGATCATAAAGAATTAAATCCCAAACGTGGGAGTGAGTCTTCTTACTGACAAATGACTATTAGAAGTCCCATGCAGTTTATGGCATTTAAGAGGCTGAACGACTTATAGGACCCTCTCCCTCAGATCATTATTTCATAAAATCTAGTAGCTGATGAGAAGCATTGTTATATACTGGAAGCAGAGCAAAGTGCCACTTAACAGCACATGGAAGATGCAGAAGAAGAACAACAGAAGCAGAACAAAACTATATAAATAAAGGAGAGCTGTCTGGGCCATTCAGCACATGTAACAGCAATTAGCTTTTGTATACTTCCGTAGTCTTTAAGGAATCACTGTGTTTGTACTGCATGGTATGGTAGTTGATCATAATAGTGATCCACAGGCATCTATTGAAGGCTAAATTACATCCAGTATGCTTTGTTTGGAATTCCCATCACTGTAAATTCTCAAGGTAGGAGTTTTGCTCTTCAAAATATAAATTTCATTTCTATGGAAAATTAACTTACCTCATTCTCTGGTAATTATAGTTGAATGAGGAATTCCTACTTAATTTAGGAA
The DNA here is from genome assembly GCA_028646595.1 of Phalanger gymnotis. NCBI lineage: Eukaryota > Metazoa > Chordata > Mammalia > Diprotodontia > Phalangeridae > Phalanger > Phalanger gymnotis. Next base: position 665,992,068 of record CM053622.1, read on the forward strand.
ATTAAATTGCATTGGACTGTTTGTAGTGCTAACCAAAAGGAGGCTCAGCACAACTCCTTTTAACTTTTCTTTATGAAGTTGTATACTGTCCTCCCTCTGCATCTTTTCTGCAATTTGATGCTAATTTGAAGATAGTTAACCCACAGAGTATTGACCTTGGGCTCAAGGGGCCTGGTTATGAATCTCATCTCTGACCTTTACTAACTGGTTGAACTTGAGCAAGTCACTTAATAGCCTAAGCTTCCTTATCTGTAAAATGGGGACAGTAAGGCTAGCTAGCATTTATGTAGCACTTTAACGTTTACAGAGCTCTTTATAAATATTACCTCAATCCCCACAAGAGCTGGGGAGATAGGTGCTATTATTCCTCATTTTGTACTATGCTAAGTGCTTTTCAAATATTATTTCATTAGCTCCTCACAACAACCCTGTGAGGTAAGTGCCACTGATATCCTCATATTGTAGTTGAGGAAACTAAGACGAACAGAGGTTAAATAACTTGCCCAGGGTCACATAGCTACTAAGTATCTGAGGCCAGATTTGAATTCAGGTCTTCCTGACTCCAAGCCTAAATACGCTTTTTTTTCCCTTAGTGGGCTCTTGTGCATTTATTTAAATGATGTCCTAAATTTCTCCATGATTCTTTCTTCCTTTCTTAAACTGAGTATGCTTCTGTGAATTTGTCCTATTTCTTTTCTTTTTTTATTAATTAATTTTTTTAAATTTACAACACTCAGTTTCACAGGTTTTGAGTTCCAAATTTTCTTCCTCTCTCCCCTCCCCTCTCCCCACCAAGACAGCATGTAATTTGATATAGGTTCTACATATACCTTCACATCAAACTTCTTTTCCCATTACTCAGATTGTAAAGAAGAATTATAACCAAATGAAATGAACCATGAGAAAGATGTAACAAAACCAAAAATAAAAGAGAGCAAATAGTTTGCTTCAGTCCGCATTCAGATTCCGTAATTCTTTCTCTGGATGTGGGTAGCCTTTTCCATCATGAGTCTTTTGGAGCTGTCTTCGAACCTTCAAGCCTAAATACTTTTATCTGATGTGCCATCTAGCTCCCCATCTTAAGGATAATATCTTTACCTATTGCCATACTACATTATGCTGCTCTTCTTAGCTTAGCACATTGTTATTTTTGGTTCTTAGGGAAAGAGCTATCGTACCATTAAGCTTAGCCTTGGGGTTTATCAGGTAGCTAAGGAGATGGGTACCAGGTAGGTAGGTAGGTAGATATGTACCTAGAGTTGGGAAATGCAGTCCAGTTCCATTTTTCAAAAAATGTTGAAAAAATACCAGATAAAGTAAAGGAAAAAGATTTTCCTTTGATAATGAGAGTTGACCACTAGCTGATGATTTTTTTTTAACCAAAGCTTGTAATGTTAGAGGTGGTCTTCTTTCATCACACTGGTGAAGTCATAGATCTTTGAAATATTGAAGCATGCAATAGGTTTCCAAGAGAGAAAGGGAAGGCAGTAACAAAAGATGGAAAGGTTTGTTTAAGAAAATATTTTTGTCTAAGACTGGTGGTCCCACTTTTAAGTACCCCCTCTAAACAGTCTTAAGGTTGCACTTGAAGAGAAGTTGGCCACAACAGCAACATACCACCTAGTACTATAACCATTGCTAACGTTCTTAAAATTCCTAGTTTCTTTCAAAGCTCAGTTCATATGCTACCTTCTCCAAAAGGCCTTCCCAGATTCAGTTACTAATCCCTCCCCCTTATTCCTACCAATTGCTTTGTATTTATTTTGTGTATATTTTGCATAAATCTACACATATACATGTTCTCTACCCCTGTAGAGTGTAAACTTCCTTGGGGCAGGGTTAATTTGATTTTTGTTCTTGTATCCTTTTAGCCTAGCATAGTATCTAGCACAGGGTAGCTGCTTAATAAATGCTTTTGGTTGATTGTTTAAAATATTTTACTTGCCTGTTAAGTATTCCTTCCCAGGGGAATTTTCTGATCATCTACAATAACCTATTTCCATGAGTCCCTTAAATGGGAGGAAAGAGGAGAAGGAAGAAGAGGAAATTTGGGTAGTGCTTTCAAAATATTTTTTGTTTAGATTATCTCACTTAATTCTTACAACTTATCAGGTGGGCAGGTGTAATGTTAATGGAATAGGAATATCTTCCTTGCCTGTTAATAGGCTAATGTGACCACATGTGTTCAGTCATGATGTCTTGCTGTTTTGAAACCACAGCTTACAACTGATACATCATGAGTCACCATTGGGGGAGGAACTTGCTTAAAGGGAAAGTTTGCTTGTGGGGAGGCTTGCTTGCTTGAAGGCTTTCACACCTTTTGGTATTTAGGCACTGAAGCCAGAGGGTTGTGATGCCTTCTGGCTGTGTATGTATTCTGAGGTTAGCATTTTCATTGGAAGACTGTTTGTGTGATTTGGCCAGACCCTTAAGGAGCCCCTTGGCTTTGAAAATCCAGATATTGGTGCTTTCCTCTCTGGTAACTGCGTATGAATTGCTTTGGTCAGATGGTTGGAGGCCCTGTCTGTTGGTCTGTACTAATTTCTCATACAGTTAGATGCCCTGTCTGTTGATCTTTATGCTAATTTCTCTGCTTGTAATTTCTCTCTACTTGTATTTTCCCTACGTTCAAGGTGCTGACCTTTCCCTTGAACTAAATGAATGATATATATGTTTAATTAAAGTAAGATTGCTAACCCCTATAAAAGAAATTTTTCCTTAAAAGCATATCAAAGAACCTGTGCTAGCAGGCCATCTTGGGTATGCTAGGGTGCTTGCTGCTACAGCAAGGGAGGCCAGTGATATGATCCTGTTATCCCCATTTACAGATAAGAAAACTAAGGCTCAGAGGTGTCAGGGTTAATAATGGCAGGCCTGAGAATCAAATGGAAGTCTTCTGATTCCTAACCTAGGAATCTTTGTTCTACTACACCACATTTTTCTTAGAGAATTCATTGCAAGTTCAGATTGCATTTTCTTCCACATGTTATGACCCTTTATTCAAGTTAATTGACCAAAACTTTTTAATGCATTACATGAGCCTGATTTAACATAATGTTAAAATGTGTTCATCGTTTGGCACCAGCATGTTTACTTTATACTCCTTTGCAGACTGCAACCAGATGTTTTGCTTGTCTCATTTTGTTATTTTCAAAGCATTGAAAGTCATAATTCTACTACAAAAGATAAGCTTTTGGAGATGCAACTCAAAACAGTTGGGAGAGATATCCTTTTCCTATAAAATAGGTAGAAGAAAATTATCTGAAGAAAGAGATTACTAAAACATTGTTGACTTGCCTTCCGTTGAATATATGCTGTTCTTTTATTGATGCTTCTTCTATTTCTCTCTCTGATATGATACTTACACATATAGCTATTAGCAGTGTCAAATTAACTGCTTTTGTAATACATATATAATGTGAATATGTGGTCTCATCAAAAACACAACATATTAGCACATTTCAGGTTTGGAGTTCCAAGAGTCTTTATTGCCTCTGTTGTTCCCAAGAGGCACAAGCTAGGTAAGTGAAGAACTGCATCCAGCAAAGAACCAAAAGATGGACTTGTGAGAGATTTGACCAGAAACCAAATGGAAACTCAAGCCCAACAGTCCTAGGTGCATCCCCAGTATTTCCTGAACTGTACTTCTGCTGCTGCCACCAACTTCAAATGTGCGCCTCAACATTACCTGCAGAAATCTGCCGCTTTTTTCTCCTCCATGCCTTCCTTCCTTCAGGGTCTTCTCACAGGCTTGGAATGTTCTCCACCTTTACCTCAGCCTCTTAGACTCCCTTCTTCTTTAAAGCAGGGATTCTTAACCATTTTTGTTTTGGACCCCTGTGGTACCTTGATTAAGCCTATGGACTCCTCTCAATTATCTTCTTAAGTGTATAAAGTGCAAAGGACTACAAAGAAGACAAATCATAATGAAATACGATTATCAAGCTATTTAAAAAACAAAACAAGTTCACTGGCCCCAGGATAAGAACCTTGCTTAAGTGCTACCTTTTTTCAAGTCTTTTCCTTTTTCCCTTAATTGTTAGTTTGCCCCATTCCAAAATGACTTTGTATTTACCCTGTACATATTTGGTATGTATTTACCTTTGTATATATCATTTTCCATAATAAAATATAAGCCCTTTGAGAGTAAGACCTGTTTTATTTTTGTATTTATGTTGCCAAGATCTAGAACAATGCCTGGCATACAGTAGGCTCTTAAGAGATGATTGTTGAATTGAAAAAAAGTTGCTAGAATATGTATCCTATAACAGTCTTGCCACATTCTGTTCTTGCTGTGTAACTTTGGATAGAACTTTACAACCAGGGGCCTTGCTTTACAAACCACCTAACCTATAAGGCTAGATAAATGGTAAAATATTACAATGAAAGCATCAGTTTTAAAACTTAACAAAGTGAATCAACCAGTAAGTCCAGTTTTGCTTTTTCAACTCTATCATTCATAGTCCTCCCCCCACCCTTACAAAAGAAGGTGATTATTGGCTCCCTCATGGACCACATTGTCATTAACTGAAAGAATTTCCATTTATAAGAATTTCATGAACTCAGATTTATTTGTTTTTAAAGGCCATATTGTGTTACATGGAAGTTTGTATGATGATGTTGTATTCTTCCTTTTGATGGTGCATCCTCCATTACAGTCATAGTGTGGAGGGGGCCTAGGTTCTCAAAGGCTTTGCAAGCATAGCAGAAGTTCTTGGAGAGAACACCAAGCTAGAAAGGGTTCTGAGTACCTAACTAGCGATCATATTTCTATTGTGGCCAGGTTCAGGGAGGTTCATTATAAGAAGGTTAGCCACCAGCTGGTGAATTTTTTGGCCATAACAAGTCATAAAAGCACCTACTAAGATATGGAGTGGTTGTGATGTACATTGATAGAGTAATTAAAAGTCTGTTGTTGATTGAATGTTATTCATAAACGATATTTCATAGTGGACAAAATAATTTTTAATATGTACTGCATCTGGATTTACTTATTTTGACATAATTGAAAGTCCAAATTGGATTTTTGGAAACAGGAAAAGAATGAAGATAGAAATTGTCTTAAGGTGTCTCAAAGTAAATGTTATTTGTAAGTTCATTTGGGAAACTTGAGATAGCTGTGACTGGAAGCTGAACAGGTTGCAAATGCAAGTGGAAGTAACCTTATCTTTCTGTTCCTCCAGGGCTATGGGGGAGCGCTATCGCAGGGAGATGCTGGCGCATGGTGGTGGCAAAGAGCCCATGCTCATGGTTCAAGGTAAAACAAATTAAGATTCTTTCGTTTCCTCGATTTTTTCCTTTTTAAAATAGTTTATATGTTTTGGCAAGCCATCAACGCTTGTGATTATATAGGACTAAAAACTTTTAACTTATTCTTGGGTCAAATCTTTCACTTTATCAAGGTTTCAGAGCTGTTTGACGTCAATAGGGTTTATACACAATTGGAATTGTGGAAGGGCTTTAATGTACAAAAAAAGAGAACAATATCATTAGTCAAGAGTAGTGTTTATTACTTGTATTAGATTTATCTAAAGGCAGAAAGCAAGATAATATTGCAATCCTTTTTAAAAATTAGAAAAAGTTTATATGAAGTACCTCATTGAGAGTGATTTTATAAATATGTTTGTAACTAACCTTATGCCACCATCATGAATATGTTTTCTTCACCCATTTTTTTGTCTAAAAGTACTAATGATTTTGTTGGGTGCTTTATTCTTTATATACAGGCATTAGACGATATAAAAACCCAATTAAACTTTTTTCTCCTGTGTATTGAAAGAGGCATATTAAACTTATAATATGGATAACCGTTAGTAGTATTCATTTAGATGCTAGAAAAACTCAAGTTTTTTCTTAATTTTACTAAAATTTTAGTAGGAAACTATTGCATTTTTGCAAAATTGTGCATGTTTTAAAAATATACATGCTCAAAACTCAAATATTCAAGTGGATCTGTTTTGGTACAGCCCATCTATGCCTTCCCCTATGTAATACTTTTTTGTATCCTCTCAGAAGTATGTTACTGGGGGCCCATCTAATATGCTGGACCTTCCTGGCTTCCTAGTGATGTTGCAAGGATATGAGGAGAGCAGTTGCCATCCTTTGGGCTATTCACTGCCATTTTTTCCCTCACAGTACAGGACCAGCATATTTTCTCTTCCCATCATACATTTTCCTCATGATATCTTTTATTCCTGTTCTTCGAAGTTCCCCATTGATAATATGGTACAGCGCTCTCATACCCACCATACCCCTCTCCTTTGCCCTCTGTTGATATCCATTTTCAGTTCTTTGGAAACAGTTGTCTTCCATGTCTTGCTATCATACAATGAAATATACAGTTCTAAAAATGGTGACTTAAAATCCAGTGGTTCACACGTGCTTGTTAAACAAAAAAGCTCTTTGTTTGCAATATATTTTTATAGCAAAAGCTTTAATATTGCATGTTTGTCAAAAATCCCTCAACACTAAACTATACCGTTTCCCAATTGGAAATTTAGAACATAATTAAAACTTCTTATGGCATACTATAATGCCTACTTTGACTTTAAATTTGCTATTTTTACAATAATGCGTTGAGAACTAGAGCTTCAATCTTAAAAGTCTTATAAAACCCATTAAAATATGTTGCTTAAAATTAGCTGTTATTGCCCTAATGTGTTGTAAAATCTCCCACAATAATCGCTCTGAATGTCTTATTTGTCATTTATAGAATATAGAAATAGCATAGTATAGGAATATTGAAATATAAACAGCAATAAACCTGAACACACATTCCAACTTCATCTATATGTTTTCTAATTTGAATACCATTCTAAAAATCTCCTTATAATTGTACTGCCTTTTCTTCTATTACTATTCAGTTTTAGACTGTGAAATGGAGTTTAGTTTAAAATGTAGTGGCTCTTGCAACTTTTTTTCTTCTGTCTCTCTGCCTCTCTCTCCTTGATCCCTTCTCCAACTCATTTTTACATATGAGGAATCCGAAGCAATAACCTGCCCAGGGTCACACAGCTAGTGAATGTCTGAGGCCAGATTTGAACCCAGGAAGATGAGTCTTCCTTACTTCAGGTCTGGTGCTCTATCCACTGTACTACCTAGCTGTTCCACTTAGCCTTTGTCTGCCTCAATTTCCTCATTTGGAAAATGGAGAAATTAATAGCACCTACCTCACAGGGTTATTGTGAGAATCAAATGAGATAATATTTATAAAGTGCTTAGGATGTTGCGTGGCACACAGTAGTACTTAAATATTTATACCCTTCCCTCTTTCCCAAGGCCCTCACCCCTGCACTGGCTACAGTCTTCCCCCTTACCTATCTCAAACCTTTGGTGAATCTGTTTAAGTTTACACTGTCCTCTATACCAGTGGTGTCAAACTGTAATATAAACAGATCCCTGTATACAGCCCACTGGAGTTTTTTGGACTACGTGAGTTTGACACCTTTGCTCTATATTCTTGTCTCTCACTCCTTTATATTATCATTGATCATGCCTTTCCAAGTCCCAGCCTTGGATTTCTCCTACCATCAGCCCCTTTTACTCCTATTCATGAGCTGCTGAAGAGAAATAAAGAATATTGTGAAACATGCTGACTGGGCCCACTGTGAACTCATGTTACATCATCTCAACAAGGCTCTCATGAATGCAAGGCAGTCCTTCTGCACTGCCCTAATCAGTTCAACATCCCACTTAACACATTGGCTATTCCAAACCTTTATATCCCTCCACAAACTTCGCATTGTGCTTCTTCTCACAGTTCCTCAATTGAGGATGTTACCTTCTACCTACCTGAAAAAAATCAAGGCCATTCACCGAGAGCTCCCTTTTCTCCTTTCCTCTTCATTTCGTGTTTTCCCCCACTATTTTCTCCTTCATTCATCTCTTCAGAAGAGGTAAGCCTTTTTCTTGCCAAGACAAGCTCCTCTATATATACCCTTGATCCCATTCCGTCTTGTCTTTTCCAGCAGATTGCCCTTTCTGTCATCTCCATTCTCTAACTAACCTTCAAACTCTCCCTGTCTACTGGCAGCTTCCCTGATGCCTAAAAATATGGCTGTGTCTCTTCCATCCTTACAAAGCTGTCATTTTATCTGATCTTCCTTGCTGACAACCATCCTGTTGCTTCCCTTTCCTTCCTAAAATCCTTGGCAAAGCCCTCTGCAGTAAATGTCTCCACTTCCTTTACTCTCACTCTCTTAAAACCCCTGCAGACTGATTTCTGAACTCATCATTCAACTGAAACTTCCCCGGTAGGTGGCACATGGAGAAGACACTGGATCTAAAGTCAGGAAAACCTGAGTTCAAATCCAGCCTCAGACACTTACTAGCTTTGTGACTATGGGCAAGTCACTTAACCTCTGTTTGCTTCAGTTTACTCAGCTGTAAAATGGGGATAACAACAGCACCTACTTTACAGGATAGTTGTGAGGATTAAATGAGATATTTGTAATGTGCTTGGCATAGACCACACAGGCACTATATAAATGCTTATTCCCTTCCCTTCTCTCTTCAGAAAGTGTTAGTGATCTCTTAATGATCAGTTCTATTTTCTCAGTCCTCATCCTTCTTAACCTCTCTACAAACCTTTGACACTGAATAATATCTCCTTCTGGATACTCTATACTCCTATGTTTTCATGACACTACTCTTCCCCAGTTTTGCTCTTATCTCTCTGCTTAGTCCTTTTCTATCTGTTACTCAGTTTTCACTGAATAGCCATTGGTATCCTCCAAGAGCCTGTCTTTGGCCCTCTTTTCTCTATGTTGCTTCATTTGGTGATCTCATTGGTTCCTCTGTTAATAATTATAATCTCTATACAGATGCTTCTCAGATCTGTTTATCCAGCCCTAATCTTTCTTCTGACCTTCAGTCTCTCATTTACTGTCAAGGGTACCACCATCCTCCCAATCACTCAGGCTTATCATGCTTGACTCCTTACTCTTATTCATGGGATATATACAGCAAGGCTTTAAGTCTTACCATTTATACCTTCACAACATCTCTCCTCTCTTCCCCCTTCTCTTCTCTCACACAGCCAACACTCTGGTATAGACTCTCATCACCTGGACTGTTACAGTAGCCTTCTAGATTATTTCCTTGCCTGTTGTCTGCCCACTCTAGTACATCCTTTACTCAGCAACCCCTCATCTCAAAAAAGTTCCTGTTACCTCCAGGATCAAGTGTAAAATCCTCTCTTTGTTTTTTAAAGCCCTTCACAAGCTTGCTTCTTCCTCCTCCTTTAGTCTTCTTATACTTTCATTTCCTACGTGTTCTCTTTGATCCAGCAATATTAACCTTCATCTCCAGACTCTATGCCTTTTCACTAGCTTTCCCAGTGCCTAGAATGTTCACCCTTATTCCCATTCCCAGCCCCAGTTTCCATGGCTTCCTTTAAAACTTAGCTCAAATCCCGCCTTTGGCAATAAGCCTCTCCTGGTTTCCCTCACTGCCAAGGCCTTCTTTCTGAGATTACCTCCCATTTTTGTTCTTCACGGTGTCCCAAAAGTCTTAGGACAGTTTTAAAGTATTAAAGTTGTTTATGTTTTGTATGTAGGTATGTGCTTTTATTTCATGTTTCTTTGTCTTCCCTGTTCTTAGCACAATGCTTAGCCCATAGTATGGACTTAATAAATGCTTGTTAGTGAGATGATAATATCTAAGTCCTTAAATGAAAAGTCAGTTAAGTTGCCCAAGAAAAACAATAGTAGTTAAAGATAAGAATAGAATTTTAGAAAAGTTAGATATGACAGATCCTTAGTCATTACTGATTATGAATAGAAAGGAGTATGCATATTTCTTAGCTGCACATGATACCATTGCAAATGATTGACTATGTACTAGGGCGTAAGAACTTCATGAGAAAGTGCAAAAAAGCAGAAATATTAGATGCAATTTTTACTGACCAAAAACACCCTAAAATTATAATCAATAAAGATTCTTTGAAAGAAAGGAATCAAATGTAAATAGAAAATAAATCATCTGATCTTACAGAATCAAAGAACAAATCATAAAGACAATGATTTCATAAAATAAAATGACAGCAATAAGACAACATATTGTAATTTGGGGACTATATCCAAAGCAGTCCTAAGGGAAAATTTTATATCTCTTTCATCAACAAAAGAGAGAAAGAACACATCAGTAAGTGCTACCTTAAAAAGCAACAAATCAAAAACACCAAAATATGAATTCTGAAAATCAGAAAATATATTAACAAAATTGAAAGCCAAAAAACTCCCTATTTCATCAAATTAATTAAGCTAAAAAAAACCTGTTAAATTATATAAACCATTAACTAATCTGAGTAAAAAGAGAGAAAACTCAAACTTCACATATCAAAAATGAAAAAGAATTCTCAATAAATGAAAAAGAAATAAAGGAAGTAATTTGAAAATTTATATGCAATATGCCTTGAAAACTAATAACAAAAAAGAGGCATATTTACAAAAATGTAAAATACTCAGATTAACAGAATAAGAAACAGAAAATGCAAACAGTTCAATCTCAGAAAAAGAAATTGAACAGACCATAAATGATCTCTCAAAAGAAAAAAATGACCAGATGGATTTAAAAGTAATTTCTATCAAACATTTAAAGAACAATTCCAATACCACACAGACTTTGCAAAAATATCAAGAGAAGAGAATCTGGCAAACTCCTTCTGCAATACCAGGGAGAGACAAAGCAGAGATAGAAAATAAAGGTTCTGGGAGGAGATGTTCAATCAGGTAGGTAGAAAGGTGGAAGATATTTCCATTGTGTGAAGGTAATTCATAAAAGTGAAAAGTAAGGTGGGAGAAGTTAAAGGAGAGATAAGGTTCTGTTGTCCAGAGGAAGTTAGGAATAGGGCCTTGCAGAGGGTAGATAGGGTAGATTCATAAAGTGAACTGGCTGTGTGCCAGTTGTGTGCATGGCAGGGGTCGGGGCAGGGAGTGGGGGGAAGTTGGTGAGAGAGGGGCACCTCTTCTTCCTCTCCTCTTTCTCTCTTTTTACCTCTACAATCTGGCTTCCAGCCTCATCATTCAACCACAGTTCTTTCCAGAATTAACAATGATCTCTGTCAAATCCAGTAGCCTTTTCTCAGTCCTTGTCCTTCTTGACCTCTTTCAGCTTTTGACACTGTTGATCAACTTCTTTTCCTTTATGCTTTCTTCTCCTTTAGGTTTTCAGAACACCATTTTCTCTTGGTTCCCGCCTTCCTCAATCTCCTTCATCGAATCTCTATCCAGTTCATTCCCCCTAAGCAAGGGTGCCCTACAAGGTTCTATCCTTGCTCCTCTTCTCTTCTCTCTCTATACTTCATTTGGTGATTTCATCAGTTCCCATGGATTTAATTGTCATCTTTATGCTGATTATCCTTAAATCTGTGTGTCTTGCCCTAGCTTCTCTGCTAACCTCCAGTCTTACATTTCCAACTTCCTTTCAGACAGTTTGGTATGGATGTCCTGTTGACATTCTTAAAGTCAACATGTCCAAAACAATACATTATTCCCTCCCCCCAAAATCCTTCCCTCTTCCCTACAGTTACTATTCAGGACTCTACCATCCTTCTAGTCCCCCAAGCTTACAACCTAGGTCTCATCCTTGACTCCTCACCATAAAACTTATCCTCCGTATCCAGTCATGACCAAGGCCTGTCTGTTTCACCTATGCAGTATCTCTTGAATATACCTCCTTTTCTCTTTGATACTGCCACCACCCTAATGCAGGCCCTCATCTCCTCACACTTAGACCAGTGCAATATCCTGCTGGTGGATCTACCTGCCATAAGTCTGTCTGCATTCCAGTCCCTCCTCCATTCAACCACCAAAGTAATTTTCCTAAAGCCCTTCATCACATAGTCATGTCCTCCTATCTTTCCAGTTTTCTTACACCTTAAACCACCTCCCTGCTCTGCCCAACCCCTTCTTATATTCTTTGATCCAGTAACACTGACCTCCTTTTGATTCACTCTGTCTCTCAGCTCCAGACATTTTTTTCTGACTGTCCCACTTACTTGGAATGCTCTCCTGTCTAATCTATACGGCCTGGTTTCCCTGGCTTTCTTCAATTCCCAGGTAAAATTCCACCTTCTACAGGAAGCCTTTGCCAATCTTTCTTAATTCTAGTGCCTTCCTTCTGTTAATCCATTTTCTTTTTATCCTGCACATAGCTTATTTGTACAAAACTTTATTTGCATGCTGTCTCCCCTATTAGATTATCAGCTCCTCAGGGGCAGAGCACTTGTCTTTTGCCTTTCTTTATATCTCCAGCATTTTCCTTAGTGTGTGGCATATAATAGGCAACCGATACATACTATTAACTTAGTACTTTATGTAATGTAATATAATCTAACGTAATGCAATTTTGTATCCTGCATGAAGCATTCATCTATTAGTAAACATACCTTGAAAGGAGCATGCATGGTGTCAGACAGGGGCTATCCAAAATGTGGCCTGCGATTTATGCAGCCCGCCTACAGGCATAGAAATTTACATCAATGCTTTAGTAAATGAAGCCAAGCTACTACAGAGCTCTCACCAAAATAGCAAATCAAAATATATTGTCTATTGTTTCAATAAAACCCTAAGGTTGGACAGCCCTGGTGTAGGAGAAAGAGCACTGGAAATAGATGGAGTTAGAAAACAGGGATCCCAATAATTTCTTTTCATTGGACTTCATTTTCTTTATCTGTGAAGTGAGATGGGACGTCATGATATTTTAGGTTCCCTTATAGGACTCTTATTCTATGAATAAATGCTTGTGGATTGGTCAGATATTCAAATACTCTCAATGAGAGGATAACAAAGCCCATTTCAAGCTTTAGGTGTGGTTTCAAGAAACAGTTATGTACCTGTGGAACAGACACTAGCCCAAGAGGTTTTCTGGACTTGAGAAGAGATTCGGACTGAATTTGTAATTCTTTGAGAATACTAGTTGTCAAACAGAAAATTGATTTCAAAGCCAAATGCTTTCTTTGTACTTGAGTGAGCTTTGCTGGGTGACCTTAGGCAACTCACTAAATCACCAAAGTTCTTGACAGTGCTAAAATCTATGACTCTTGTTTTATTTCTGCTATTCTCCAAGACATAAAGTTGCAAATTCATTCATTCTGGACCTTTTCTCAAGGTCAGAAAAGCTTTTAGGCCATTTTGTTTCACCAAGCAGCAGTTATTTCTTATATCAGTGTTGTTTTACATTAGAAGCCCCCAGTGACAAGTCTCTTAACCTGCTTCTTGTCCTTACCAAAATGAAGCTTACTTTGGGCTCCTCTGCTATGATTCTTAAGTCTCAGAACAGGAAAAAAAAATAATAAAACAAGACCAGTTTTCTTTCTTTAAAAAAAAAAATCTTATTTTTATTGACATCTTTTTTTTTTCTGTATCACATTTATTTCCAAATAATCACTCCCCACCTCAGAGCTCTCCCCTACAACAAAGACCAAAATAAGAAAGACAGGGAAAAGAAAAGGCAGTTTGACAATACTAATTAACACACCACTTGTCTGACATTACATGCAATGTTCAACACTCACTCAAGTCCTCTCTTCTCTGCAAAGAATGGGGGAGTCACATTTTCTCCAGGACCAAGCTTGGGTTATTATAATTACATAGTGTTCAGTTTTAAGAAATGTTTTTCTTATTGCTGATGCTCAGAAAAACCCTAAGGAATGTGGCATTATGCTCTGTGGATGATTCCTTTCCCTATGGTAATTCTGTCTCTCAGGAAAATCTATCCCCATGCAGTGGCTGTGGTATTTGGCTTTAAATTCCAGATTTTCAAACTATTCAATAATTCTCTAATTTATATTTATCTTATATCTACTTTTAACAGGTTTTTTAAAAGTACAAAAAAAAACCCCAAAGCAAACTCCAACAACCTGGACTGTTGCCAAACACTTTGTAAAAGACTTAAATCCTTTTTTCTTTCTGGACACCAATAGCTTCTTAAAACATTTAGGGAAGAAAAGGAAGGAGCATTTATTAAGAGCCACTAAGGAACTGTGCTAAGCACTTTAGATACATTCACCCCACTTAGTCTTCAAAACAACCCTTTGAGATAGGCGCCATTATTATTTGCATTTTCTAATTGAGGAAACTGAAAAAGATAGAGGTTAAATGACTTGCCCAGGGTCACACAGCTAGTAAATGTCTGAGACTGAGGCTGGATTTGAACTCAGATCTTCTTGACTCCAGGTCCAGTTCTCTATTTACTGTGCCAGGTTTTCCTCACAGGAAGTAAGGCATGACTTCATTCCAGTTTATTTCAACAAATATTTGTTTAACATTTGCTATACCTAAGACTATGTTAGATGTACTAAGAATGTAAAAATGTGCAACTCAGACCTCGAACTTAAAGAATCTGCAGTCCAGTAGCTGGACATCAAGAAGGAAAAGGAATGAAAAATATAGACTAAATCTAATTTAAGTTTGAATACATATATGTTAGAGACTAAACAGGAATGAAAAACTTCTTCAAGTAAAAGATCAATGGGGCAGTGGGGTAGAAGAAGCGACAGCTCAGCTGGTTCTTGAAGGAAGGGAAGGCTTTCCTGAGGCAGAGATGTGGAAGGAGTCTGTCCCAGAGATCACGTTTGATACCTGCACATTCACAAAGGTAGTAGAGAGAAGATTGACATTAGCAAATGGCTAATAGCATAGTGCAGAGCCGAACATGTTTTAATTCGGTTTAACATATTTCATAATCTTGTACCACATTGAAGGCACTGTGCTAGATTCTGTGGCTACAAAAACAAAATTGAAAAAGTCTTTGCCCTCAAGAAGCTTAGATTACTTGGGAAAATTTAACAGATGTGTCTCATACAATTAGGGAATGAAGTGAATAAAGGAGAAATTAGAAAAAAAATGCACTAGGAATATTTGATAAGGAAGTGTTTCAACAGATTCGGCCAGCAGCTGCTGTGGAGGTGAAAAACAAACATAAGTCCAACAACAGGAACACTGTAAGCCCAGGTTCTTTTGATCTGCTTTACTAAGGAAAGCAATGTTAAGGGAGTTAACAATCTTACTTTAATCCAACATGCAAATATTCACTCAGCTCAGGGGGAAAAGTCAGCACTCTGAGCTTCAGAGCAAATACAAACAGAGCAAATAAACATGAATCAACAGATTTCTGTCTGACAAAATCACAATATGCAGTTACCAGAAAAGAGTCAACATCAAAGCCGGGGAGCTAATAACGATGGCTGGCCTAGAGTCACACACCACTCCTGCTGTGGCTCAGAGCTCCAAAAGAGAAAGCCAACCTCCACGCTTATATATCCTGTTCAGGGCCAAAGGTGAGTCACACATGCAACTCACCCACATGACCTAAAAACTTTACAAAAATGCGACTTAAACCCACATGATCTAAAAACCTTTGATGTCATAAACATGTCACTCAGACCCATGTAAACTAGGCTTTCCTTTGAGGCAAGGAGGTCATCAAGGACTCCTAATTTAATCAAGGAAACAAAGGCCAGACTCTTCAAGGGCACTTGGTTGAATAAATGCTAAGAGCCCATCTTGATTCCCAATACAGAAAGAGAACACAAAGAGTTATGGAGAAAAGGCTTTATGAGTGAATTAAAAAATGAGGAAGGTAAATCATCTGAAATGCAGAAAGGAGGAGGGGATGAATTCTAAGTTCGAGGCTTGAGAGCAGAGAGGAATCATGCAAAGTCAAAACAGTGGGGAGAGAGCCAGTAGAAAGAGAAATTGGCTAGAGAAAGATCTGATCCTTGAAGGAGCAAGGCTGTGGCAGGAGTGGGTTGAAGGGCACAGGTAAAAGGCCTTTGCAAGAAAGAGAGTTACCTTCTCCTTGGAGACCAGAGGAAACAAAAGATAGATGAAATCAAAGGTTTAAAAAAAAAAAGGCATTCTGGGGAAAGTAAGTAGTCCTTAAACCAAAGCTGTGTTTCTTTTTGACTTTTTACTTGCATTTTATGTGATTTATCATAATAATTTTATCATTGGTCATTTATTATGATTAAATTACTCTTCTATTAGGAGAGGAAACTATAGACTCAGTCTTTCTCTAAACAAAATATTCATTTCAATTTCCTTTCCAGTTACATAGATTCTACCCTAGTTCATACCCTTATCACCTCTTGCCTATACTACTCTAGTAAGTTTCTAAGAGATCTCTCTGCCTCTAGTCTCTCTCCTTTCCACTCCATCCTCTATACAGCTGCCAGATTGGTAATCCTAAAGTAGAGGTTTGACCATAGTACAAAAGCTTTAAGGGTTTCCTGTTGCCTCTAGAATTCAAAAAACCTCCTTTGTCTGGCATTTGAAGCCCTTCACAGTCTGACTCCAACAGATCTTTCTAGACTAATTGTACATTACTTCCCTTAAGGTCCTTACTTTCTAGCCAAATTGGCATCTCTGCTTAGCCCCATATACCTTATTCCAATTTCTGCCTATATATCTTTGCATAGCAAAGTGCCTTCCTCCATCACTTCTACTTCATAGCAACTATAGTTTTTGTCAAAGTACACCTCAAGTCCAGAAGCATAGAGGAGGTGTTCCCTCATTTCCCTAGTCATTAGTTCTCTTCTCCCTGTCTTGAAATTACTTTGTACTTTTTATTACTCTGCATATATTTGGTATATGTTTACCTATGTTTGTGTTGTTCCCACTCCCACCCCAATACAATGTAAGTTTTTTTGAGAGAATGGACCACTTCATTTTGGTCTTTGTATCCCTAGCCCTAGCACTGTGCTTGGCACAAAGCAGTCACTCAGTAAATTGAATCAAATATGAAAAATAGCTCTTTTGTAATGACTGTAAGTCACATATTTTTCAACTTTGTCCATCTCAGGAGACAAGACAGGATGGAAATAGAGGGTTAGTTCATTTTGATCACCACTATTTTTACCATGGGAACAACAGAGTAGCATAACAGTCCCTGAATTAGTCTGAGTACAATGGGGTATATGCTGAATTATGAACAATCTGAGCTAGAATCCAAATGAAATTGAGATGAACCCAAAACACTTAAGAAACCCAGAATTGCTCCAGCCACTAGAGGTCTCATTGAATAGATCAAGTGAATCTGCCATTCTTGTCTTCTAGAATCAAACTCTTTTTAGTGTATAACTTGCCTTTTGTTTTAGAGCTGGTTTATACTTCAGATTTAGGGAAACAGAGGCATCTTTGGTTGCTTTGTTATGTCTTCATTTTTATACCATTTATAAACTCTACCTTGATTTAAGTTAGTTCTGGACTTGTCTTAACCTATATTGTGCATTTTTTGAAGGCAGAAACCATGACCATGCCCCATCTACAGTGGCACCTTGCAGTCATATAATATTGTCAGCAAAGAGTTGCAGTATTGAATTCAATTGAATTTTTCATTTGTGAGCCACACAATTTCATGTCAAATTTCCACTGACATTAGAACTTCCCTAATGCCAATAGAATATCCTTTTATATTTTTTCTCCTTTAAAATTTTGCAGTAAAACTATAGTAAGTTTTAGTCATATTTGTACATTGTGGTTCTGATTAAGACATTACCACCATAGCCAAATGAATATGACACACTAGTTCACTTTTCTGTTTATGCCTCTGGTTATGGCATTCCTTATGCTCTCACCCTTCAACCTTTGAACAAAAGATTTTATTGGGGAAGGGAAAGGTTAAAGTCCAAGATGTTAGCATTCCAAGAGATCATTTTAAAATGTCAAGCAACTTTGTTGCTACAGTCTTTTCCTTTTTTTAAGGAAAAAAAGTCTTTGTAGTTGAAAGCAGTCAAGAGACAGTACAAGAAAGTAATAACTTGTCAAAGTTTCAATTAAAACCAGTCAAGATAATAGCACTAAAAAAATTGCCTAAAGGAATAGTAACTAGCAATTCTTAACAATAAGCTGCCTTATTACCACCAAACTTATTACCACCGAAGTTCTTCCAGACAGTCATCATAATGCTACTATATATTTCTGGAAAGCTTTATAGTTTTCAAAGCATGTTCATGTATCCCATGATGCTTTTTGCCTTTGCTTTTAGTGTTCTTATGTGAACCCCTACATAGTCTATTTTTACTTTAGTTACTGTAATGGATCTCTGGTCTCATTGATGTGGGTAATATTGTTAGTGATGCAGAGTACAACTCATCTATGCCATGTAGTCCTATATGCTTCTTGTTCATATCTTCCTGTAATTGTTCCATAAGAGGTCCACATCTGCTCAACTTTCTTTGTATCTTTGGATGTTGTGTACTTAACAGCAGAGTGCATGAACTTGCTGTCAGTTATTCCTTACTTTATGATTGGCCCACCCTCATAACTGATTATTACTTTTTTGGATGAGCTCTTTAATAACTCTTTCTTTGTGTAATTTTTCATTCATTAGTATTGAGTTTAAAAAAAAATCTGATTACACTCACCATATGTCTCTCCATTACACTGTGCATAACCCTCAATTTTAATTCTTTAGAGAGTATGACGTTTCTTGGTATAGCCATAAAAAATTATTGGAGAGATATTGGTCTTTTTTAAAAGGGCCTTTTTTTTTCTGGAAGAAACTTAGGGTCATTGAAAGCCCTTCACAACTTCCCAAAAGCAATCCACCCCACTCTCCTCCGACCATTCAGTTGCAGGCTCGGCTCATTGTTCATGCAGTACATCTATTCAAGATATACATACCAGTCAAACTGAATGGTATAGTCTGGACAGTAAGCATTTTTTTTTTAATTCTGAATTTAACAAATACCAAAGAAAAAGTGGTCATTCCATATGCAAAGTAGGTCAGATGAAGGGGATTGTACATGAACCTACAAATCTCTATTACATCCAGCTTGCATTTCAGGTATATCATAAATTAAGCATATGAGTTTTAAAGCTGTCCTGTTTGGCTTTGTTTCTGAACTTCCTTCTGTTCTGTTCTGTTCCTTCACTTCTGGACATTGTAAAAAATATTTTGATAATCTTTTCTTTTTTTTCAACCTCTTGGATAACCCTTCTGTCTCTACTACCTCACTGAAAAAAGAAAAAGA
The DNA here is from genome assembly GCA_028646595.1 of Phalanger gymnotis. NCBI lineage: Eukaryota > Metazoa > Chordata > Mammalia > Diprotodontia > Phalangeridae > Phalanger > Phalanger gymnotis. Next base: position 666,011,044 of record CM053622.1, read on the forward strand.
AAACCCTTATAACAAATATGCACAGTCTAGCAAATTCTCATCTTTAAAAATTTATGCTTCATTTTGTACTTTGAATTAGTCTATCACCTCTCTGTCAAGAATTGTAGTTTGTATTATCATTAGTTCCATGGAAGAGTGGTTGCTCATTTCATTGATCAGATATCTTATATTTTTATACTCTGCTGTTGTTATGGTTTAATTTGTTTTTCTGGTTCTGCTCATTTCACTATGTATCACTTCCAAATTGCTTTCCAAAATAGCTGGACCAATTTGCAGTTCTACCAACAGGGCATTAGTGTTCCTGCTTTATGCTAGGCTCTTGAATAATTGTTTTTTAATCATATTTGTCAATCTGATGCATATGAGCTAAAATGTCTTCATTTTCATTTCTTCATTAGATATTTGGAGCATTTTTTCATATGGTCTAGATTTTGGCCCAACCTGCCTTATGTGGGTGTTACTAAGTCTTGTTGCAAGTTTGATCGGGAGTTTGTGCTTTGGTGGCGGTAGAGTGCTAGGTAATATAATTAGGTAAAATTTGATACCTTTAAATTAAGGAATGATTATCTAATCCTTAATATGACTTTTCTACGTAATCTTACCCAGCTGTTGTCTCCAGATTTAATCAGAATGCATCTGGTTTTCCTTGAGTCTTTTTCTTAGAGTCACATCCTCTTCCCAGGATGGCTTGGGCTCATCAGAATAGGTCTCCCCTAGATATTGCAACAGCCTCCTAATTAATATCCTTGCCTTGAGTCTCTTAGCACTCCTGTCCATCCTCCATACTATGCCAAAATACAGATCTAACCATGAGATTCCTCAACACTTATGCAACTCCAGCATTTCCCTATTGCTTCCAAGATCAAATATAAACCTCTGATTAGCTTTTAAAGCACCATGCAACCTACCCCCATTCTGTCTTTCTTATTTCATCAGATTTTATTCCCCTCCAGCCAAATTGATCTCCTTTCTTCACATACAACACTTTGCATCACTCATCTTAATGCTTTTCCACCGGCTTTCCCCAGTGCCTAGAATGTACTCCCTCCTTACCTCTGCCTCATAGAATACTTCTCTTCTACATCCCATGCATCACATTCTACTTGGAGTTTTTCCTGATTTCCCTCAACTGCTAATGCCCTCCATCCCAAACAACCTTGCATTTAACTTCTTTTGTATTTATTTGCACTTATTCTCTTTATAATTGTGTATATACTATGTCTTCCTCAGTAGAATATGAGCTCTTGGTAAGTAGACTTTGTTTCATCCTTTGTACTTGTATCCCTAGCATTTAGCACAGTGCTTGATAAATCCTAGACATTTTATAAATACTTATTGATTGTTTGATTCCCAATTCAATTATCAGTTACTTTTCTCTGCTTCAGCTACAAGTTACTTACCCTGCCTGGTAAGTAAAGAGAAACTTTACTTTGATTTTGTAGTTGCCTTACTTGGAAGGTTATATCTTTTCTTCTGCTCCCTTTTTTATACATCAAAAACAAAAGAGGAATTATAGCTATGTAGTTAAATGTTGTTGTTCACTTGTTTTCAGTTGTGTCTGACTTTTCATGACCCATTGGGGTTTTCTTGGCAAAGATACTAGAGTGGTTTGCCATTTCCTTCTGTAGTTCATTTTACAGATGAGGAAATTGAGGCAGACAGGGTTAAGTGACTTGCCCAGGGTCACACAGCTAGCAGTCAGTGTCTGAGGCCAGATTTGAATTCAAAAAGATGAGTCTTCCTGCCTCCAAGCCCAGCACTCCATCTATGATAGTCTTTTCTAATCAGAAAAATTTGCTCAGTCATTATACTCTTCTTTATTGTTTTTGATTACCTTTCATTCCTTTTCTTTCTCATCAGTCATTTTCTTTGCCTCTTTACATAATAATTTATAAAACAAGACATTCTCAGCAACTAGCAGTTTTTTCACTCTATGAAATAATTTTATAAGTATTTGTAGAATCATAATTAGTAAATATTACATGTGGTATTGTTCTCCATTAATATGTGAAAATGGAAACATTTTAGTCAGTCACTATCCTCTGAAATTTAGAAATGAAGAAAAAGATTGAATGTATTAAAAATATAACAATGTATAGATAACAAGCATTTATAAGATAATCTTTTGCAAAGATTTTTTGGAAGTCTAAGTTTTCTTGGCACAACTAAAAGACACCAAGTATTACATGCATCTTAATTAAACTCAACAGACACTCATTAAACACTTTGTGCCTGACTGCTGAAGATACAAATACAGAAATGAAACAGTTCCTACCCTCTGGGCCTTTACATTCTCCCAGAAGAATAGCGCAGGACAAAGTACTCCAATGTGTTCTCAAGAGAAAGAGAGTACTAATAGCTCTGGAAATTCAGAAAGATTTCAGTTAAAAGGTAGCATCTGAGCTGTCCTTTGAAGAAAGCTAGGGATTCTATCAGTGAGGTAGGATGAGAAGGGAGTGCCTTGTAGACATGGGGGATCACCTCTGGTCAGTGTATGCAAAGTCACAGAAACAATGGGGATAGAGTGTTGTGTACCAGAAAAGATAGCTTTTTGTTATTAAATTTTTTTTAAATGAAAGGGAGGTTTGTTTATAGACAGACACACACACACACACACACACACATAGGTGGCTGAATGGATAAACTCAGCAACAAAAATATGTGTGCATCTTTTGTTCAGTTATTTTTCAGTCGTGTCCAACTCTTCTTGACCCTATTTGGGGTTTTCTTTAAGGGTACTGGAGTGGTTTGCCATTTCCTTCTCTCACTTGTTTTATAGATGAAGAACTGAGGCAAACAGGTTTAAGTGACTTGACCAGGGTCACACAACTTGTACATGTCTGAGGCCAGATTTGAAATAACAAAGATGAGTCTTCCTGACTCCAGGCCCAACACTCTATCCACTGTGCTATCTAGCTGCCCATATGTGTGCAGGTGTGTGTGTGTGTGTGTATGCTTATGTGTTTCTATACATTTGTACATTCATATATAGAATATATGTACTTGCCATACACGTGTATATAAATATATATACTTATGTATGTCCATATGTAGGTATATACACATAGTATATGATAAGATCTGATTTCCCCATGCTTTATAAATAACCAACCAAAGTAGACAATATACATTTTTAACACTAGTGATGATACAGCCAGGAAACATGATACCTCCGTGGTTACTAGAATCTGTAGATTTGAGCATGCTTGATTAATAACTTTCATCTTTCCTTCATTTGAAAAGCTGTCATTAAAATCATACTCCACTTCTCACTGAAAGGATGGAGACAATACCAGAGGGAGATAAGGTCTATATCTCTTTGCCAGCAAAGGCTGATTTGAGGTCTTGACCAAAGGATGATCCTAAGTCACCATAGACTTAGCCCATTGCTAAGATTCTCTCCTCTCTTTGGTTAGCTTATCTTTCAGTCTCAAACCTAGGAACTCTTGACCCAGAAGGAAGCTGAAAATTTCTATTAAACTAGTCATTGGCCTTTGCTTAGAGAAGAAAATGGCAAGACAGAAGAAAGCTGCCAGGGACTTAGCCTTAGGAGGACAAGAAGATTTTCCCAATGTCATGCTTGTGTCCATCACTATTGCTAAAGGAAGGGAAGTGGAGATAAATTTCCTCCTTGCTGGAAATCCAAAGGAAAGAAAGCATTTGCAAGGAGAACAGGTACCCAGAAAGAGGTAATCTACATTTTTTCGAACTTGCTTCAGAAAGAGTTCCTGAAAATTTATTTCTGAAAGAAATTGTACCATTACAAGAAAAAAATTAATAAGGTTTTAAAACAGATTTACAATTGTTAACTCATAGGAGTATCACAGTCTACCTATTTGCCCTTCATTTGTCCCTTCACATAACCACATAATGAGAAAATTGAAAGTGACCTGGTGACCAAGTACATGGCCAAAATCTGAAAGCTAGTTATGAATTGTCAATATTATATGATCAGCATTAAAAGTGCAATTCTCTTTTTCTCCCCATAAAATGTACCTCAGTTTTTCATGAACAAGATATCAGGAGCAATGAAAAGCTATTCAAAATGGAATTTTGAATTTCTTTCAAGAAAGAAAAAAAAATTGCAGCATAGAAACAAATAACCATTCTTTTTTTTAAATTTATTTTTTATTTTTAGTTTACAACATTCAGTTCCACAAGTTTTTGAGTTCCAAATTTTCTCTCCCTCCTTCTTCTCCCTGCTGCCCTCCAAGATGGCATGTAATCTGATGTAGATTCTACGTATACCTTCACATTAAACTCATTTACGTAATATTCAAGTTGTAAAGAAGAATTATAACCAGTGGAATGAATCATAAGAAAGAAGAAACAAAACCAAAAATGAAGGGAAAAAAAGAGAGCAAATAGTTTTCCCCAATATGTATTCAGATTCCGTAATTCTTTCTCTGAATGTGGATAGCTTTTTCCATCCATGAGTCTTTTGAAGCTGTCTTTGAATCTTGCATTGATGAGAAGAGCCAAGTCTATCAAAGTTAGTGCTTACAGATACCGTGTGTCTGTAATCATGTATAATGTTCTTCTGGTTCTGTTCCCCTCACTCAGCATCAGATCATATAAGCCTTTCCAAGTTTTTCTGAAGTCCATCTGCTTCTCATTTCTTATAGCACAGTAGCATTCTATTACATTCATATACCACAATTTGTTTAGCCATTCCCCAATTGATGGGCATCCGATTGATTTCAAATTCTTTGCCACCACAAAAAGAGCTGCTATAAATATTTTTGTATATACTGGTCCATTTCCCACTTGTGTGATCTCTTTAGGATACAGCCCTAAAAGTGGTATTGCTGGGTCAGAGGCTATGCACATTTTTATAGCCCTTTGCGCATAGTTCCAAATTGTTCTCCAGAATGACTCGATCACTTCACAACTACACCAACAATGTAACAATGTTCCAATTTTCCCACATCCTCTCCAGCATTCATTTATGATTTTCCTGTTTTGTCATGTTAGCTAATCTGACAGGAGAGATGTGGTACCTAAGAGTTGTTTTGATTTGCATTTCTCTAATCAATAGTGATTTAGAGCATTTTTTCATATGCCTATAGATATCTATCTTTAATTTCTTCCTCTGAAAACTGCCTGTTCATATCCTTTGACCATTTCTCAATTGGGGAATGACTTGTATCTCTATAAATTTGACTCAGTTTCCTGTATATTTTAGATATGAGGCCTTTGTCAGAGACACTGGTTGTAAAGATTCTTTCTCAGTTTTCTGCTTCCCTCCTAATCTTTGTTGCATTGGCTTTGTTTGTACAAAAACTTTTCAATTTAACATAATCAAAATTAGCTATTTTCCATTTTGTAATGCTCTCTATCTCTTGTTGGGTCATAAATTCTTCCCTTCTGCATAAATCTGACAGGTAAACTGTTCCTTGCTCTCCCAAATTGCTTATAGTATCAGGCTTTATTCCTAAATCGTGAATCCATTTTGACTTTATTTTGGAATATGGTGTAAGATATTGGTCTATGCCCAATTTCTGCCATACTATTTTCCACTTTTCCCAGCAGTTTTCGTGAAATAGTGAATTCTTAATCCAGAAGGTAGACTCTTCGGGTTTACCAAAGAGTAGATTGCTATAGTCGTTGACTACTGTGCCTTGTGTACCTAACTTATTCCACTGATCTAGCACTATTATTTCTTAGCCAGTACCACATAGTTTTGATGACTGCTGCTTTATGATACAGTTTAAGATCTGGTACGGCTAGGCCACCTTCCTTAGCACTTCTTTTCATTAATTCTCTTGATATTCTTTACCTTTTGTTCTTCCAGATGAATTTTGTTATTATTTTATCAAGCTCTGTAAAATAATTTTTTTGTAGTTTGATTGGTATGGCACTTACTAAGTAAATTAATTTGGGTAAAATTGTCATTTTTATTAGCTCAGCCTAACCATAAGCAACCGATGTTTTCCCGTTTACTTAGATCTGACTTTGTGTGAAAAATGTTTTGTAATTGTGTTCATATAGTTCCTGGGTTTGTTTTAGCAGAGTAGACTCCCACATATTTTATGGTGTCTACAGTAACTTTAAATGGAATTTCTCTTTCTATCTCTTGCTGTTGGGCTTTGTTAGTAATATATAGGAACGGTCAGGATTTATATGGGTTTATTTTATATCCTGCAACTTTGCTAAAGTTATTTATAATTTTCAAGTGGTTTTTTACTTGATTCTCTAGGATTCTCTAAGTGAATCATATCATCTGCAAAGAGTGATAACTTAGTTTCTTCTTTGCCTGTCCTAATTCCTTCAATTTCTTTTTCTTCTCTTATTGCTAAAGCTAACATTTCTAGTACCAGATTCAATAATAGGGTGATAATGTACATCCTTGTTTCACCCCCGATCTTATTGGAAATACATCCAGCTTCCCTTATAATGCTTGCTGATGGTTTTAGGTAGATGCTACTTATGATTTTAAGGAAGACTCCATTTATTCCTATGCTTTCTAGTGTTTTGAATAGGAACGGGTGTTGTGTATTTTGTCAAAAGCTTTTTCTGCATCTGTTGAGATAATCATATGGTTTCTGTTAGTTTTGTTGTTGATGTGATCAGTTATGCTGATAGTTTTCCCAGTATTGAACCAGCCTTGCATTCCTGGAATAAATCCTACCTGGTCATAATGTATTATTCTCATGATAAGTGGCTGCAATCTTGCTACACTTACCTCACTGAGTGTAAGTTGTATTTTAACTCTTTTCATAAGATCAAACTTGTTACAACTTTTTCTGGTTAATCTGTTGGTTTTTATTGTGTTAACATTACCTTCTTATTCTTCTGCACACAATTTCTTCCTTGATTTTCCCTTTGATTTGCATTTAATGCTTCATACTCTCTTACATGACCTTTATGCATAATTCAACATGATTCTTGCTTCTGACCCTTTGCCATTATAGACTTTCCTGTCCCAACTGGATTAGCTCTACCAGGACCGTATCCATGTAAATCATATCCATCTAACCTGAAGCAGCACCAGGGAGGATTTAGTACTGCTGCCCCAAATAATTCTCTTTCCCTCAGCTGTAGCAGCATTGGACATGACCCAGCACCAGTAGTTCTGTGCTGACTGTGCCAAGCCAAGCCTTTCTAATCTGGCAGCTTTGTTTTCTGGTTTCCCTCCATCTTCAGAGAAGCCTGATATGTAATCATTTCAGTTAGTCATTCAACAAGCATTTATTAAATACCTTCTGTGTTCCAGATACAGATACAAAGACAAAATTAAAATAGTTCCTGCCCTTAAATAGCTTATATTCTCTTGAGGAAAACATGAACATAAATAAGCTTGTAGAAAATAAATATAAAGTGACTAGCAGAGAGGGAAGCATTAGAAGCCAGAAGGATCAGAAAAGGCTTCATGCAGAGGGCAGTGCTTGAGCTTCATCTTGAAGGAAGCTAGAAATTCTCAGAGGTAGAAGTGAGGTGGGAGAGCATTCCAGGAATGGTATATAGATGGTGCAAAGATGTGGAAATAGAGTCTTATGTATGTGGGACCATAAGAAGACCAATCTAGTTAGACTAAGGAGTATGTAAAGAGGAATAATGTGTAATAAGTCTGGGAAGAGGAAGAGGACAGCTTGTAAAGAGCTTTAAATGCCCATGAGGAGTTTATATTTGATCCAAGTGATAATAAGGAGCCACTGCAGTTTATGGAATAAGGGAGTGATATCATCAGACCTACACTTCAGGAAAATTACTTTGGAAGCTGTGTGTAGGGATGGATTGGAATGGAATTGGGGGGAAGAGGAACCTTGGTATGATTGTTGAACATTCGATTCAGAATGTTCAATAAGCAGTAGGTGCTGGACTGGAGCTCAGTAGAGAAATTAGGGATGGATGTATTTAGATTTGGAAGTCATCTGCTTAGAGAAAATAATTAAATCCATGGGAAGTAATCAGGCCAAGTGAAAATATAGAAGGAGAAAAGAAGGCCCAGGACAGAGCCTTAAGATATACTCACAGTTAGGCTACTGTGATATAAATGAGCAATAAAGGAAACAGAAGGAACTGATGTGGAGATAAGCTGAGAACCAAGAGAGAGTAGTGTCACAAAAACCCAGAGAAGAACTCCAGTATTATTTCACCATGTGTGATGTCATTGGTCTTCCAAAACAAAGGACAAACAACAACACCAACTCCTTCATGCAGAGCTAACCAATCAATGGAGCCATCAGCTTGGACAGGGGAAGAGATCAATAGTAAAGTTCACAAATAGGTTCTAGATCCTGGTCCAGGATTTATTTTAGAATTAACCTGAGCTGTTTTGGATTGTTGGGGCAAATACAAGATGAGTTGGCCTGAGAAAAGATGGTGGTGATCTTTCTAGGCTTCATTAAATTCTGTATCTAACTGAATACAGTCCCCTTCCCTGTATAATTTATCTTGCATAAACTCATGCAGCTTGGGCTAAAATTGTCATTAATCCATCAGTCTTGGCATGTTGTCAAGGAAGCATACTTATTATTGTGTGATACCAGGGTACTACTTGGCCAGGTGCACATCAGACACCTGGGGGCCTGTAGGCAAGATGAGATGCAAAGGTTATGAAGAAAAGAGTCTGACACCCAAGGCCAGAACTCAAGACTCCCAGATATGAAGGCCAAGGTAGTTCCCACCTTCAAGAAACTTGTATTCCAATGAAGGGGCTATAAACAAAGGATTGTGGTGGCCAGGGAAGGGTCTTGAAAATTTCTATGATGAATCAAACCTAAAGAAAATAGATTACATACCTTATCTTAGAACAGTTGGGTTAATTTGATCATGGTTTCTGAATTTGGGGGGTAGGGAGGGAGTTAGAAAAGCGTCTTGAGGCAAGGCAGTTGGAGAGATTGTCAAAAAAAATTCCTGAGAAGTAGGGAGTGAAGTGAAGCATGGCTGGGATCTTCCTGATATAGTAGACCAAGAGACACAGTCATTCATCCAGACAGTGGGGCCTCACTGCAGCAGCTCTCGAGGTCAAAGTGGCAAGGCCATTCCTAGGCTGTTATAAAAATGGCCAGGCAGGCCAAGAAGTATAGGACTCATTAAGGAATCAGAACTCTCTCCTGGACTTGGTGGAATATGAAGGATATGAGGGGGAGGAGGGTAGTCCTTATATCATTATCCTACCAGAGTTACACCCTATCTTCCAGAGTGGCTCCCTTGGTGAAGAATGGTGTCTTCTACTGCTTAGTCCTAACTCTTTCCCATGAAGAAAATGAAGGAACATAATGTAATCATCGGGCTTAAAGGTCACAGATATATACTTACCTTGTGAGTATAGCAAAGTAGGTGTAAATTGTTGTCTTAAGCTCTTTTTGGTCACCTTACTTCTTTGAACCTAACCTGGGCCTGTTTTTCTTGCTTGTTCTTTGCTTGTTTTTGCAACTACATTGTCCCAAATAACACCTCTTTCCTCGTTTTCCATTTCATTCTTGCTATTCCATTAGCTGACATTTCTGCCCTTTCCAGTTTACATTTTGCTTCAGGTCTCTCTCAAACTAAGATTTCCTTTGTATGAACTTTCTTAGCTCCCACTGGGTGGGATGTTATTTGTACAGTATAGATATGCCAGCAGTAAGCTAGCAATAATTCCTACCTATCACCAAAGGAATAATTGACATTTATAGAAAGAAAACTAAATAAACAGTCATTATTTGAGATGACTAACTGGATTAATTTTCGGTATTGTCAAAATGTGTGCTGAATGACTTGAAAAGGAGGCATCATGTTAAGGACATTTATGTTCTTAAAAATTGACAGGAAAAATATTTTAACTTCAGATATTTCTTTTTTCTTCCTTGAGGCTCAGAAAGACCTCCGCAAAGTTTCTGAATCTTGATACATAGTTTCCCCTCATCTTTTTGTTTTTATAGATGGTAAATGCAGACTAGATAGTGTTGAAATATTATCTTTGTATTTAAAAAAAAAAAAAACTATCCTGAATTGGATTTATCTATGCAGAAGTTTAAATGAAAATCAGGAGTCTGATTTGGAGTGATTATTTTCAAGTTGTTTACTTTGAAAATATATCCCTTTGCTTTTTTTTTTTTAATGAAGTGTAATTTTCAAGGGGGTGGATAAGCATTAACATATGACAAGTGATGCCTGCTGCCTCAGCCAATATCTATACCCTCTGGGAGTGTTGAGGCCCAGGCACAAATAAATATACAAATAAATGCTGTGACATGCCCAGAGAATTTGTGCATTGTGTACAACTTGGGATGTAGCATTACATCTACAAGTGAGTTATGAGGATTCCTTCACTCTCCTCCATCTGCCCCCCAACCCATTCCCCAAAAACTTACTAGACATTTAAGGATAAAACCATTAGAAATACCATGCCAAATAAAATAGTACTGTTAGAAGCAAATTATTGAGACTAGGTTACATTTTGCTGCAAAGTAGATGCACTTTTCACTACTTAATTTTATCTTTTCCTAGACCCCACGTTTCTCATTGTCTCAATGTAATGGAAAATTAAATCTATATTTCTAGTTTCAAAGGCATTCAAAGATAAAAAGGTTCATTGTGTTTTGTAATTGGTTATAATGATTGTGTATTTTGAATCACTTTATATATGTCTTCATGACAGAAGTATTTTCCAAGTATTTTGAGGGCCAAAGTATTTTTGGTACACAGAAAACAGATGTAGCAAGCAAAATACTTTGTGTAATAGCCTTGGTTTTTGGATAACTATGATACACACACACACACACACACACACACACACACACACACACACACACACACACACACACACACACACACACAGTTGTCCTACCCCAGGAGACGTCTTAGTGCATCCATTTGGTTGACAGCATTTCGTCTTTTACCGTTAGCATCTTTAATACATGTTTAGTCCCCCAACCACTCAGTCCCATTTGCCCTAGGATCTTTGCTGCCTACCTCGTTGCTGTTCACCATTATTTGGTCCTAAGTGCCCCTGTCCTTCTAAGAACCCTCTTTATCACCTTGGAGATGCTCACAATTTATATTCTTTCTTTAAAATGTCATTCAAGATTTTTGTTTTAATATCACATTTATTTACAAATATATCTCTTCCTCCCCCTCTACCCAGTGTTACAAAAAATGTTAAAAGAAAGAAAAAAATCAGTTCAACCCATCAACCAAGTCTGGCAACATATATAGTATTCTGCCCTAATAGGCCCCCTTTGCAAAGGTGAGAGGGAGTTGTATTTTTCTCAGCTCTAGCGTCAGTAGAGGACTTTAGGCATTGCAAAGTACTTTGTAAATATTACCTCATTTTATCCTCAAAACAACCTTTGGGAAATTGGTGCTATCCTCATTTTAAAGATGGCAAAACTGAGGCAGTCAGATTAAGTGACTGGTCCAGTGTCAAATAGCTAGTGATTGCAGGAGGTGGGAGGTAACCTCAGGTCTTCCTGACAGCAGGGCCACCTAAGTGCCGAGCTTAGTCACTTCAATGTTATCGCTTAGTGCGTATTGATATAGCTTAGCTTCTTTTTTTGGTATTGTACTGTCTGTTTACATTGCTATACTCATTGTTCATGTTGTTTTCCCAGTTCTATTTACTTAACTTTGCATCAGTTCATATATGTCCTCCCATATTTCTATGAATTTTTCATAATCATTATTTTTTATAGTGCAGTTAATACCACTGCATTCATTCGCCATAGCTTGTGTAGCCATTCTCCACTTGATTGGTGTCTGCTTTATAGTGAATGTGTGTGTGTGTGTGTGTGTGTGTGTGTGTGTGTGTACATATACATATATAGATATATAATGGGAGCTTGCTTTCTTTGACTTTTGGGGTTTATATGCCTAGCAGTAGGATCCCTGGTAAAAGGGTGTGGATTTTTTTTGAGCGTCATTACAGATTTTTTTTTCCAGAATGATCATACCAATTCATAGTACCTTCGTTTCTTCACACAGCTCTTCCAGTGTTGACTATTTCAATCTTTTGCCATCTTTGTTAATTTCTGCCCAAAAGATGAGGCCTCAGAGTTGTTTTAGTTTGCATTTCTTTCATTACTAGTAATCTGGAGCAATCTTTCATATGGTTGTTAATAGTTTGTAATTCTTTTAAGATTTGTTTTTTCGTATCCTCTGAACAATTAGCCATTGGGGAATGTCTCTTAGTCTTATATGTTTATATTAATTTCCAGTATATCCTGTATATCAAGTCCTTATCAGAGATACTTGATGCAAAGATTTCCCCCCAAATCAACAATTTCCCTTCTTAGCTTATGTTCTTTTCTTAAGTTAAAGAAATCCATATGCTTTTCAATGTGGTGCTCTTAATTTTTCAGGAAGTGGGTATGTATGTTTTTATGCATGTTTTATAACTTATAAAGCAGCAAGTACATGAACTAATATCATAAGTAATTGGCGATATGTATTAGACCAGACCCTCTTTCATTTAAAAAAAGGTTTTTTATTGATGCCTTTTGGTTTTTTTATTGAACTGCCTTTTCCCAGTATACCACCCTTAACCATAAGGACCTTTCATCATAGCTTTGAAAAACAATTTAACAAAATCAACCAAGACAATGAGTAGATCTGGTGACATATAAAACATTCTATACCCATAGTCCCTGACCTTGGTATTGAGAGAAGAGGAAATATGTTTAATCAGATGGAACCAGTTACATTTAATCTGGATTCAGCTGCTTTTTAGTGTTGTTTTTATTTACATTACAATAGACATCATATCTCTTATTCTCCAAATTCTTTTTGTTGCTTTGTAGACATTCATACAGGTCTTCCCATGATTGTCTGAATTCTTCATGCTCAATTTTTCTTATGTAGGTCCTTTATTTTTTTAATTAGAATCTTAATACCAGACTAGACTAAGGAATCATTCCATTAAATGAATAACAATTGTTAAAGTCATAGAAAATGGCATTAGTCATCAGAAATAATGGCTACAAGTGGATTGAGAGTGATTTTTTTTTTTTATTAGCCCTATTCTTTATTAACAGAAATCAATTGTCAGGGCTGGTCCTGGACAAAATCATAATGTGGAACAACTTTGTCCCCTTGTTTTTGCATTACTCATCTCCAGCCCCAAACCTAGTACCTGGTAATTTTATAGAGCTTTTGAGGACTCCTCCTCAGGCAGACTATTAATAGAATATTCTATTCTAGACATTTCACCCTGAACTCTATATTAAAACTTAGCTATCGTGTACCCAATTCTGTCTAGGTCCATTCTTAATTTCAGATTATATAACTAGCTAATCTGATAACTAATGCAGGTAATTTTGTTAATTATTGATGTTAAAAAAAAAGAATGGCCTTTGTTTCTGAGAAGAAACTGGAGTCATCAAAAGAACTTATCAAGGTGTTATATAATTGTGATTTATAGAACACTATAGTTTCCAAAAGTAAGAAACTTCAGAGAAGTGGAATAAAGGGAAACATCAGGGAAACACATAAGGGGGCCAGAGGGAGGGATAGTCTGGCCATTGTTGCTTCTCCTTCATTCTCAGAGGACCAATACATCATGACTACTGAGTGAATCGGATTTAAATGAGGCAGAACTGTGCAAAGTTGTCAGCCTCACTCTCTCCTCCAGAGTCATCGAAGTCCAGTGGCAAGACGAAAGTTAAGACAGTTATTGATGGCCTGGGATGTAGTGGATGACCTTGGCCTTTCTAAATTAAGGTCTTTCCCAGGCTTCAGTTCGTCTAAGGCCTATGGTGAGGGCAAAACTGCAGACTAACAGCCTGAGTATTTCATAAGTATCTTTTAAAAGAAAGCCTCCAGCACATTAGGTCAACCCCTTGTGTCTGACTTATAGAAAAATATGGACAGATGTTGCATAGAATGAGCAAACATGGACAGATCGTGATCTGCATCACTGGAAGAAACATGCAGATTTTTAAGTGTACAAATTCATTTCAGTATATTAGTAATATGTTTTGTACCAATTATTCTATTTTTGTGTTATGCTATATATCTTCTTATGATTCAATTTATTTTTTCCTTTGTGAATTTATATGCTTTGCTATGTGGAGAATAAAAGTTTGATATTGACATTGTTTTGTTGTCTATAGTTGCCTTAAGCATAATTTAATGTCCTTGTTTATAGTATGTGTTTTTGGTTTTTCTTCATCATCTAACAGGATAATTGACAGCTTTTTAAAAATTCAGCAAACATATATTAATTTTGATCCAATCTAATTTTTATCCTATGCATGTTTTTGCTTTTTGTATATGTTTCTTGTAAACAACAGTGTAGAGTTTTTGTTTTCCTTTTCAATATATCACTTTCTTTAGTTTTTTTGCAGTGTTTAATCCATTCATATTTAAAGTTGTGAGAGTTAGGTTTATATTTTCCTCCATTTGTGTTTCTAATTTTGTTTTTCACCTTAATTAGGATTTTCCCCTTTCTTTTAAATCAGTATTTTGTACCTATGCTTAGTTTTAATCTACTTTAGGGCAACCCTTCTCCCACAAGGTCTTTTCTTCTACACGATCATGTCTCCCACCTTTAACTAACCCCCTTCACTTTTGTCACCCCCTTCCCTAGTTTTGGAGTTTTACATTTTTACATTTATTTTTTGTTTTATTAAGTTATCTAATTCTTTCCACATTTCCCCCTTATTTTTCCCTCTCAGTTAAGTAGTTAATTCACAGTCTCTTCTTCTCTTATTCCTTTCAACTTCTTTTGTTTTCAGAGTTTTTCTTTGACTTTTTTAAGAGGATTTTTTATCTTCCTCTTTTCATTAATTCTCTTTCCTTTTTGTTCTGAACTGTTTCTTTGATACATTTGGTTTATATTTTATTCATGGTTTATACTGTATTTTATTTTGTACTTGATTCAAAGCTTCTAAAATACCAAGCTTAAATTTCTTCTTCTATATAGTTTTTGTTATTTCCTTTATAGATTTTTTCCTCACCCTTTTTTTCCTGTTGTACATCACTCATAGTGTTAATTCATGGAGAAAGTAATGAAGAGAGAAGCACTGTTCTATGATAAAAATTCCTCTATGTCTCGAATAGTGTTGTCCTCTTCTACTCTGGACCCTCCGCATGATTATTTTATTTCCCACTTGCCACGAAATCACCTCTCTGGCTCTATACTCTCTTTCCTCTGGATTCCAATTGCCTCAGAAGTTCCAATTTCCTTCTCCTGAGGCAAGATGTTGTCCATGGAGCATAACATTCTGAGGACATGTTCTCTCTTATGTACTATCTGCCTGCATAATAGACCAAAGTGTAATATCCCCATCTCTGATTACAGAATACCTCTTCACCCATGAGAGTTCTCTTCAGTCAGAAACAGTCTCCTTACTAGATTGAAACTACCCCTTTCTTTCTCCTTGTTTCAATCCCTCCTTTTGGTATTTCACCCTTTCTCCTATAGCCTTCTTGCTGAGAGACTACTAGAATAGTATGCCCACAGGCCTATATTTCAACTTCCCTTTCTCCTTTTAGATGTCCTCCTCTTCTGTAATTTAGTGTCATAAGTCTTTTGAAGGAATGTTTGTGGAGCTTAATCTGTGGTATTTCAAGCCTACTCCTCCACTGTCACTTCTATATCTTTAAATTCAACTTTTAAAAAATGTATCCCCTTGGGTGCTTTTAGAAAAAAAATTCTCTTAATTGACCTATTTTTTACTAAGTCAATTGGTATCTTTTTCTTTCTAGTTATTTTTTAACAGTCTCTAGAGATTGGATAATTTATTTCCTTATTTATTTTTATTGATATTTGTATTTACCTCTTGTGGTGGTGTTGTTTGAAGTGTTTGCATGTCAATTATCTGCTTGTATTTTTGTGTTCTTTGTTTTTGCTTTTGCTACAAATCTTCAAAGGTTTTTCATTTATTGGATCACCATCTTGTGTTATTTGAATTTACTTTCTTTTATATTTGAATTTCTTTCACTTAGTTGCTTGCAGAACTTGTTGTTTGTCATTGGAATTGTTAGATTTAACCACTACATGTATATCTTGGGTTTCAGAGCAATTCAGTTCAATTTAGTAAATATTTATTAAGTGTCTGCTGTGTTCCAGGCACTGTGCTAAGCTCTGGGGATTCAACTTAAGAAAAAGAAACAATCCTTGCCCTCAAGAAGCTTACAATCTAATGGGGGAAAACAACACACAATAGGAAGCTGAAAAGAGAAATGGGGAAGGGGAAGTCAGGGTTTATATTTTCCCTGGAGTCGAAGCCCAGCAGAGCAGCTGATGTTAAATTGGAGTTACCAGGAAGGTTGTGAGTCCTCTGTGAAGTAAGACTTTAGGATTTAGTACTCTGCCCTCCAGTCAGAAGGGGTGGGCAACTGAGAGTGAGTTGAGAAAGTGCAGAGTATCAAAACTTCAGTCATTCTTCATGGTGGTCAGCTTATTCTAGGTGGGTAGGGCTTGGGAATTAAGGCCAAACAGAGCAGCTGGTGGAAAATGAAGTTACCAAGAAAGTTGTGAACTGTCTCTATAAAGGAAGGCTTTAGGATAGCATAGGCCTTTTGTTCTGGAGGCAATCTGGATTCTTTCCGTTGGCACTTTCTTTTCTGTATTCAGAAGTTCTTGGCAGTTTTCTTGTATTATTTCTTACATTATTGTGTTTAGGTTTTTCGAATCGTCATTGTAATTCTGGGAAGCCTCTGATCTTTGGGTTTTCTCTACATGTTTTGTCTTCCAGATCAAGATATTTTGCTTGTATAGAAATGACATGTTCTTTTAACATTATTATTACATTTTGCCTCTTTCTTTCAGACTGTCTTTCACTTTGGCATATTTGTTTTCCTAAGTGCAATTCTCTCTTAGTTGCTTCTTTAAAGACAATCCTATAGATTCCAGTTTTCTTATTCCATAAAGTATTTCCACCATGCAAGCTATTCTGCCCATTTATCCTAACATCTCTCAATAGTCTGATTTTTCTCTTGATCCATCCTGTGATGATTCCATGCCGTTTTGGGAACCTACTGCATATTTTATGTTTCATTAGGCAGGTGCTGATTCAATTTTTATTATCTTGAAATACTTATTTTGAGAAGTTTGTAATCTTTTTGGATATTTTGGTATTTATCTTCCCTTCTAATCCTAGTATCTTCTCTCTTGATTTAGCTGCTTGTACTCTAGTTTTTTTTTTCATTGAATTTTCTTCCCTATATTACTCTGTTTTCCACTTTCTTAATCTTCCCCTTTTATAATGGGATTTATCCCCAAGATTGGACCTCCCTGCTGTCTCAGCCTCCTCCTATTCTAAGGAATTTTCACCAACCTTGGCCCTGGCTCCAAGTAGATTCTGAAGAGCTAAGACTGGGCCACACATCTGGTTACACCAGGCTTCAAGTAAAGGGAACTGAAATTCATTCAGAACCATCCTTTAGTCCCATGGCTATCCCAAGTTAGCATCCTTAGCTTTTTGCAGTGTTGGGAGGAAAATAAAGTTTGTATTCCAGGCAGAGCTTCTCTAGCTTTGGGAATTCCCAAGCTAGATGCTGCCCTAGACAGAAGGGAAGTTCCCCCTCCCCAATTTGTCCAGGTGGCAGGGCACAGTCAGTGTTCATTACATGTTATAACTGGATGATGAAGGGCAAGAGGGGGACTATGCCAAGAGAGACTGTAGTAACAGGGAAATATCTGAGTAGTTTCCAAAGCACAAGCCTGTGGGTTGATTTGTGTGTCCTGCTAGAGTATAGAAGTTTGGTGTTTTCCACTGCTAATTCATGCCCATTTGGACTTTTCTCTTTCTTATCCTGTGGTGGATATAACTGTAATTGCTCTACCTCTGGCATATAATTCTGCTTTTTTGGGGGGGTGGAGGGAAGGGTTGAAAGTTAATGGGGACTGGAGAAAATTGTAGTCATTCATCTTGTTGATCCCATGACCTGACGATGCCAATTATACCTTTTCTCCCTGCCTTCCAAGATAACGTGCTTTTTGACAGTGACTTGCTAGAAATCATGCTTGCTGCCTTAGCTTAATCAAAGAACCTTGGGGATTTTTTTATTTGATCATAAATATGAATTTAAAGTTTCCTCTTAGTCATACCAAGATAACATCTTTTAAAGCGTTACAAATAATCTTACTCCAGCCTAACTTTCCATGCTTATTGCATATTACTCCTTTGTTCACATACTCTCTACTTGAGCCAAACTGGCATACTTGTTGTTTTTGGTGTCTTTGTGGAGGCTCTTCTTCATGCTGGAAATGCTCTTTCCCTCACTTGTGCATCTTAGAATCTTCATTTTCAAAGTTCATTCCAGGTGCCACGTTCTAAGGGAAAGTATGCCTGATTTCCCCCAATTGTTACCCTCTCCAAATTAACATGTCTGTATAATAAGTGTTTGCACGATATATCACCAGCTCTCCCTACCAGAAGAATGTCAATTCCTTGAGGACAAGGAACTGTTTTTTAATTTGTCTTTGTGTCTGTTGCATCTAACACAACACCTTATACAAATTAGGTACTTTATACTTGTTAAATTGACATGGATTGGATTAAGTTAGATGATTTCCTGCTGGCACATTTGAAAGGTGATATTTCTTAGAGCATCATAGCAAGTTTTAATACCAGAGCATCCTCTTTATTGGATGGAGAAGCTTTTTTCTATTGTATACATGGTAGTTATGACACTGAGTCCTGCGTTGGAGTAGCTTCAGCATTATAACAGTTTCACTACTACAGATAATGCAACACAGAATAATAGGCTAGTAAATGAATTCTCTAGCTTGATTAGTTATTTACCTAATTTAGACATTGAAATAGCTCAGAGCTATTTAAAAGAATGAAATGGGAGAGAGCATCTGTGTTCTCGAAGTTAAGACCTCCCTTTCACAAATGTACTGATTTTTTTGAGAAGGCGTGTATGTGTTTGTTGTGTGGGTGTGTATGTTTATTTAAGAAAGACATTGAGCTTCAAAAGAAAAATGTTTTGTAATCCAGAATGTGATTATAAATGGAAATTACTCAATCCCACAATGAAATTAAAATAAACTAATATATAAATGGAGAATACATGTATGTGTATGTATATACACACTCTCACTCTCTCACTGAATCAATATTCATGCCAAGAGGTCTAGATCTTCCATTTGACTTTCAGTTAGGAAATCCTGACCTCAGCCACAAGGAGATGACCTTACTTAAGGACAACAGTAATTTAACCCAGTCTGAATAGGCTGTGATAGTAAAAGGTACCTGCATGGGAAGGAATGTTGTTTTCAAGCAGATAATCTGATTTCCCCAATTATTACATGTGATTGAAGATAGTTGGTAACTATCTTTAATAAAAGTATGGGTAACCCAGCATTCAAAATAAAGAAAAAAACTTCAAAGAAGAGATGAGCCATGTGATTGCCTTAGGCTTGGGAGTGACACAGATCTGGAATGAGAATACTGATCTCATAAAATTCACTTAAGAGTTTTACCTACTACCAGGCTTGTCTTTGTAGATTCAGTTTGAAATCATTCTGATCTCAGCTTGGTATATGTAACTACTTTAATTTATAAAATACTCTTTAAGATTTTGATGACTTCGTTGCTCTTATCAGTGGCCATAATGGAGGGAATTCCATAACCCAAAGTGAATCTAGTTAGAATGTAGGGTTTTTTTTTCAGGTGTAAGTAGCTCTTCATATTCTGAAAAGGGGACTTTCTTATTTATCTGTTTGTATCCCAGTGATTAGCATAGTAATTTGTGAATAGTAAGTGATTAATAGATGTTTTTTTCATTCATCTGTGGTAAAGAAAGATTGGGATATCAAGTCACTTTACCTCTGAGCCTGTTTGTCCATATATATAAAGGGAACATATAATACTTGCCTTGCCTACCTCATTGGACTGCTGTGAGAAGGAAATGAAAGCACTTTCTGCTTTGTAAATCATTATAAGACATGCACACAAATTGTGACATGTTATCATACCACAGTAGACTAGCACATTTTGAGGCTTTGGTTTTCCAAAATCTTTGCTCCCCCATTGCTTATGAGGAGTAGGTCAGGGGCTGAGCCAGAAATTAGGGAGGTGCATTCCTGAGAGAAGCACAGAGCCAGAAGATAGAATAGCAAGAAGTGGAACTAGGTAGGCCCCAATGGAGGTTCAGGCTTCACAGTCCCAGGTGCAGCTACGTTTTGTCCTAAATGGTGGTGTTGCTACTGCAGCTGCTACTGCTTTGACTCCTACTAACCCCACCTGAGTGTCTTAGTTTGCCTTGCCTCAGCCCTCTTCTGACCTTGGGATCTTGCCACAGGTATAGAATGTTCTCCCTCCTCACTTCATCAGCCTTTTGGAATTCCTGGTCCCCTTTAAAGCTCAGACACTGACAGGAGATCTTTCTAGAATCCCTTGTTTGTTGAGTTCACCCATCCAGAAAAAAAGGCTTTTTTACATCTTTGTTTTTTATGGGGCAGCTGATGGCAGAGTACAGAGTCTGGAGTCAGAAAGAGCAGAATTCATATCTGGCTTCAAATATTTAATAGCTATGTGACCCTGGGCAAGTCACGTAACCCTATTTGCCTCAGTTTCCTCATTTGTAAAATGAGCTGCAGGAGGAAGTGTCAAACAACTCCAGAATCTTTGCCAAGAAAACCCAAAATGGGATCATGAAGAGTCAGACATGAATGACTGAAATGACCGAACAACAAAAATGTGCTTTGTATGAAGAGGCAGAATGGCATAGTAGATAGAGAGCCTTCCTTAGAGTCAGGAAGACCCGAGCTCAAGTCCTCCCTCTGACGCTTACTGGAGCACATTATTTAACCTCTCAGGAAGTCCATTAAGACTGGAAGTTGCAGTCTACATTGGTAGAAGGAGTTTCCCATCCCAAGTTCTCTATACTAATAAAACCATAAGTCTTATCTAATAGTTTGTATATGTTCCTGTGCACATCTTATTTCCCTCAAAGTAGAATGCAGTCAGTCTCCTGGAGGGCAAAGACTGTTTGGAGGTGAGATTTGTCTTGTTTTTGTCTTACCAGTCCCTTATACATAACCTAGTACATAGTAGGTTCTTAATAAACACTTATTGAATTGACTTATATATGTGTAAGGTCTTTTTATTTGCCTTTTTAGCCTGTCTTTTAGAGAAATTGTTCAGCAATTGCAGTCCCTGTGCTGAAGATCTTCCCTTCTGGGTGGTAACTGGGCTAATTTACTTAGTTAAACTCCATTCTGAGTCTGAAGTTCAAGGACAATAAGGATGGTGATGAGAAAGAGGCTTTCTTAAGGTTTTTTTTTTCTTGTGAATCTTTTAAATAGAATCAATTACTATTTCCAAAATAGTTCCAATCAAAATCTACATTCTTCTTTTTATACTGAAGCTACCTCCTGTAGGCTTCCAAAGTTGCCCCCTGTTTTCTAGTATCTTAGAGCTTGGTGAACAAATCTCTGTTTGAGTTGTCTTCACCCTTCATAATTTTATCAATTTAGATCATATTACTTGTCAGCTGTCATTTTTTTCCAAACTGGAGAGGCCTAATTATTTTAACCTGTTTTCATCCTGAACCCATTTAGCCTCTTGCTCATAGATTTTAGTTCTGGCATTTTCCCAGCTCCATTAAGTCACTTGAGTTGTATGACAACCAAAACTTCACGTGATATTACAACTACCCGAAATACGATGGTTTTGGATAAGGGCAAGGTGATGCTTCCTATTTTGTTTGTAATGTCAAATTTCTGTTTCATGGAATAAAACAGTAGTATAAATCTGGCTTGCTTAGCATTTTAACTTATATTTACCTTACACAGTAATCATAGAATCTTGGAATTGGAAGAGATCTTAGCGGTCATCTAATCAAACCTCTCTAGACTATCCCTTAACAAGTGGTTAAATCAGACCCTCCTCTTTCCCTTGCCCCCTCTGCCCCACCCCCAAAAAAGTTGTCATCTCATCTTTGAACACTTCTAGGCAATGGGCAATGTACTACTTAACAGATAGTCCATTCCATTATGGGATAGTTGTAATCATTGAAAGATTCCTCCTTACAGTTAACCTAAGAATGGCTAGATCTGTCTTTGGAGTCAAACAGAATAAATCTAGTTCTTCTACTTGACAGCTCTTTGAATGTTTAAAGATAGGCATCATCTTCCATTGACTTCTCTTCTTTAAATTAAATGTTGCCTGTGTTTTCCACCACTTCTGATATGATAGAGGTGTTATCTACCAACATATAGAAGAAGCTACACTTTATTTTCCATCTTAGGGTGTCATCTTAACATGACTCCTAAACAGTCTTTGGTAGTGATGATATTGTATATCCATGCCACTGTCATGTGATAGGCAAATTGAGTGAGTAAAATCATAGAAATGTTCCTGGTAATTTCAGCTTATAATTTCAGCTCAGTTTAATAGACATTTATTTAACACCAACTATGAATAAGGCTCACCTTTAGATAAGATGTCCCCAAAGTTTCAGAGCAGTTTTAAGCTATTAAAGCTTTATTAATAAATTTATTTAACTAATTTGATAACTAATTTATTTAACTCTTTGGTATATGTTTGGATATACAACTGAGGCAGTTGGGGTACGGCTCTGAATCAATCTCTAGAGCCTTAGGTAGTTTAGACCTTTCTTTAATCCTGGGTTTCACCAGTTTTAATATAAAAATCTCTAACACAATTTAACATTTTTAATATGAAGCTTTAGTAGCTTAAAACTGCATTAAAACTTTTGAGACACTCTATGTAGTGTTTTCCTCATAGCAGCCTATCAGGGTTAGTACTAGTGTTATTCTTATTATTCAGATGAGGAAATTGAAGCCCAGAAGTGATTTGCTGCTGTTAAACAACTAGTCACATATTGGAACTAGGATTTGGACTTGCCAGTCTCTTTTCCAGTCTCTTTTCTCCAGGTGTCCTACTATAGCATCCATAAAGCTTTAAAGTCAGTCTTCTCATGAGCTCTCTAAAGGAAGGAATGGTTATTTCTTTGTTTTGTTTTACTCTTTATATCCCTAGCACCTTGTGTAGTACCTAGCAAGCTGCTTATTAATCCTTGCTTAATCAAATTGTCTCTGTTTTCATTATAGTCATTAGCATGATAACAGTGTTTACCTGAGCAGAGGTCATTGATCTAATTGAACCACTTTCATTTGGTTACCCAGGCAGAGTTCACTGTTAAATTTAGGGCTTGAAGTGGAACTAGTTAAAGTATCAAAAAAATTCCCCTTCTGGAGAAGACCTAAAACTATCTTATTTCCTTCATTTGTTGCCTTTTAGCTAAATAGCAATCTGTGGATAAAACATTCATTTCCTAATTTTTCTAATCTTAATGATACAGAAAGCCTTCTCACCTCAAGAACTGGTAAAACCTAGGAATAAATCATAGTCATTATCAGGATCCAAACAAGGAAGGTCTGATGTACCTAAGGCGCTTAAGATTGATTCAGAGCCATACATATGACAACTGCCAAACACTGCCTCAATTGTATGTCCAAACCCATACTCAAAAGGTTAAATAAATTTATATTTACAAATGTGTTGCCACATTTACAAATGTGAGCCTTGTGAGATTATATATTGCAGAATTGGAGAGGGTGAAGTTAAAAACCATAAGAAATTTAAAGTATTATCACTTTGTTACCTGTATTGAACCTCATTCCTGGGTTGGAGAGAATATTTTCCTGGTGATAGCATTGAAGTATGCATAGTTAGAAGACCCTTGAACATGTAAGGACTTCTATAAGTGAAGCATTAGCACAGATACCTGGAGGGCACTCAGAAAACATCTTAAATACAAATCTATTAGCTGCCAACATTCAAGTTGAAGCCATAGCAAGAACCCTGCAGCAACAGCTTTGTTGAGCTCCCACTGTCTGCCCGGCTCTGTACTGTGTAATCCAGAACACCTTCAACTCATGTTTTTCCAAAAGTACCTGTCTGAATGTTGTCCTATTCCACATAGGTCTTGTTAATACTAGCTTGTACTCCTTTTCAGCAAAAGCTTTCCCTTTATCTCCATCCCTCATGGCCTGTAAATACTACTTTGTTGGCTACTTTTAGAATGAACTCTGTAACATTGATTTAATTGGGTTGTACCTGAAATTAAAAATTGGGAAGATGTGCTGGCATGAATGACAGTGATTTAAGCAGTGTCTTTATGACGTACATAAAGAGAAGTTTAAGAAGGGCATGAGAAAGTGCATGTGGCATTGTTAACCAGCTTGATTTACTTTTCCCACTTCTACATTTGTTACACATTGAGGATCAATTGATTCCCTAATAACAAAAAACCTCCTGAAAAGTGAACTGTCTTCCAAGGGGTCAAGTTCTCATACTCCCTGTTCTGTAACGTAATCTCTGCTTTAAGTTGACAGACATTGCAAAGAAAGAGATGTCATGTGGTACAGTTTGGAAAAACCTAAAGAAAAGCTTAAAATTCTTTGAATATCATCATTTGTTTTGGTCTGCCCTCAAACACTTGCCCTGGAACCTCAGAGTTATGAAAATTGCATAATTTGAACAAAATGGGCAGATTACAAAATATATTAGTTTACCAAAACTTTTGATTAGCCCACTTACCAGTCAGGTAAAATGGGGAGGGAAATAGAGGAAATCTCAGTCTTTCTACTCCCTTTGCTATGTATACTATTCACTTCCCTGTATTAGGTAAATAAATAATCACCCTCATTTGTTATGGTATTTCCTTCTTTTGAGTTAGTATTTCAAGATAAGCATAGTGTAGTTTTGTCTTTCTGTGTACTTTCTATTAATAGTTTCTGCATGTTTTCAAAGTAATTTTCTTCAGGTCTCTGGACTAAGGTTAGAGGGAGTTTCTTCCTATTTTTAATGATTTCCACAGTCGAATCTGTTTTTTAAGCTCCATTCACTATGGAATCCAACGTCCGCATAATTTCTGAGTTTTTCTTCCAGAACAGAAAATCTTTAGCCCATCTTTAATAAAGCTCCAAAGCCAAAAAGAACTTTGTCAACAATTAAAAATTAGGGCCTACAGACTCCTTTTTACCACATGTTCCCATGTAAAAACCGGCTTTGTTTTTCATATTTTTAATAGTCTGTAAGCATTGGGTTTTTCCTTTAATTCATGAACTGTCTTTAATTCACAAATCTCATGTTGATACTTGCAGAACACATTTAAATCTAATTAAAGTTGGAATACTGTGAGAACAAAGCAAGGACATTCTCCCAATTGCCTCAAGTCTTGATGTCTTTTCTTGCTGGTTTTGTTGTGTTTTGTTTTTTTGGAGCATCATCTTTAACCATTACATTACATGCAGAATCACCTCTAAGCTGAGCCAGTTGGCTTTAGCCAGACTTTATTAAAAGGAAACAACAAAAGTATTTTTCTTTCATTGTGCCTACTATTATTATCATTCTCTGAGAAAAAGGGATGGTTCGAAGACATGTAAAACTGGAGAAGGAGGTGCTTTAGGTGTGTCTGTGGAAGAGGGTAGGGTAAGGTCATATTTATGTTGGCAGTTTGGTGAGTTGAAAATGAGCCACTTCAAAGAAACACTAGGGTTATACTTAACAGTAAGGGTTAGCTCTGAATGAACTAGATTTAACTTACGACAATTCCCGTAACTAGTCATTTCACCATAAAAATATTTCAGATATTAAAAGGAAGAAAAACAGGCAAACAAGTTGATGTGTCTTGTTATAGTGCAACAACTAAAAATAACTTATGCCCTCGTGCTGCCATTGTGTTTTATGTAGAAAACATGTTTTCTCTGTAAAATGCATAATGTGCTTTTTTTCAAAAGTCTTTTTGATTTGTAATCAGACCAAGTTTACCTCGTTATATATCCAAAGGGTATGTGTTAATTTACTATTTATACATTTATCTATTTTAATGAGAAAGTAAGTCATCAATGACAGCTGAGCTAGCAAATTTGCCTCCAGAAATTATTTGTCCTGCAGGGAAATAGCATTCTAAATGTTAGTGTCTGAAATGAGTTTTCCATTCAAGATAAAGCTTAGATCAAAAGGAAGATGTTTGGATAGCTCTAAAATCCAAATGAGATGTTCTGCCTCAGGAAGTAGTAGGTTCCACTCATCACTTTTGAGTCTTTTAGCAAAAACTAGGTGATAGTTTTCAGTATTTTTTCATATTTATTTATAATTCTTACAGAATTTTGAGTAGATAATAGAAGAGTGAGAGGTGGCCTTTTTTCCCCCCTGTAACAATGATAGATGCTCTATTATATAGTCTACCCTCGTAGTTTAATGCCATTAAGAATCTTATTCAAACCTTGGAGTATTCTTGGCCTTCTGGAATTTGGGTGTGGCAGCAGGGTTGGTTTCTTGAATCATTCTCTAAAGGATGAGTGGAGAGAAAACAATAGTCTCATCTTTTGTGAAGCTTCCATCCACCTCCAGTCAGTAAAAACTTTTCACTACTCACACCTCACATACCACTTTGTTTTTTGAATCCCTCTAACGTACTTGTCATGAGTATCAAATAATATATTTATAAAAAAGCTTAGCATACTGCCTGGCACATTGCAGGTACTATATAAATACAATATTCCCTTCCCTTTCTAGGTATTACTATGTATAGAAGTTACCCATATGTTTTTCTTCCCTATATCCTAAGTTCCACTAGGGCAGGGAATGTTGCCTCCATGAATTTTGTATCTTTCCTATCACATAGGAAGATCCTAAACAAAAAATAATTATAGACTCATTGAATTGAATTATTGGTGAGTTGCAACCTGGAAGAAAGATTCTGATAGAATTTTTATAATGGTAGAAACAATGCTTAATTGATATGTATGAAATGTCATAAACTACAAATCCTAAACCTTAGCAGAATTAGTTGAAAAATCTACCAAATCTGTCTCCAAGTATGTAGTAATATCAGCAGGTTACAGTATTTCCAAATGTAATAGTAATATCAGTAGAGTACCAGGTTTCAGACTTTGAATATTCTTGCCAGAAATGTCAATCCAAATGTCAAAATGGAAACCAAAAATGTAAGAAAAAGTAGATCATAACCTTACAGTTAAAGGGAAAGGGTGGTACAGTGGATAGAGGGCTGGGCCTGGAGTAATGAAGACCTGAGTTCCAAGGTGGCTTCAGCTACTTACTGGCTGTGTGACTCTGGCAAGTCATTTTACCTATGTTTGCCTCACTTTCCTCAAAACTTAAAATGGTGGATCATATAGCACCTACCTCCCAGGGTTGTTGTGAGGATCAAATGAGATAATATTTGTAAAAAATGCTGAACACAGTGCCTGACACATAGTAGGCACTATATTAATGCTTATTCTCTTCCCTTTCCCCTTCTACTTTCAAAAAACTGGACAGCCTCTAGGTTTCATCTGATCAGATCTAATTGTTAACATAATGATTTAGTTCCTAAAAATTTCGTGATATTTTTACATAAATATATGAAAATATAGATTACCTCGTGAACATTTTCCCTTTCATTCTTTCAGGTATGCTTCAAAAATGTCTCTCCATTGAAGACTTTGTTGGTGCTCTCATTTCAGACTTAGATATGGACTTTGAAACATACTTCATGGACTCTTGAATGATGTGGATATACTCCATTTATTTTCTTACAAAATCATGTGACTTAACTACATTAGTAATGGCCTAGCTAGAAAAACTTGTTTATTATTTTCAGTGTTCATTTATATTACATAACAACTTCTGTAAACCCATGTTAGAACTTGGAATAAATAATTTGTCCTGTAGTGAATAATGACACTGACTTTCATCTTGATTGGCAAATTTCACAGACATACATAAATCTTAGTCGTTCGAAGCCACTGCTATGTAGCAAGAGTAAATACAAACAATCTTAAAACATGCAGCTGTTAAATTTCAGATGTAGGCATTTCCTTAGGCATATGTCTTTAGTACAATAGTGCTGTTCCATTGATCTTTAATTGTTTAAATTGGTGAGCTTAATTAAGAACAAAACTCCTTAAATAGTGACTTAGACACAATTTTAGTAGTCTGTGGAAGGATTACGCATGTAATTTTCATAAAAGTTGGCTAATCCATTGTACCATACATCTAAAATGCACTCTTGAAAGTTCATTAATCACACAGCAACAAAGAAAATGAGTTGTGGTTTTCAAATCAAATGGATCCTTTTTTTTTTTAAGTTGGTACGGTAACTTAAGATTTGTATTTTAGACATGTCAAAGAATGAACCATGTCAGAATGATAATTTTAATACATAATTTCCTGTTGAGTTTATATTAATAATTATCTTTTAATTATTGATCCTCTTGGCTTTGAGAAGGCTCTGAAAATGAGCAGATGTTCAAAGAACAGAATGTAGAGTATGACTTCAATTTATTGTTTTAATGTTGTAAAATAGTTTATGCTAAAATACAAAATTAAAGTACATTCTTTACAACTCGGAAGCTCACAGAAACATTTTTACTTAGAATTCAATGGGCAGACTTGAAGTTTAACAATAATAATCATAATAATAAATAGCATTTATATAGTGCTCTGAGATTTGCAAAATGACATTTGTAATGTCTTTAACCTCCCCACAACCCTGAGAGGTGGGTGCTAGTATCATCTCCATTTTATACCTGAGGAAACTGAAACGAGCAGTGACTTGTCCTGGGTCACACAGCTAATAAGCATCTGAGGCCAAGCATCTGACTGGAGGTCTTTCTGACTCCAGCTCCTATGCCACCTAACTGCCATTTAATAAGGTAACTTAAAGTGCGCAAACAGTGTGGATGCCCATATGTAAAGATACCACAGATGTTCCAGTAAGTCAGTTAAATAGAAATGAGACTGACAAGGCAACCTTTTACATCCTTTCACAAAATCAACCTTGTAGTGAGCAAGCACCTCAGAGATCATCTAGTCCAACCTATACATGGTTAAGAAAGCCTTCCACCATACCACTTCCATCCATACTCATACAATTGTTTTTCTTTGATCAAATTATATAAATTTCCATTTAGCCCTAGTAGATTTTATGCTTTATATTAACCTTTCAGTGTCTTTGGATCCTGATTCTATCAGCCAACATATTGCCTACTCATCTCAGCTTTATATAATCCTCAGTTTTGATAGACATGCCATCAGTACCTTCATCTAAGTCACTGAAAAACTGTATCAAATAGCACAAAACCAAGAAAAGGTCCACTGAAGGGCTACACTAGAGATCACAGTCTGTGTTGACATTGACGACCCTGTGGGTCTGATTATTCAGCTACTTGTGAATCCTTCTAGCTATACCATGGCCCAACCTGTATCTCCAGCTTGTTCACAAGGTTAGCATAAGATACTCTGTCAAGGGCTTTGCTGAAATTCAGGTATGCTATACCTATCACATCCCTGTCACAAAAGGAAATAAGGTTAGCCAGACGTAATTGGTAGTAGGCAGATAGGTGGCACAGTAGATAGTCAATAAGCATTGATTTATTAAGCTCCTGCTATGTGCCAGGCACTGTGCTAAGCTCTGGAGACATAAGAATAGCAAAAAAAGCCCTGCCCTCAAGGTACAATCTAGTGGAGGAACACAACACATAAAAAGAAGTTGAAAAGGGGTAGGAGAAAAAAGGGGAGGGTACCTACCTGGGAGGGGCGGTCTTGCAGCCAGGTAAGAAATGTTGAGGTGGCAGCCCTGAGCCACCTTCTTAAATGGAAGATCTGGGAAAAGTTTTCCAATGTCCACTCTCCACTCTCTCAGATCAGAAGGAAAAAGAGGCCCAACAGACAGGGGCTACTGAGATGTGAATTTGAGTTGATGTAGTCTTGCAGGAAGATGAGTTTCTGGAGACAGTAATGAAGTGAGCAGCCAGGTGGGTATGAATACAGCACTGTGCCTAGAGTAGTTCAAACCCAATCTCAGACATTCCTTCCTTCCTTCCTTCCTTCCTTCCTTCCTTCCTTTTTTCTTTTCTTTTCTTTCTTTCTTTCTTTCTTTCTTTCTTTCTTTCTTTCTTTCTTTCTTTCTTTCTTTCTTTCTTTCTTTTTTTCTTTTTTTCTTTCTTTCTCTCTCTCTCTCTCTCTTTCTTTCTTCTCTTCCTCCCTCCCTCCTTCTCTTGCTCACTCTCTTCCACCCCCTCCTCTCTCTCTCCCTCCATTCCTGCCTTCCTTCCCTTTTTGGAGGTTTTTTGATAGGATGGGTTTGTGGGGGAAAAAAAAAACACTCCACTATTTTGCCGATTCAAACTGGGTTTTCCCTTCACTGGCTCTTGCTATTCTATGAGGCAATATTAATCATAATCTTCCACCATCATTCTCTGTAAGATTTTACAAACAAGTTTATAATCTAAATCAGTTTTACCCTCTGGCTACTCTCCTCTTGGCAAGTAGATCAAGTGTTTGCTAAGAAGGTTTTTAAACTATTTTGGTCTCCCTTTATGGCAATTGATCTACATCAGTTCAGGCTCAAGTTGTTTTTATTACTAGTCATGTGTCTTCCTCCTCCTCCTCCTTGTTTACCTCTACTTACCTCTCCTTCATCTCTTCCTTTTCCCCTCTTCCTCCTCATTATTCTCCTCCTCTTCCTCCTATCTTCTTATTTGTATTGGTCTTGATCTTCTAACAAGTCAATGGTCTGTACACACACAACTAATTCAGTAATGACTGCCATATCAGTAACAAGGCACTTCCTGTATGTTAATCTATAATCAATCTCAACTTTTGGTGATGTACCGTAGTGCCTGGCACATAGTAAGTGCTACATAAACATCATTATTATCATTATTACTTCCTTGGGTTATAAGCCCAGTGGTAGAGTTTCTGAGTCAAAGAATAGAATGAGTTTAGTCATTTTGGGGGGTATAATTCCAAATTTGTATGACCCACTTCACAGCTCCATTGACAGGGCATCAGCATGTCTGCCTCCCCACAGCTTCTCCAACATAGATTATTCCCATTTTTTGTCATCTTTGTCATTATACCTGGTATAAGGTGAAACCTCAGTATTGTTTCACTTCTCATTTCTCATGCTGTTCATGATTTGGAACATTTTCACCTGGCCATTAATAGTTTTCAATTATTCTTTTGTTCATATCCTTTGATCTTTTATTTATTAGAGCATGGCTCTTGGCCAAAAGCATGTTCATTTGTGTCAGTTCCCTATTGGTATTCGACTTTTCTTGGCAATATTTGACACAAATCTTTCCCCTAATTTATAACTTCTTATTCCACATTAATTGATTTTATGTGAAACTTTTAAAATTTTTTATATAGTCAGAGCTGTCTACTTTTTTTTGTGATCTCTTCTATTCTCTTTACTTTGTGAGAGATATCTCTTCTATTTTTTTTTTCTCTTTATGATATGACCTTTTAAAAAAATTTTTTTTTCAATTCAGGTGCTATATCCTGAGCTTATACTAGTTTAAAGTACAAGTTGTTGACCTGAGCCTAATTTATGCTAAGTTGCTTTCTGGTTTACCCACAGATTCTTGACCAAAAGGGAGTCTTCCCCAGTCATTTATATTCTTGTGTTTGTCAATTAACAGGCTCTGTTTTGAGTTGTTTCTTTTTCTTCTTCATCTGGTAACTAGTTTTTGTGATCTGCTGTTATCTAAATAATACCAAATGGTTTTGATGGCTACAACTTTATATGTACTTACTTTGAAAGCATAAAAGCTAGTAATTGTTCATGCACTATTTTTTTCACAGATAGGAAAAGCACAATGGGATAGGAAAACATGCTGATCTGTGTTCTAAGGGGAGCTTGATCATACAGCCACTGTTTCCTGGGTGGCAGCTTGCTTGATTGAGCAGGCATAATATCAAAGAGGAATTAAAATAACTTCTGGAAGGCAAAACTTCCAGTGCCAAACCTCAAAAGTAAGGGAAAATACCAGAGCATTAAAGCCCTAAAAGCTTCAACTGAATGTCACTACCTAGGCATAACACAACACCCTGAAAGACCCAAGTGTAAAGCAGAAAGTGTAAACTAGATCCTTCAGGAGCCACGTGGCCCTGCTAAGAACTGGTAGAAGATGATAGCAGACACAGAC
The DNA here is from genome assembly GCA_028646595.1 of Phalanger gymnotis. Classification (NCBI taxonomy): domain Eukaryota; kingdom Metazoa; phylum Chordata; class Mammalia; order Diprotodontia; family Phalangeridae; genus Phalanger; species Phalanger gymnotis. Next base: position 666,042,896 of record CM053622.1, read on the forward strand.
CAAACTCATGTGCCTTTCTCAGAGACCAAGTAACTTGTTTAGCAAAGACCTTTAGAGGTGCATGAGAGCCTAGGCCTTAGAGTTTTGAGGCCTTTTGATAGCATTTATTCTCACTGCCCTCATTCCATGCATGAAGTTCATAGAGGTTTGTTGTTGTTCAAGTCATTGCTGTGTCTGACTCTTAGAGACTACATTTGGAGTTTTCTTGGCAGAGATACCAGAGTGGTTTGCCATTCCTTCTCCAGCTCATTTTACAGATGAAGAAACTGAGGCAAACAGAGTGACTTGCCCAGGGTCACACAGCTAGTAAGTGTCTGAGGCCAGGTTTGAACTCAAGAAGATGAGTCTTCCTGGCTCCAGGCCCAGAGCTCTATCTACTGCACCACCTAGCTGTCCCCATAGAGGTTAAGGCTTGCCTAAGGCTATACAAATAAATATCTAAATCATAATTTGAACTTAGGTTCTTTGACTCCAGGGCCAGTGCTCTTTCTGTCTCACTGTGCTGTCTTGAGCCACAGTGAAGAAGCTGTATAAACAGCTACTGTGAACCCTGACTAGGAAGACCCAAGTTCAAATCTCACCTGAAACATTTATTTAGATCTGTGACCATGGGTCAGTCACTTCACCTGCCTGCCTCAGTTTCCTCATCTGTAAAATAGTGATAATAGTTGCACTTATTTCCCAGGATTGTCACAAGAATCAAATGGGTTAACATGTATAAAGAGTTCAGCAAACCTTAGAGCACTATATAAGTGCTAGCTATTTTCTATTAGTGATTATAAGGGGTTTTTTTGTAAACTGTTTGTTAAAATATTCTGTGCTCATACGGCAGATTAGCAAACATGGAGTCCTCTAGGGATTCCAAGTACCCCTTTATAACTTAGGTTTAAAAGGAAAAAAAGTTATTGAACAAAATTTTAAAACACAGTTGGCTCCCAAAATGTAGTCTTCCACTTGCCAAAATTTCGAATGAATCTTGATATTATATGTTAAAGAAACACAACAACAGGAAAGGAAAAAAATCTTTCTAATTAATGGAAGTTGGGGAACAGAAGACATACTTATTGCTGGCTTCTTGGGAAATTTAGTATTATAGCTACATGTTACATATACTGAGGAAACACTAATGCTAACCAGGGAAGGCTTCTTGGAGGAGGTCTTTTTTTTTAACCTCCCCCTGCAGTAGAAGCAAAAGAGTGAAGCAGGGCTGTGCTCTTGCTCCCATGCTCTTCAGCATGATGTTTTCTGTGATGTTGTCAGGCACCATCAACGAAGACCAAAATGGCATCAAGATCAGCTTCTGCACTGACGGTAAACTGTTTAACTTGAAAAGGTTACAAGCCAAGACCAAAGTGGAGGGGGAATTGATATACAGATGGTTTGCAGATGATTTTGCACTGAAATGCAGCAGTAGAGTATGGCTCCATTCTCTCCTGCCTGGCCTAACCTTGGCCTGACAACACCAAGAAAACAGAAGTTCTCCACCAGCCAGCACCACACTAGCCATCCGTGGAACCGTTGGTCATGGTAAATGGAGAAATTTTGAAGTAAGTTCACTTACCTTGGCATAGATGTACACATAGATGATGAGGTCAGTGCACATATTACCAGAGCTCAGCATTTGGGAGACTCTGAAAGAAAGTGTGGCATAGAAGAGGTATCAGGCTGCATAGCAAACTAAAGATCTATATAGATCCCTCATGCTGACTACACTGTTGTATGCCTATGAAACCTGGATAGTCTATCAGCGCCATGCCAGAGAACTGAACTGCTTCCATTTGAATTGTCTCAGAAAGATCCTGAAGATTACCTGGCAAGATAAGGCATTGGACACTGAGGTCTTCTCTAGAGCTGAACTGCCAAGTATTTAAATTCTATTGCAGAGAGTGCAATTCTGATGGGCTGGCCACATAGTTAGAAAGCCAAAGCACTTACCTAAAAGACTTTTTGGAGAACTCAGACAAGGTAAATGCCCATATGGTGGTCAAAAGAAACAGTATAAGGACATTCTCAGGGTATCTCTGAACAACTTTAATGTTGACTGTGACACATGGGAAATGCTGGTGCAGGACCATTCAGCATGGCGTCCCGACATCAAAGAAGGCCCTGTGTTCTATGAGCAAAGTAGAACTGTAGAAGCACAAAGGAAATGTGAACTGCACAAATCCAGAGCCACTTCCACTCTAAATGTTCTGACAAACCACTGGTGCCAGTCTGTGGTACTTCCTTCCAAACTCATATTGGATCAGCAAGAGCTGAATGCACTGTAACCTGACTCTAATGTTCTGAGGTCATTGGGCTTCTTTGAAAATGAAGGGTGAACAACAACAACCTTTCTCAATGGCTCCTAAGATCACCTGGGCTTTGGAATGATGATACCACACTATTGCCTCCTGTTAAGTTTGCAGCCTCCAAAAACCCCATCATTTTGCATGTACTTTTCCCTATTCCTTGTCTGTTGTAGTTCAATAATACTCAATTACATTCATATGCCATCTTTTGTTCAGTCATTTCTTAGTCAATGGGCATCTTTCTTTTCTAGCTATTTAAATGATTGCTACCATAAAAAGTGGTTCTGCGAGGTTTTTGCTTTAATGGGAACCTTACATTTTACCTTCATCTTTTTGGCCCCAGTGCCTAGCACCGTGCTTAGCACTTAGTAGGCTCTATAATGGTTGTTGACTTAAATTGAATCAAATTAGGATATATGATTAGCAGTGGGATTACTCGTAGAAATTAAATTGTGACCAAGATCCTGAATATACCGGATAATTAATAAAACCGAAGCTCACGAATTCAAGGAAATGCATTTACATTGAAAATCAGTGGAAAAAATCAAAGTGAGCATCTAATCTAGCTATATTTGATTATTTGGTAGTATTTTGTTTTTACTTTAATTTCTTCTTTCAGCTTCAGATTTCTTATTTTGTGTTCATTTGGGATTATTAATTTGTTGGTACATTTTTTTTAAAATTTCATGCCCAATGAATTAGTATTCTGATTTTCAGAGATATAAATTTTTCTCTAAGAACACCTTTGTCAGATTTTAGAAATTTTAGTATATTGTCTCACATTATTTTTCTCTTTAACAAAATGATTTGTTTTTATAATTAATTTTTGATAGTGCTAATAAGTATCCATTTTGTTCATTTCTTTTGTTAATTACTGTTATGATTCAAAAATTTTTAAAAATATTTTTACCTTTCTTCATTCTTTACGCCCTAACATTTAATCAATTTTTGTGAAGGTATCATGTGATTGTGAAAAATAAGCATACACTTTCATATTCCCATTCAAAAATCCTCATAGTGTATTAAATCTAGCTCTTCTAATGTTCTATTCAGAAGTATAATTTCCTTTTTTTTCTGTTAGATTTTCGAAGTTCTGAAGAACCACATTAAAGTCACCTACAATTATTTTACTCTCAAGGTTTTCGGGGATTTTGATTGGCTCTTCTTTACTTACTTAAACACTGTGCTATTAAGCACATTTATATTTAATGCTTTTACTTTCCCATTGTCAATGGTGCCTTTCAGCATAATTTAGCTTAGTTTTATCTCTCTCTATTTGTTGCCTTATCTGAAATCGTGATTACAACTCCAGTTTTTCTGGATTCTCTTAAAGCAAAGAAAATTCAAGTCTTTAATTTTTAATGTTTTAAGTATGTTTCTAGCCTGTAGCAAATTATTGGCTTCTATTTTCTTACCCACTCTACCATTCTTTTCTGATTTGTGGTCAAGTTAATTTATTAACATTTAGGATTGTAATTGGCAAATTGTGTCCTCCCATCAAATTGTGTTAAATGAATAATTTTTTAAAGGCAATACTAGGTTTCTTGGGGGTAGGTTGAGACAAATCACAATCTCTTCCCACAAACATCTCCAGACCAAGCCTAGGTCCTGCGATTCTCCCTTTACTGTTATTTTATCTCTCTTTTAATATACTTCCCTTTCTACACTCAGTTAAGAATGTGATTCGACAATCACACTACTTCTTTGTCTGAATGATCATCTGTTCTATGATGCTGCTTTCCAAGATATAGTAATTCAGTTTTTTTGATTTCCTACTCATCCCTTCTTATATAGATCACCCTTCATGGGTTTTGCCCATTAATTTTCTCTGTATTCTCAAGTTAATTCTCATACAAGTAGAGGTTTCTAAAACACAATAGCCCTGTTTCTTTCTTTGTCCAGTCTAGAAATTAGTGTGATTTTATATCCCAATTGCTTTCCCACTTCCTATCTCTTTGTTTGAGTCTGACTACTCTTTCATTCACATCCTCCAAACTCGATGATCACACTGGTCATAGTGAGAATGCCTTGGAATATTCCTTGCTCCCTATTGTCACTTCCAAACTCTCCCTCTGCCACCATCACTCAACAACCTCTCTAGATCCTGGTGGCTATTATCTATTGACCTCCCCTCATCTCTCAACCAGTTCATTCTCCTTTTTCCTCAGTGAGTTCAATACCTAGCTCACAATCTTTTTCTTCTCCCCAACTTCTGCCCTAATACTAGGAGATGTCAACATATTTATAGATGACCACCTCAAATACTCTAACTTCTCAGTTCCTCAATTTACTCAATTTCTATAACCTACCTTTCCACATAGCTACATGTCATATTCATGACGTCATGTCCCACAAGTGTTCCTCTTCCTCGTTCAGGAATTCCAAAATTCTTTTGTTAGCTCATAATCTTTTATCATCTTTTCATATGCCTTACAACCCTGTTTTTTGTCCACATCATTCCCTACATTCTCTCTTTCCCTTTGTTCTTTCCCAGGCCATCATACTTGCACTGACTACACTTTCCTCGTTTTCCTATCTCATTCCCCTTGATCTTTCTCTAGTCATTGACACTGTTAGTCAACTTCTTGATATTCTCCCCTTTCTAGGTTTTCATGACACTGCTCTCTCTTGGTCTTTCTTTCAATTGTCTAATCACATCTTCACTCTCTTTGCTTCTGGTTCTTTATCCAGATCACACCCACTGCAACCATAGCCCCATGATCATTTCTATGCAGCTAATTTCCAGATCTGTATATCTAGCCCTAGTCTCTCAGCTGAACTCCAGCTTAGCATCACTAACTGTCTTTTGTAAATCTTGAACTAGATGTCCAAACTCGACATGTCCAAACAGAACTTACTATCTTTCCCTATAAACTGACTCCTATTCCCAACTTTATTATTATTTTTTCTTTTAAAATTTTTTTAAATTTATTTTTTATTTTTAGTTTACAACATTTAGTTCCACAAGTTTTTGAGTTCCAAATTTTCTCCCCTTCCCCTTCATCACCTCCCCCCACCAAGAAGGCATGTAATCTGATATAGGTTCTACATACACCTTCAACATTAAACTTATTTACACATTAGTCAAGTTGTAAACAAGAATTATAACCAATGGAATGAATCATGAGAAAAAAGAAAGAAAACCAAAAAAGAAGAAAAAAAAAGAGAAAGCAAATATTTTGCCCCAATATGTATTCAAGACTCCATAATTCTTTCTCTGGATGTGGATAGCTTTTTCCATCACGAGTCTTTTGGAGCTGTCTTAGAACCTTGTGTTGTTGAGAAGAGCCAAGTCTATCAAAATTAGTCATCACAGATACCATATGTCTCATCGTGTATAATATTCTCCTGGTTCCACTCCCCTCACTCAGCTTCAGTTCATATAAGTCTTTCCAGGTTATTATGAAGTCCATCTGCTTCCCATTTCTTATAGCACAATAGTATTCCATTACATTCATATACCACAACTTGTTTAGCCATTCCCCAGTTGATGGGCATCTCTTTGATTTCCAATTCTTTGCCACCACAAAAAGAGTGGCTATAAATATTTTTGTACATACAGGTTCCAACTTTATTATTAAATGTTGAAGATACTTCATCCTCCCAGATACCTAGGCATGTAAGCTCAGAATTATCCTCAACTCCTTACTTTCATTTATCTCACATTTCCAATTTGTTGTCAGATCTTATTGGTTCTCTCCTATATGTCCTCTTCTCTTTATTTACACAGCTACTACTCAAGTTCAAGCTCTCATCACCTCACTCCTGCACTATTGAAATAACCTTCTAATTGCCATAAATATCCTCTTACTCCAGGAATGTCAGTCAATGAGTCAACAAACACTTATTAAATATTACTGTATGCCAAGCACTACAGACATGAAAAAGACACAAACACGGTCCCTGCCCTCAAGAAGCTGACATTCTAACCAGGGAGAAAAACAGGAAAATAATTATGTACATAAAATATACAGGATGATCCCAAAATCTCAGTGCCATCTTCAGCTTTAGGCAGCTAGGTAGCACAATGGGTAGAGTACCAGACCTGGAGTCAGGAAGACTCACCTTCCTAAGTTCAAATCTAGCCTCAGACACTTACTAGCTGTCTGACGCTGGGTGTGTCATTTAACTCTCTTTGTCTCAGTTTCCTCATCTGTAAAATGAACTGGAGAAAGAAATGGCAAGTCATTTCAGCGTCTTTGCCAAGAAAATGCCAAATGAGGTCACAAAGAGTTGGACACAACTAAAATGACTGAACGGCAACAAAACTTTAGTAGCTTAAGTAAGTTACTGGGCCTAAAGTTATGAAGACCTGAATTCAAATACTGAATAGCCTTTCAGTTTAATTCAATCTAGCCTTTCAAAAAGTTATTAAATGAAGCTTAAAACTGCACTAAGACTTTGGGGCTTCCCTGTACGTATAATGCAAATGGAAGGCACTAGCCATGGGAGGAAGGGGAATGGGAAGGGAACAAGAATCTATTTAGTGCCTACCATGTGTCGGCACTATGCTAAGCACTTTGCAAATATTCTTTGATCCTCACAACAACCCTGCTAGGCCGGTGCTTTTATGGTCCCATTTCACAGTTAAGGAACCTGAGACAGATAGCTTAAGTGATTTGTCCATGATTACACAACTACTACTTTCTGAGTTGGATTTGAATTCAGGCCCAATAATCTATCCACTGCTCCAGCTACCTAAACTAAGATTGGAACGACCTCCTGCAGAAGGTGGGATTTGAGTTGAATCTTTAAGAAGACCAGGGAACCAGCGAGTAGGTATGGAGAAAGGGGATAGACTGTCATGTGCAAGGAACATCAAGGAGGCCAGTGTCACTGGATCATAAGGTACATAAAGTTGAATAAAGTGTAAGAAGAGAAGGTAGGAAGGGTCTGGATTATGGAAGACTTTAAAAGCCAGAGGTTTTTAATTTATTTCTTGAGATAATAGGGGACCACTGGAGTTTATTGAGTAGGGAGTGACATGGGCAAACCTGCACTTTAGAAAAGTCACTTTGGCAGCTGAGTGGAGGCTGAATTGGAGTGGGGAGGGATCTGAAGCTGGGAGACCAACCAGCAAGGCTATTGCCATAGTCCAGGCCTGAGGGGATTAAGGTCATTATTAGTTGAGCAAAGGGGATACATGCAAGAGATATTGTGAAGGTTAGAAATTATAAGGGATGACTGAATTTTGTTTCCACAGAAATTATGTGAGACATAATTAGAAGTCATATGGATGGCTAATGTAAGAAATAAAACTGCTTGTAGAGGAGGGCAGTGGGGGGTGTTGGTGGCATGCTAATCAGCATGTCTAAAAGCAGACTCCTCTTCTTTTGTTCTGAGATGGCCTTTTTCCTGTGTACCAAAAAAAAAAAAAAACCAAAACCTGCCAGATCAGGTGTGGCTCACCAAGGCTAGGGCCCTTTAACCCAGATGTTGTCTTAGAGAATGGGACTTTTTCTCATGGATATCCTGGGTTCGAATCTTCAACTCATGCTTTTGTCAATTCTCTTAGCAATTGAGAAAATTCCTTTCACATGCTATGGAGATCATAAAAGCTGAGTGATGCAGACTAAAAGAATTTTGTGGCTTGGCATTTTCTTTATTAAATAAAATATAAAGAAAATGAGGATGAAAGGGGGAGAATTGAAATGTGGAAGTGAGAGATGTTAGCAGGGGTGTAGACCCACTTTGGGATGAGGTTTAGGTCTTTTCAGATAGGCTGTGAACTCTGAAATGCCTAACCAATGGGATGCAGGGAGGGAAATTTGAATCAGGATGGGTTATTGTAGTAGGAAGGCCGAATTTATGATCTCAAATATAATCATGTATATGTTTGAATGGTCCGAAATCGCAAGGTATGAGAGATTCTCTAAGGAGAAAACAACAAGGAATTTATTTAGGCCCCACCGCAGCAAAAACTTGAA
>CM053622.1:666051613-666079503 GCA_028646595.1 Phalanger gymnotis
CGTTCTCAAGGCCCGCCTCAATGACCAGAGACCATTGGTTCCCCAGCTGGCCCCTCCTAAGTCACCAATCCACACCCACACAGGTTTCACACCTGACAGGGCCCTGGCCCTGGGGCTTAGCACTTAACAGCTGAAAGTACTTCCACTCAAAAGAAACAAAAGCCATGCTAATGAGACAATTTTGCTTAACAACACAGTTATAAAAGGGCTTTGTAATCATCTTGAAGTGTGCCTATGCCTGCTAAGTTACCCTTTCTTTTTCACAAGGTGGTAAAGGCCAGGTCACCCGTGAAATAAAAATCTTTTTTCCTGAATTCACTAATGGCCAGGTGGGAATTCTTGGTAAAATGATTATTTCTCAGAGAAATGGCAAGGTTGGACAATAAACAGATTGGTGATGTTTGGTGAGTACAAAGGAGTAGCTGATGATGACCCTGAGATTGGAAGTCTAGGCAACAGAGAAGAATTTGGTGCTCTCAACAGTAACAGGAAAGTTGAAAATAGAGCAGAATTTGGGGAAAAGATAACTTTGAAATATCTACTAGACATCCAGCTTCCCAGATGCTAATTTTCCTAAAGGGCAGGTCTGACAATGCCCTTCTTCTCCCCCCACACACACATTCAAGAACTGATTCCAATAACTCCCTGTTCCCTCTAGAATTATCTATTTGGCATTTAAAAGCTCTTTACAACTTGGCCCCTTCCTACCTTTCTAATCTCCTCCTACCCTATACCTCCTTTTTCTCTTCTGTGAAGTGAAGGGCGTCAGTCTAGACAATTTCTAACATCCCTTCCAGCTTTAATGGTCCAAGATTCTTCATGGATGGATTGTGGTATCTGCTGGATGTGAAGTGGTTTTTCTGTGGGAGTGAAAAATGATCAGTCCTTAGTTGATTAAAAAAAAAAAAGGTCCAAGTGTCTCAAATGATTTTATAATGAGATCCAAAGAAACCAACTCTGGGAGACCTGCAAAACCCACTACAAAGCACAAACTTCAGTTAAAAAACAAAAAACAACTAAAACTATTGTCACGTGGCAACCTGGCCTTCTGTCCTGCATGTAGCACACACTGGATATCTTCTTTGCAGTGTGATTTGGGAAACAGAAGCAGCTACCTAGTGGGAAGGAATGATGGAGTGATGGGCACAGTGGGTAGCACAGTAGATAGAACACAGCCTGGAGTTCAAAGGCCTGAATTCAAATCCCACCTCAACGCTTACTAGGGTGTGTGACCCAGGGCAAGTCACTCAACCTCTGTCTGCTTCAGTTCACTCATTTGTAAAATGAAAATGATAATAATAGTACCTCCTTGTGAGGGTGTTTTGAGGATCAAATGGAATGTTTCATAAATCTTAAGTCTCTATGTAAATACTAGCTATTATTATGCAGGAGGTGGGTGAAAGAAAATGGGAAGAACCATAAGCTAGACTATTTTGAAAGCCTGAGCCCATTCTCCCCCCTGCTTTCCTTGACTGACAGAGACCTTCTTTCTTCTAGTGCAGACCCATTCCTACCATTAGGGGAACAAAAAAACAACCAAACACCCTCCGAGGCGCTGGAACCTAGAAAGAAGGATCGATCAGCAGAGTTCCAGAGAGAGGTGATGATGATGTAGAAGGCTGTGAGAAGTGGGGGTAGGGAGGAGGGGCCAGCAGATATTTTTGGAGAAAGAATGTGCATTGGAGGGAAACCAGAAGTGCCCACAATGCCTAAAAATGCACCAGCTGTCCTGGCTTTTCTATCTTATTGAGACAAAGAATGTCCAATCCCAAACCAGGATTGGAGCGGAATAAGCACAAGGCTGCCTGATTCCCACAGATGGGCTTGTCAAACTGCTCTGAGAGATCTCTGTTTCCTGAGGTAACCTTTCATGGCATGGTGAACATTGGTGCATGTTCCAGGCAAATTTGTTTAATCTTTTTTGAGGGGTGGGGAGTAGGGGTGGGGGAAGAGGGTTGACTCTCCATTTTCTGTAAGGAACCATAAAACCAAGCTCGCATAATCTCAGAATGATAGGCTTGGAAGGGACTTTCAGAGTTCACCCAGTCTCTCCCCTGCCTGGAGGCAGGGCCACACCCAAAACACCCAGACAGATGAGCATCTCTTCTATTTTTAAAGACCTACCGAGAAGGAGGTACCACAGCCTTTTTTTTTTTCTTTTTCTTCTTCAGTAATCCAGAATTTAACACCCTTTACTAATGGGAAATGCTTTGATTCTCCCCTTACTAATGGGAAATGCTTTGATTCTCCCCTTACTAATGGGAAATGCTTTCATCTGTCCCTCACTGATGGGAATTGCTTCCATGTGCCAGATCCCGCAATGTACTTCCAATCCTTCCAAGAACTTCTTATTTAGAAACTAAAAGTCTATTTATTCTTTCTACAGGTTGAATGACTCTATGTCTTCTAACTTGTCCTTCTAGGCCAGTCTTCCTCCTTCATTGTGGGGCATGAGGTTGAAATGGAATTCTTGTTTCCTACATGCTTTTCAACCAATTTTAAAAATTTAAACCTCTTATAAATCAATAAATCTTTGACCTCTCTGAACTTTGGTTTCCTCATCTGTACATTGAGGATTTTTACACTGTTTACTTGGCAGGATTGGTAGGGTAAGGTAAGGACTTTGTAAACCAGCAAACATTCTATCATTGAGAGCTATTATAGTCATTTCCCGAGTTTATCTCTTCCAAGTTCTTCCCTAGCTAGCAATGGCCCAGCACAGGGAAAGGGAAGCAGTCAAGCCTTTTTCTCTCAAATTAACACTGGGTCTCCCACCCATAGCTCTCCTTTATCCCTAGCCCCAGGAGACAAATAGGAAGGAAGAAAAGAAGGGAGGGAGGGAGAGAGGGGGAGGAGAGAGAGAGAGAGAGAGAGAGAGAGAGAGAGAGAGAGAGAGGAAGGAAGGAAGGAAGGAAGGAAGGAAGGAAGGAAGGAAGGAAGGAAGGAAGGAAGGAAGAGAAAGAAAAGAAAGGAAGAAAAAAGAAAGCTTTAAGATCATCTTGTTTAAGATTATCTTGAATTGCATGTCTAGTGGCCTTATATGAGGGGCAGCTAGGTAGGTAGTATAGTGGATAGAGTGCCAGGCCTGGAGTCAAGAAGCTCTGAGTTTAAATCTTGCCTCAGTTACTAGCTTTGTGACCCTTGGCAAGTCACTTAACCCTGTTTGCCTTAGATCTGTAAAATGAGCTGGAGAAGGAAATGGCAAACCACTCCAGTATGTTTGCCAAGAAAACCCTCCAAAAAGGGGTAACAAAGAGTTAGATACTAGCAAAATGACTAAACCACCACAAACCTTATATAAAAACCCTGAAGGCAATCTCCCCAAGAGAGTTGGTCTTAGGCATCTTCCTCCTTCTCTTAGAGTGTGCCTCCTTATTAGTGTTGGCTGATTCAAGTTTTTTCATCCATTAAAAAAATTCACTAGTTTTGTAAGTATCTTAGGCTGGTTAATTCTTTAACATCTTCCATTAAATAGTTTTACCTACTCATATTCCTCTCGTATAGCTACCATGTCTCTTAGGCTGCTCTTAACCTATTACTTCCCCGATCCCTGTCATCCAGAACCATACCCCCAGATGCATATTCCTTCCTCTCATTCTCACATTCATATTTAGCTTAGTCCTTCAATTTGCTTTCCTCTCTCTGCCTTAATACTAGTCCTTTTGTACCAGGCCCTTTGGAGCCCTCCTTCCTTGATCTTTTTCTCAATATTTCTTCTCTTTCTTCATAGTAGCTCAAGCTTGGCTTGCCCCTGAGGACACCATACCTCCCACAACTACGGTTCCCCTTCTTCCCTATGTATAGGGTCAAAAGGAGTTCATGCACTCCTTGATCCTGGTGGCCTCTTCCAAGTCTAGGCCATACTACTAGAAATTAGCAACTCTCCTCTTTAGAAGTTCATGCTATCTAATTATATCACCCACTCCATTCTTGCCCCTGTGATTTTCTAACCTCCAGAATACCTTCTCACTTACCCTGGGACCTACTTCATAGTCTTCCTCTTCTCTTCTGTAATCTCTGATCTCCTCAAGTGGAGGTAATTTCTCCCTTCTCAATTCTCTCATGACTCTGAAAGTCTTTGGATGTGAGAAAGCATCTATTAAGGGCTTAGTTTGTTGCAAGGGGAGTAAGAGTATTCAGGAAAGACTAATATTTCTTGTGTGAGGGCTGCCCAGCCCTTTTCAGGGCTGCTTTTCACCTTCGGTGTCCACCTGATCCACCCAGCTCTCACCAGTGACTCCAAGAAGCTGTAGCATACACAGCAGCCACACTGTGGAAAACCATTTCAGCAGATAGGTTAAACCAGGCTGAGAGTAACCAAGGGGTCTCAAACCCATTGGTAAGTTAGGGCAGTGTCTACTTCAGACATGTGAAGACTTTCGCTGGCAGAAAGGGCAGATGAAAATAATTTGTTCCAACAGCAATAAAAGCAGCTGAAGTGAGTTCTGTGCTATGCTTAAAGCTTGATTAGACTTTGAAGATGCCAAGGTTCGTCACTGCATCCTGAGCCATTGCCAGTTGTGTTGACTTTTGTCTCGCCACTGGGTTCTGATGACTGGAAGAGAGAGTGAGGCCCATGACTTCATACAACTTTGTCTCACTTAAATCCAATTTATTCCAAAGTCAAAAGACATCATCCATACTACTTTACCATTTTTACCTACCTCAAAGTCCTGTGGTGACAGGCAAGTGATGAAGCAGCAGGTGCAGATATACTGGGAGCTGTAGTCATAACTCTGCCTACAGGCAGCCCAGGCCATAGGCTTATATTCTCAGTGGATGGAAGCAGCAGTAGAATTTGGAAGCCCCCTGGGTGTCTGAGCAGCCTTTTTAAAGGACCACACTGCTCACTTCCTGGTGTGAGGAAGGGGCCAGAAAAGATGCCCTAAAAATTGTCTGCTTCACCCAACCCTAGCCTGATTACAATGGCAGGTGGGAATCTGACTTCATGGCCAAAACACACAAAAAAAGTATGAAAACTTTTAAGAAGATTCCACTCACGATTGGTACGTGGAATGTGTGCAAGCTTATGGACGACAAAAAATCCAGTGGATGTGAAAGATGAACAGAACAGTTCTTGTTGTGAGAGAACTCAGCAGATGTCACAGCAACCCTGAGTGAAACAAGATTGGCAAATGAAGGCCAGCTTACTAACGTCGGAGCTGGCCACACATTTCCTGCCACAGTGATGGGGAGTCCTTTGAAGCTGGTATAGGTTTTGCAATCAAAACTAATGTAGTTGACAAGCTTGTATGCCTGCCAAAAGGAGTGAATGAACAGCTCATGACAATGTGATTGAAGGAAAGCACCATGCCACTATCATCGGTGCATATGCCCCCACCATAATGAACCCCAATGAGGTCAAAGAAAAAATTTGTGAAGACCTAGAGACCCTCATTATCAATATATTGAAAGAAGGCAAGGTTATAGTAGAGGACTAGGTGGGTGCTGGGGTATAGTGAGAGATAAGGTTGATCTTTCCACTGACCACAAATGCAGCACTTCCATGCTCATTAACTCTGAAATTCCCTTATCTAACCATAATCTATTGTCATTCCAAACTCACTGTGACCTCCAGTCCTTCTACCCCTTAGTTCTTTCCCAGGCTATCTCCTCTACTCTGTACTTTATTGCATTTCCCATCTTACCCCCTTGGTGAACCAGCTTAACTCTACACTGTCTTCTTCTCTGAAGTCCCTTGCCCCTTTATCCTATCACCAGTCTTGCCCTGCCAAGCCTCAGCCTTGGATCGTGTGCTATTGAATGAAGTTACAGAAAGTCATGAAAGTGACTGGGTCTACTACAAATTTATGTTACATAATCTGAACTGGGTACTCTCTGTAGCAAGGCAATCCTTTTATACCTCTTAATCAGTTCATTATTCAACCTCTTTTCCAAATCTTTTCCAAACCTAACCATGATTCCTTCACCCACCCACCCACCCTCTCAGCTGAGGTGCTTGATTCATATAAATGTCACCAAGAGCTCCCTCTTCTCCTTTCTTCCTCAGCTCACATTACTCAGATTCCTTCTCCTTCCTTCAACTCTTTCTCTTGTGAAAAGAGAGCCAAGTCAAACATATGCACGTGTGATCACATTCCACCACATCTTCTCTAAGAGATGGCTATTGTTCCCACTATCTTACTTATCTTCAAACTATCTATGTCTAGTGACTACTTCCTGAATGTCTCCCTATCCTCAAAAAACCTTCATTTGATTTATCCGTCCTTGCTAGCTGTTGTCTTATTGTCCTCTTTCATGGAGAGACATAGAAAGATTATTTCATTCCTTGAGAAGGTAGTCTATAACTGATGCCTCCGATTCATTTTCTCTCTCTTCTTAAGCCTGCAGTCTAGCTTCTGACCTCAACATTCAACTGAAACAGCTCTCTCCAAAGTTACCAATAATCTCTCTCCTTTTTTATCTTTTCTGTGGTAAAAATTTTTCTCAGTCCTTATTGTAATATTGCACAGTGCAACTGCTACATGACAAACTAGTGTAGCATAGAAATAAGCAAACCCAACTAACCAATGAGAGAGAGAGAGAAAGGAAAGGGTGTGTATATGTGGGAAGGTGAAGTGAGAGGGAGAGAGATGGGAGTAGGGGTGGGGGCAGAGAGAGAAAAAGAGAGAGAGACAGACAGAAAAACCAAGCGCGGCACAAATCTACAGATTATTATACAGGTAACAGTTAAAATTCAGTAATCAAGTCTACATCGTTGGACTTATTCAAACGATATCTTCTTACACCTTGCAGTGTGATTTAACTTTTACATAACAAAAATCAAGTTAAAATTAGCAGCAGAAATTTAAAACATTAAAATCAAAAGATTTGACTGATATAGTAGCATATCTGATTAAATGCCCTGAAAGATAAAAATTGATTAGGCATTTTTATAAAACTGAGTTGCAAATTAAAAATTGTATGCAAATAGTCAATTCTGTAATCATGCGGTGTTTTAGTTAAAAAAGGCATTAAAACCAACAAAGAAGATGCTTATAAATGGTTTAAAGAAGAGTAATATTTTTCCAGAAGTTTTTTGAAAATCTATTTGCTTAACTTAGATGAAAGAATTTCCAAAGAAATTTGTATTTCTTCAAAATACAAAAGATTTCCACGATTACAATCCATAAAGAGTAGCATACTTAACTGGGGGATATCTGTGACAAATGTTATTGTATCATAAGGTAACATTAAGGTTTTGAGTTCACTGGTCAATGTAACAGCATCACAGCCTTACGGCTTAAAACATAGAAAAATAAAATACATCGGAGCAGTGAAAGTTGCATGACCCCAAATAAAAAGAAAACAGTTACTGTTGGCGAACCCAACACAACCATTTCCAGCAATAGATTTTGCATTGAGAAAATCTGATTCCAGGATCAAGTGGCAGAAATATCAATGATCAGCTGCATTATATAAATAAGACTGTGAAGGCTTATGACAAGTTTATTTAAATAGTTTCTTGCTTCCATGAGTTTATGCTTGTTTACATGTGTAAATTATATTTAAATTCATCTCAGGCTACTCATTTTTCAATGTTTATTTTATATACAATTACCAATGATCTCTTAATCACCATATCTAATGGCCTTTTCTCCTCATCCTTCTTGAATTCTCTGCCCTCTTTGATATTGTTGATCACAATTTCTCCTTAGTATCTTTTTCTCTAAATTTTCAGGACACTGCTTTTTCCTGGTTCTCCTTTCACTACTTTTCAGTCTCTTTTGCTGGATGTTTATCCAGTTCATGCCTACTAAACTTGGGTGTCCCCCAAAGTTCTGTTCTGGGTCATCTTCTCCCTTTATGCTATTTTGTTAGTAATCGCATCAGCTCTCATGGATTCAGTTATCTCTAGGCAGATGATTCTCACATCTCCCACTGCCTATTAGACCTCTCTAACTGGATGTCCCATTATCTTCTCAACGTCATCATGTCCAAAACTGAACACATTATCTTCCCTGCCCGCTCCCCTCACCTGCCACCAATCTCTCCACTCTTCCTAGTTTTCCTATTAGTATTCTTTCCAGTCACCCAGACTCACCACCCAAGTGTCATCCTCTGTTACGTAGCCTTTCTCACTCTCCATATCCAATATGGTGCCAAGGCCTATAGATTTTCCCTTGGCAACATCTCTCATATATGTCTCTTTCTCTCTTACGACATTGCTACCACCCAGGCCTTCACACCTGAACTACTGCAAAAAGCCTGGTGGTTGATCTGTCTGTCTCCAGTTTCTCCTCAGTCTAGACCATCTTCTGGCTGTCAAATACATCTTTCTAAAGTATAGGTCTAATCATGTCACTCCCTCCCTTCTTCAATAAACTCCAGTTGCTCCCTATTATCACCAGGAACAAATATAAAATCTTCTGTTTTAGCTTTTAAAGACCCTTATGACCTGACCCCTTCCTACTTTTTCAGTCTTCTTACACCTTACTCTGTGATCCGGTGGTACCGGCTTCCTTACTGTGACTTGAACTGCATTCTCTCCTGAGACTCTAGGCCTTTTCACTGACTGTCCCTCATCTCTACCTCCTGATTTCCTCAGCTTCTTTTAAATCTCAGTTCAGGCTCCATCTTCTACAAGAAGTTTTTCCCAATCCCCCTTACCTTTACTCTGTGATCATTTCCAATTTATCTTGTATGTATCATGGTTCGTATATAGTTTATATGTTGTCTCTGCCATTAGACTGTGATCTTCTTGAGGACAGGGATTGTTTTTTGCCTTTCTTTGTATCCCTAGTGCTTAACACAGTGCCTGACATATAGGCATTTAATAAGTGCTTGTTGACTTGGTTTGGAAAAGTAGGTTGAGAAATAGATTTATTCTGACATAGGCCTGTGATCCTGGACAAATTAAACTCATGGTTCCACCCCTACCCCCACACACCAACCAGTGATCTTTCTGTCCAAGAGGAATCCTGTGGACCTATGATGAGCCCAGGGCTGGGTTGAAATAGGACTGACCAAGGGGAGAAAAGATGTGAGTAAAGGCAAAGGATTGGGGGTGGGCAGAGAAAGACTTACTTCATGGTAAGATTCTTATGAATTCTCTTACTTTGTTTAAAAAACCCACAGCATGGGTCCCTTCAAAGAGGCTTCTTCTTCATTGTGTATGACTTCCCGAGTATCTTTTTCTAATCCCAGTACCAGCAAGTTATACAGTCTAAAAGATCAACTGGTAACTTGCCTTGGAAAGTTAAGAAGGAGAAAAAAAAGGTGTAGCCAGAGGATTCCTCCCTAAGAAAATGAAATTAGAGGAGAGGTTTAATAAGTAGTCTGTACAAGATATTGCAATTTATGGGATTCCAAAGCCTCCAGGTACAATTATGTTTCATTTTTGTATGGCTACGTCACCCGCATTGACTGTTTTAATATCCCAGATGAAGAACAGAATGTGCTCCTTCCCTAGGCTGTCAGATTTGTGTGTTTCTTAAGTAGGCCTCATTGTCCCTTAGTTACCAGCCAACATCATGCTCCACAATAGCTGCTTGCAATCAACAGCAGGCTTTTAAATAAAGCCCCATAATAAAGGCTTGTGTCTTTGAAGCTGTGGCAAACCAAATTATCTTGTCGACCATTATCTCTGAATGAGTGTGATGGGCATTTGGGAGTACTGATATGTCTGCAAATTCTGTGGCATTCCTGAATACTTGTCTGCCAAAACAGTAGGTTGATTTAGAAATGCTGCATCTTTAGGCCATCTTCTTTTTAATCTCAGGTTAGAAAACATTGTACATAGCTGAGGGATGTTTCAACTAATCGGTCAACAAAGAAATTAAAGACATAGTCCCTCTCCTCCAGAGACTTCTCACATAGTTGGATAAATCAAACAAAATTAACGTAAATCAAAGGAGAAAAATGATCTGATTTTGAATTATAAATGGATGATCATAGCTCATATTACATGAGTTACTATTGATAGTTACTCTTATTTTTTCTATGAAGACTGAACATGAACCTATAGAGTTTATTTTGCAATCAAATAAAGTAATACAGTAGTCATGATGCTTGGGCGTTGCTCACAAAAGGCAAATAGTTCATTACTTGTACACGGTCAAACTAAAATTTCTTCTCATCTTGTTAAGACATATCTATTACTTAGGGCCTATGTTTTAATCAGTCAAGAAGCTATGGATGGATACTTCTCCAAGTGACATTAGAGTATAAGGTCCTTAAGGGTAGGGCTTTTTTTTTTTTTCCATCTTTCTTTGTATGCTGTGCATTTAGCTCAGTGACTGGCATGGAATGAGAGCTTAATAAGTACCTATTGATTTATATAGATGTCAACCTCTCCCATTTTGCTATGACTAGCAAAAATTCATCACTTAGTGGCCAGCTTTGTCTCATAAGAAGAAGACTTAGAGCTTAGCTGTACTAATCCTGAAGTGATAAACAATCCACTGCCAGTCCCATACTTGATGCATTTCTAGCTTGTGCTCACTCCACTGGTACAGCCTGTAGCCTTCGAGGACCCAGGGTCATAGCTCCACTACAACAGAACACAAAAGTAGAATGTTAGAGAAGTAAATTCAGTGTTTATAATGAATTATAACTGGCAAAATGTACCACAGTTTTCATCATCCCCACAACACATGTACACACACACACACACACACACACACACACACACACACACACACACACACACAGTAAAAGAGAAAGAGTTCTAAGTAAAAATGGTGCACACCATGCCACATGTCATGGAGAGAGCCTGGGCTGAGATGTTGAGTTCAGAATAATGTGTGACATCAAATTTCCCTACTGGGTGTTTAGAACCACCCTTAATTAACTGACTAGTGGATCTGTGTAAAGGTCATTATGTCCAAGACTCCACCAAATCCCTCCAGGGATGGATATGTTACAGTTCCATTGACACCATGGAAACCACTCCCTCTTCTGCTATGATCTGGAAGGGTTGATACAAGCTGTTCCCAGGCTCTCAGAGCTCTGCATGACTTGCTAGCTGTGACTGCTACGGTGGTATCACTGAAAGAGTGGCCTGTTCGTAACACATAGAGGTAACCACTACAATAGTGCAGTTGAAATATTTGCCCCCATGCCCAACCCAACTCCCTAAAGGCTTGTAAAGGCCGGTGGAAGAGAAGTGAAGCTGGAATGAACCAGTATTTTACAAAATCACAGAATCTCAGAATTGGAAGTGACCGTCATCTGGTCCAACCCATACCTAAACAACGATCCCCTTTACAGGGTTCCTGACTATTAGAACTTGAGCTTTTTCTTGAAGGCCTTCAGTGAGATGGGATCCACTGTGTCCCAGGGAAGCACACTCCACTTTTGCATAGCTTTAATTATTACCTTGTGTTTTTTTTTCTTTCTTGCATCAAGCCTAAGTCTCGTTTTCTGCCAATCCCTCCCATTACATCTCGTTCCGTCCTCTCAGGGCAAGAAGAACATGTCTAATCCCTCATCAGCATAAATATCCTTCATGTACTTGAAGACTGCTATCATGTCCCACCTAAATTCCTTATGCCCTAATTCCTTCAACCAATCCTTGTATGACATGAGTCTCTTAGCATTTTGGTCACCCTCCTCTGGGAGGCTTTTAGCTTGCCAATGTCCTTTTTCACTGTCATAGGGATTGGGAGAATGGGGAAGATGGTCAGTCTTAGGAGCTGAGTCCAGGAAGAGTGTACCTATGGCTCTCCTTGCCTTTGGTTAGTTTCTGAAGGTGACAAGCAATTTGTATCGTGTTCACACCCTAAAACAGGGGTTAGCCTTCAAATCAGCCCAAGGAATCCACTTAATAAAACTGTAAAGTTAACTGTAAAGGAGATGTGGTGAGATTTTTTTCAACGTGTACTCTTCTGGGATATTCTCAACTTGCCTTTACACTCACAGGTTAGGTTCTTAGGAGATGACTGCTACTTCAGGTTCTAGAGGTAACCCAGTAGGTCTGTGCTATTAACAGTGTAGCTCACAAGCCCCTAACAATCAGCCAGTAGACACAATTTGCTCTTAGAAAAGACATTTACTAAGATGGCATATAGCAAGGCATCTACTAAGAAGGAACAGTAACTACAAAACCTTCCTTTCATAAATCTAGGGTTCATTTCCCTCACAAATAAACACAGCATGGGTGGGAAGAGCGAGTACAAACTTAAGGGTAGAATAGTAGTAAAGCAACTCCTCTTGATTCCATTGCCTTTCTTCTGTTAATTATTTCCTATTTATCCTGTATAGAGCTTGTTTGATATATATTTGTTTGCGCATTGTCTCTCCCATTAGCGTGTAAACTTCTTGAGGGCAGGGACTGTCTTTTTCCCTCTTTTTGTATCCCCAATACTTAGCACAGTGCCTAGCACATAGGAGGCATTTAATAAATGCTGATTGATTGATTGATTTGGCCAAGGCAATTCACTGCTCTGCCACCACAGGGCTTCACTGTCCCTTCTTTCCATGTGGAGTCGTCATAAAACTGTAACATAAAATTGAGTGTAGCATCTCTGATAGGGAGGTTGTTCACTTGCCCAGCTTCTCCAAAGCTTAAATTTTGATTGCTAAGGCTAACTCTCTTTTGAATACACTGGCTCTCTTCTCTGCTACCCCAGGTAACACTCTTTAAAGCTGCTTCTAGCCTCAATTGACTATCCCTCTATCCATGTATTCTGGATTGGGTGTCTCTGCACCCCTAACTGTGCCTCTTTCAATTAGATACTGGAGGGACATCTCCTGGGCAAATAGTTGCACTTCTAGATGCCTTGGCCAATGGAGGGGAGAAGAGAGAAACTGTAGCCCCCACACCTCCAGAGTCTCCTCCAAAGGAAGCTCCTGGCCTTTATTCCCACACACTGTTGATTTCTCAAACTGCTGGTTGGCTAGCTTTTTTATATAGACCCATGGGGCATGTCTCTTACTTTTAACCAATAGCTAAGTCTTTGTAATCCTCTCAACTTTTTTAGGCATTTCTTCACATCTTGCTGTGAAGTTATAGGAAAACTGCTTTATACCTTCATAATTCCCCTGGTTGGCATGGATATAATCTCAAGAGCAAGACCAAAAAAGGCTGGGTGGAGCTGTTCAAGGTATAAAGGTGACCTTTATACTATTCCTCCTCAGCAAACAAAATTGTTGTACTGCCTACATATGCCCCTTCCAGCCCACCACCAGGCTGCCTCCAGAGGAATGAGTATATGCCCAGAATCACCTGGATGTGTCCATTTTGGATACAGATCCACAGATGTCTGGGCCTTATATATCTATTACTTTTCTAATAACTCAGTTCATTGTTAAGACTCTGTGTGTGTGTGTGTGTGTTTCACAACACAGAAAGCAGAAACTTGTAAAACTAGGGGGTTTGCAGGCAGAAAATAATTCTAGCCTAAAGATCCACATTAAGTTTGACATAGCACAGAATAACTAGGAAATTTGATATTCATCCAGTTAATTTATCAGTGTAGATGGCCAAGGGGATTATTTCAACTAAAAGAACCATTTCAAGTCTTGGCTTTATCATCATAGCTTTAGGAGGAGGGAATTAACCAGAACTGATAAACACATGAGAGTAAGCTAAAGCTCTTTAGACAGAGGGGATAGGCAACAGAGAGAGACAGGGGAAAAAAACACATAAATAAAAGTAACCAAAGAGTTATAGATCAACAATGGTGAAAGAACACAGTATTTGGGATTGTGGTGGACTTGTGCCTTAGCCAAATGAGCCTTGAGGGACTGTGAATGAGCCAATCTAGGCTCAGACAGAGTTGGGATACATGAGCTAAAATGCCAGGAGAGTTTTCCAGCTGTAGCTTTATTCTAAATTAGCAAGACTGGCTTTGCTAATGAAATTATTTTCTGTGAAAATGCAGCTGAACCAAAAGGCACAGAGTTCTAGCTTAACGTACTAAACCCTGTGATTATCAAACATATTTAAGGAGCTAAAAGCAAGCTTTGGGTTTTCTCCCCACTTTTGACATGGTAGACTTGATATTTTCATACCATTTCTAATTTCACTCTGGGACCTGGAAGAAGGCCATAAGTTGAATATAAATGACTTCTATCCCCTTTGCTCTTTGCCAAAGCAAGCTCCTGGCCCCCTTTTAAACTGAGCTAAAAGCTCAACTTTTCACTGAAGCTTTCTCTCACTGTCCCCTTCGTGTGCCAGTCACTCCATTAGCTACAGTTTCATGGGATCACAGATATCAGGCTAGAAAGGAACCTCAAAGGTCATTTAGATTATATCTTCATTTTATAGATGATGAAACTGAGCTCTAAGAAAGTGAGGGGACTTGCCATTTCAAACTGGATGTCCCAGAGCTCTCTCAACATTCACCATGTTCCCTAAACCATCCCCTCTTTCAAACTTCCTCTTTTTGACCAAGGCGCCACCATCGTTCCAGGCTCCCAGTTTCATAACTTTGGCATCATCTTGTACCCTTGACTCTCCTTTAGTCCATATATTCCATCAGTTGCCAAATCTTGTTGTTTATACTGCCACAACATCTCTTACATCCAGCCCCTCCTCTCCTCTCGTACACCTAAGTGGAGTAGACCCGAATTACCTCTACCCTAGGTAACTGCTACAGCCTCCTACTTGGTCTTTTTGCCTTAAGTCTCTCCCCGTTCCAAACCATCCTCCTCACTGTTGCCAAAGAAATTTTCCTAAATCACAGATTCAACCCTTGACTCCCCTATTAAATCAACTCCATCTCAAGTACCACTCTCTCTATGACGCTTTTTCCTGATCCCCTCAATTGCTAGTACCTTCCTCCCAAACTATCTTGTATTTAGTAATTTTGTATATATTTGTATTTATTCATTATATATTTATACACACATATATATTATGTATACATATATGCTAAATAAAGAAATAATATATATTTATATATTGTTGTTCAATTGTTCAGTCGTGTCCAACTCTTTGTAACCCCTGGACCATCACACACCAGGCCCTTCTATACTTCACTGTCTCTCAGTCTGTTCAAACTCATATTTGTTGCTTCCATGACACTATCTATCTATCTCATCTTCTTCTGTCCCCTTCTTTTGCCTTCATCCTTCCAACATCAGGATCTTTTTCAACGGGTCTTGTCTTTTCATTACATAGCCAAAGTATTTAGGCTTCAGCTTCAGCATGGATAGTTTGAATTAATTTCTTTAAGTATTGACTGATTTGATGTCCTTGCTGTCCAAGGAGTACCACAACTCAAAAGCATCGATTCTGTGGCACTCAGCTTTCCTTATAGGCTAACCCTCGCAGCCATGTTGTAAAAACTGCGGCTTTGACTATACAGACCTTGAACAACAAGGTGATGTCTCTGCTTTTCAGTATGCTGTCCAGACATGCTATAACTTTCCTTCCAAAGAGCAAGTGTCTTTTAATTTCATGGCTACTGTCACCATCTGCAATGATCTTTGAACCCGAGAATAGAAAATCTAACACTACTTCCATTTATTATCACTCTATTTTCCAGGAAGTGGTGGGACCAGTTGCTATGATCCTAGATTTTTTTGATGTTAAGCCTCAAGACATCTTTTATACTCTCCTCTTTCACCTTTATCAAGAGGCTTCTTAATTTCTTCTCACTTTCTGCCGTCAGCGTGTATCATGTGCATATCTGAGATTGTTAATATTTCTCCTGACAACATTAATTCCAGCCTTTGAGTTATCCAGCCTGGTATTTAATACAATATATTCTACATATAAGTTAAAGAAATAAAGTGGCGATATATAGCTTTTTCATACTCCTTTTCCAATCTTAGACCAACCAAAACACATAACTAATCTGATATTAACCATCTGATGACATCCGTGAATAGAGTCACCTTTTAGGTTGTTGAAAAAGTTGAAAGTTGAAAAGTTGAAAACTCACTGCTATGACCAATGAGTTACCTTAACAAAACTCTCTTAGTCTCTGCCCTGATTCATTTTGTACTCCAAGGCCAAAGTTGTCTGATATTCCAATTATCTTTTGATTTCTTACTTTAGCATTCCAATCCCATGTGATGAATGTGACATCCTTTTTTTTTTTGGTGTTATTCCTAGAAGAGGTTGTAGGTCTTCATAGAATTAACCAATTTTGGCTTATGCAACATCAGTGGTTGGTACATACACTTGTATTACTGTGATCTGGAATGGTTTTGTCTTGGATATGAACAGATATTCTGTCATTTTCGAGATTGTACCCCAGTATGGCTTTTCTCACCCTTTTTTTGACCATGAGGGCTATTCCATTTCTTCTAAGGGATCCTTGCCCACAGTGGTATATGTAGTGATCACCTGAATTAGTCACCCTTTCCCATCCATTTAAGTTCACTGACACCTAAGACATCAATGTTTAATCTTTCCATCTCCTATTTGACCACATCCAGTTTACGTTGGTTCACAGAGTTTTCGT
Organism: Phalanger gymnotis; assembly: GCA_028646595.1. Taxonomy (NCBI): domain Eukaryota; kingdom Metazoa; phylum Chordata; class Mammalia; order Diprotodontia; family Phalangeridae; genus Phalanger; species Phalanger gymnotis. Next base: position 666,067,972 of record CM053622.1, read on the forward strand.
TCCAGGCTCCTATGCAATATTGATCCTTACAGCATTGTACTTTCCTTTCAACACCAGACACATCCACAGCTGAGCTTCCTTTTGGCTTTGGCCCAGCCACTTCATTGGTATTGGTCCTTCTTGTATTTGTCCTCTCTGCCCTTCCCCAGTAGAGTCTTGGACCCCTTCCAACCTGAGGGGCTCATCTTCTGTTGTCATATCGTTTATCATTTTAATACTTTCCATTGGATTTTCTTGGCAAAGATCCTGGAGTGGTTTTGCCATTTCCTTCCCCATTTTACAGAAGAGGAAACAGAGGCAAACGGGGTTAAGTGACTTGTCTAGGGTCACACAGCTAGTAAATGTCTGAGACTGGATTTGAACTCATGAAGATGAGTCTTCTTGATTCTACTTATTGTGCCACCTAGCTGCCCATGTATATGTACACATACACACATATACACACATGTACTAGTTTTCTCATCCATTAGAATATAAGCGCTTTTCCAGTAGGGAAGGTTTTATTCTTTGTTCTTGTGTCCCCAATGCTTACTTAACTCAGGGCACATAGTAGGCATTTAATAAATGTTTGCTTGGTTAATCAACCAAGGTCCCATAGGCTATGTGTCAGAAGTGGAATTTGAACCTAGATTCTCTGACTCCAAACCTAGTGCTCTTGCCATGCTTCCATCTCACCTCTGGAGTAATGCTGGCTTTATTAGTCACTTGGTGAAGAGGCATAGATCTTTCTGCTTGTCTAATCCCAACTACCCTGACTAAATTGCAAACTCCTTGAGGACAGGGCCTATCTCAGAGGACTGCACTTGTCCAGAGACCTGAACATGACTTATTAGGAGAGTGACCTGGAACCAGGCACAGAAAGGCCTCTGTTACCTGGAGTCCATGATATTTACACTACCTCTCTCTTAGTATTGTTGCAAGGCAAGCACTTTGCAGGCTGTAAATCCCAATGAAAACATGAATTGTTTTTCTGTAAACCCGTTGAGTCCCACAGGAAGTGCTCTAGCTCTACAGGTACTGGGCCAAGCAATGCCCCTGATTGACTCATGGCCTTCTCTCAGGGAAATGTGCCCATACCCTGGCCACCCCTCTCAGCCAGAGTGGAGCCCCATTGTCTCTCAGACAGACCAGTGGAGTGGGTTGACGTTTCATCACCAATGATCATCTATGAAAGACTTTGCCTTTGCAGACTTGCAGTCCTGGGGAGCACAGAACAAACCACTGTCTTTCATGTGGTCTCTGGCAAAGCCTCAGCCTGTCAGGGAAGGGTTAGCCGGGAATGTGTGGGCAGAACCAACGCTGTTGTTGGAACCAAAGTGTAGAGTTTCCTGACCTTTGAGCAATTTTTTTCCCCTTAACTATTCCCATTCTTGCCATAGTTTTTCTCCTCCCAGGATTCTTCATGGCTTCGGAGCTGTCAGGCCATTTACTTAGGAGTTGCTAACCTGGCCAGTCTACATTTAGACTCCTGCACTTTTCACTATATTCACTTTCTACAAACCTCCATCTTTTAAGAGGTCTCAAGAATTTCCAAACATCACTTGACAAAAGAGCTTGTAACTTTTATGAATTCTGAAAGAAAAGCATTTCAGGAAAGGCTCTGGGGAAGTCCCATCAATCTTGGATGAAAACTCTGAGACATTTATTGGACTAAAGGCCCCTCGTTATTTATTAACCTCTAGGGGCATTTACCCGGGTTTAGGCAGAAGTCCTTATGGGCATGTGGTAAGAGACTTGTTGCCCCAATCCTTGATAAAATCCATCACATAACGTTTTTCCGATTCAGAGCTTTTCATTACAATTGTTTCCTGCTGGCAAAAGGCTGGTGAGTCTGATTTTGGATGGAAATGCCCTCGGCTAACAGGTGGCATCAGGGTAAAGTGAGAATGTGGAAGAAAGCTTGTCTGACTATGTTATAGGTCCATGACAGTGGTGCCAGCTCTGATTCCCGCAGCAGCTATTGTGTCTGCTATGACTTTCCTGCCACTAAGGTCTTGATGGGTGCTGAGGAGAATGTGACCCATCAGGGAGGAGGAATATGAGGCTAGGATATCACATACAACAGTTTGGTGCTCTGCCCTACATGGTGCACGCCAAAGGTTGTTAATTCCTTAACTTCCCTGTTTGTGGAGAAGCAGCATTTGGGGACCAGAAGCAAAGTGTGTAAGATATGTGGGTGAATTTCCACATTCTGGGCTAAGGAACTAACTGAGAATTCAGAACTGGGGAACTCATTGGCCAAATGGGAGATGTTGACGCTTGTCTTCCTGTTGGGTTGTGACAAGGGTCCAGGGAACCAAGTAAGCTTCTGATGCCTGATGGGCAGGCAATCTCCTTAAAGGTGATACTAGATTTCTATCTTGGGCCACTCTACATACTACATTATTTTCCTACTACACCCCGCAGAAGGCTAGTATCCTTGGTCTCTACTTTAGAGCTTTGTCTCTGATGTAACTATCATAGGATCATAGATACAGAACTATAGTAATCACCTTGTTCAACTCTCTCACTTTACAAATGAGTAAGTGTAGACAGGAGCTTAAGTAATGCCTAAGGTCTCATTGGTAGTTGGAAGGAATCTCTCAGTTTACCCCATTATGAAGTGCTTGCCCCAGTGCAGTTTACAGTTGAGTGAGGAGGCTTTTTGGGGGGGAATAATTTTGGAGTTAATTAGCCTTTATCTTTGCTCTTCAATCTTTTAATTTAATATGGCAAAATTCTTGCTCTACAGTCTTTTACTTTCGTCTTCCAAAATCCAGGGCTGGAAGAGGCCTTAGATGTCATGCAGCTCAACTCCCTCATTTGACAAATAAGGAAACAGAGGATACTCTTGAGAAGTGGAAGAGCTAGGATCGGAACCCAGGTGCCTCTGATTCCAAGTTGAGTCCTCTTTCCCACTCTATTACTCTTCCTCTCAGGGAAGACCCAAACCATTCCTGATTATAACGTGTTTGTCCTTTCTTTAGCTATTTCCCAGCAACCTCTGGCTATGCTACCTCTTCATATAGTCCCATAACTAACATGATCCTTGTCCCCTTGGCATACTTTGAGCTAGCAGCTCTCCTTTTATCTTATTCATCACTTGCTTGACCAAATTTATTATTTTAAAATTTTTTCCTCCATCTCTCTTCCAAAACCAATCCCTTCAATGCCTTTGTCATTCTGGTTATTTTTCTTCCAGATCTCTGTACTTCATCAGAATCTTTCTGGTGTCAGAGAGCCCCAAACTCCACATAAGGTTCAGTTGTGGTCTTCTTAGGCTCATCAAGAGAAGGGCTCTCACTTCTGTGGCCTATGACTTGATGCCTCAGCTATGCAATTTGGAATTACATGGGTTTTGTGTGGTGGCTACTGCTGTATCACATTGCAAACTCGTATATAATTTGCTGGCCCTCATTCATTCCCCTTAGGTCTCTTTGACTGTTTGTAGTTTCCAAATGTTCTATCTCCTTTGCATTAATTGCTGTTAGAAATTCTTCTTCACTTCTGTATCATGGCTTGGATTTTTTCCATGTTGATTCTCACCTTACTTAATTGCACTTTAATTATCACCCCTCTTGGTATTTGGACCCTGTGTTCATTCTTGAGGAGGTGGCTGACTTATTTAGTGAGCAGCTGTCCTCTTCTCCTCTTGACAAGGAGTAGGGGAGTTAAGAAAGCCCTGGAACATGGAGATGCTAAACTCTCCTCAGCTTAATAATATTGTGCCACATCAAGAAGCTGAGCCACAACTAGGCATTTTTGCTTTTAGGGCAAGTGGCAGCTTGGTGGGGTGGCTTGGCTTACCCTGGGTGCAGTTGCCAATAGGTGAAAGCACTCTCTGGGTCCCTGTGTTTCTAAGCTGTTGGAGATGAATAACACCTGCCTAGATGAGTCTGCTGCCTTGGAGGCAAGGCAGGTAGGAGGAGTGAGCCTTGCTACAGAGCTGCTGTTGTTCAGTCTTTTTCAGTCCTGTCTGATTCTTCTTGACCCCATTTGGGGTTTTCTTGGCAAAGATACTGGAGTGGCTCACCATTTCCTTCTCCAGTTCAGTTTATAAATGAGGAAACTGAGGCAAACAGGGTTAAGTGACTTGCCGAGGGTCACACAGCTAGTAAGTATCTGAGGCCAGATTTAAACTTACAAAGATAAATTTTCCTGACACTAGGCCTGGCACTCTATTCACTTTGCCACTTAGCTACCGAACAGTGCTCTTGGAAATCTCTAAATTTCTGATCCTGATGCAAAGCTTTGATTGTACTGCCCTAGGTATTGTTCTGTTTAGGGGTAAGCCCAGGCCCATGATTAAAGCTGTTGTAAGGGTCAGAAGAGAGGATCTGTGTCAAAAGGTTTAAGGATATTGGGATTGCTTAACTAGGCATAGTGGCTAAATTTGGAATTCAGTAAGCCCTAGTTCAAACCTTATCTCAGACACTTACTAACTAGCCTGTTTCCTCATCTGTAAAAGGTAGCACCTACCTTACAGGATTGTTGTGAGGCCAAAACGAGACAATATACGTAAAGCACTTTGCAAACCTCAACATGTGTTGTAAATATTACCTATTCTCTAATAACATTCTTCCTAATCATAAAGGATTACAATATTCAGAATAGCACCCAGTCATTTCCCATCCCCACTAATGGCAGCACAAGATAAAAAGAGGCTTAAATAATAGAGGAAGGGAACACACACTAAAGAAATATTCCATACGATTAAAGATCAATAAACACCAGGATGACTTTCTGAGTGGATAATTTTCCTACAGTCTTTAAAGATAATGCAGAGAGATTTGTCCATCCAGAAGGGGCCATACCCTGTCTAAAGGTTCAACAAAAAACATTCAATTCTATAAATATATATCAAATTCCTACTGTGTGCAATGTTTGCTGTAGAGGCTGGCATTTGTCAAGATATTCAAGCTCTGGCCCTTGAAATATAAAGTGAGGACCTCATATGCAATCTCTGAAACATCTCTTTTCTCTCTGGCTCAGAATATTTATCTGGTCTAGTTTCCCTAGGGCTATTCTAGTTTGGGATATGGTATTCACATTTTCCCCAGACCCCAGCAGGTACTCGATGTCCTTAGAGCCCTCTGTTACTCATCATGGTACATCTCCCTACCTTCTCCCTTCAAAAACTGGGAAAGCTGATTCCTTCCTCTCAGACACCCATCCTTCTACCTCATCAAGTTTTAGGGACAACTTTTAATACTTTGTCAAAGGAGTAAGTATCCTTCCTTTCCTTTGATTCATGGGACTGATAGACTGGGCTGGCCTTTTTTGATCCTCCCTTTTCATTCTGCCTGGGCTGTCTCATAAATAGACCTATTATGCCTGTTTCTAGATTCCTACCGATGCAGTAATCTGGCTTAGTTCCTGTGTCCTAGAGAGGTTCCTAAGGAACTCAGAAATTAACTGACTTGTTCATGACTGATAAATCCCAAAGGTAGGATATGAACCCAGGGTTTTCTGACCCCACATTTAACATTCTAGCCAGAATACCATGCTGCCTCTGTCCATAAAGAGTGAGAGAGTGTCAAGTTCTCTCAGTGGGTTGACATCAGATTAAGGACCGGGCAGATGCAGCCTACTTGTATTCATTTGATCTCTCTGGGTATGGCTGATAGAGAAGGGGCATTGCCTGGCCATGGCCTAGCCTCTGTTTCTCCCCTATGTTAAAAGGTTAAAAGGCACAGTCCTTGTTAGTGAAGAACCTCTTCCCCACATGGGTTTGTTATGAAGAATAACTGGTGTTTGTAAGGCACTGAGCAGAAATACAAGCAAGCATGTTATTCTTAGGTAATCATAAATCCACCATCAGATAAACTGGGGCAACCAGTCCGACTTTTCCTTAAATAACCCAAGGCCTCTTTGCATAATAAATGAGGTTCCTTGGGTTGCTGGCAGTGATTTGTGGAGGAAGGGTTAGCTCAGACTTCATTAAGCTATAGGAGTGGTACTGGCTGAGTACAAATTCCAGACCCTGTTTGTTAGGAAAGTTTCTACTTTCCCCCCAGATGATGCAGAATCAACACTTTGAAGAAATTGAAAAGAACTGAGGTGCTTTAAAAAAAGAAAGTTTAAAGGCAAACTATGATGCTAAGTTCAAATCCCAGCTGTACTAATTCTTGCCTGAGTGACATTAGGCAAATCATTGGACTTATGACATTTATGTTCCATTCTGTCTCTCAATCCTATCCACCTATGATCCATGCACTATCAAAAATGACAAATGTGAGGAATATAAAGAGATATGAAGTGATTCATCCCAAAGAATAGAAAGCATTCAGCATGTTATGTGCTGCTGGGGAGGAGATACAAAGATAAGGCAAGGTTTCTGTCCTCATAGAGTTTATAGTCCAATTGAGAGATATGAGGCATAAACAATTTACTATGGGAAATGGCGAGGGGTAAAGAGAAGACATGGGTGAGCCTCCCACTGGACTCTGTCCTGCTCGAAGTGTTACATTCAGTTCTGGGTACCACATTTTAAGAAGTGAAATAATGACCTGGAGACTGTTCTGAGGAGGAGGAGGAGCAGCAGCAGCAGTAAATAATATTTATATAGCACCTTAAAATTTGCAAATATTTTAATATTTTTTATTTTGTTCAATATTTCCTAACTACATATAAATTTTTTAAAACAATCATTTAAAAATTTTCTGGGTTCCAAATTCTCTTCCTCCTTTGTGCTCCTCCTCTCTCCTTGAGAAAGTAAGCAATTTCTATTGATTATATTATATTATTATATTATGTGAATGTATTATATTGATTATAAACGTGAAGTCATGCAAAACATATTTCCATGTTAGCCACATTGTAAAAGAAAACACAGAAAAAATAAAACAAGAAAAATCAAGTTTTTTTTTTTTTTAAAGTATGCTTCAGTCTGTATTCAGAGTTCATCACTTTTCTCTCTGGAGGCAGCTAACATTTTTCATCATGGGTCCTTTGGAACTGTCTTAGATCACTATCTTGATCGGAGTAGCAAATTCTTTCACAGTTAATCATCTTTACAATTTTGCCATTACTGTGTACAATGCTCTCCTGGTTTTGCTCACTTCTCTTTTCATGAGTTTGTATAAATCTTCCCAGGTTTTTCTGAAAACATTCTGCTCCTCATTTCTTATAGCACAACAGTATTCCATCATAATCATATACTACAACTTGTTTAGCCATTCCCCAATTGATGGACAGCCTCTCAATTTCTAATTCATTGCTACCACAAAAAGAGCTGCTATAAATATATTTGTACAAATAGATCCTTTTTCCTTTTCTTTGATCTGTTTGGGATACAGACCTACTAGTGGTATTACTGGGTCAAAGGGTATGCAAGTTTTATAGCTCTTTGGGTGTAGTTCCAAATTTTTCCCCAGAATGGTTGAACTAGTTCACAAATTCACCAACAATACATTAATTTCCTAATTTTTGCACATCCCCTCTGGCATTTGTCATTTTGTTTATCTGTCGCATTAGCCAGTCTGATAGGTACAAGGAGGTATCGGAGTTGTTTTAAGTTGCATTTCCGTAGTCAGTAGTGATTTGGAGTGTTTTTTCATGTGACTATTGATAGCTTTATTTTTTTCTTGATTTTTTTAGTACTTAACATTTGATTTTTCCCCTATTACATGCAAAAACAAATTTTAACTTTGTTTTTTAAAAAATTTTGATTTCCAAATTCTCTCCTTCCCTTTCCCCCACCCCACCCCCCATTTGAAAAGGCAAGTCATTTGATATTGGTTATACATGTGCAGTGATGCAAAACATAGTCCCATATTAATCATATTGTGAAAGAAAACATAGACCAAAAATAAACCTGAAGGAAAATAAAGTAAAAAAAATATGCTTCAATATGCATTCAGATTCCATCGGTTCTTTCTTTGGAGATGGATGGTATTTTTCATCATAATTCCTTTGGAATTATCTTGGATTATTGCATTTCTGAGAATATCAGAGTTATTCACTGTTGATCCTTGTACAGTATTGCTGTTAACAATGGTCTCTTGGTTCTGTTCTTTTCGCTTTGAATCAATTTGTATAAGTCTTTCCAGATTTTTTTCTGAGAGTGTCCTACTTGACATTTCTTACAGCACAATAGTATTCCATCATAATCACAAACAATACCTTGCTCAGCCATTCCCCGATTGATGAGCATACTCTCAATTTCTGACTTTTTGCCACCACTAAAGGAACTGCTGTAAACATTTTTCTACAAATAAGTCCTTTTCCTTTTTGTTTTTTTATATTTTTTGGGATACAGACTAGTAGTGATATTGCTGAGTCAAAGGGTATGTATGGTTTCATAGCCTGTTAGGCATAATTCCAAATTGCTCTCCAGAATGGTTGAACCAGAACTCTACCAATAATGCATTAATGTTTCAATTTTCCCATATCCCTATCAACATTTGTCATTTTCATTTTAATATTAAATAATCTGATGGACATGGGGTGGTACCTCAGAGTTGTTTTAATTTACATTTTTCTAATCAATAGTGATTTAGAGTATTTATTCATATGACTATAGAAAACTTTGATTACTTCAGCTGAAAACTGCCTGTTCATATCCTTTGACCATTTATCAATTGGGGAATGGCTCTTATTTTTTATAAATTTGACACAATTATCTATATAGTTGAGAAATGAAGCCTTTATCAGAGAAACTTGATGTAAATTTTTTTCACAGTTATGATTACTGTGTATTTCTCTCCATCCTATTTCCCCCCATTTATTCTATTCTCTCTCCTTTCACCCTGTGCATCCTCAAAAGTGTTTTGCTTCTGACTACCACCTCCTCCAATCCACCCTCCCTTCTACTGGGCCCCCTTCCTTCTCTTATCCTATTCTCTCCCTATTTTCTTGTAGGTTAAGATAGATTTCTATTCCCAACTGACTGAGTGCTTATGTTATTCTCTCTTTGAGCCTTTCATGTGGTCCCCTCTTCCTCCCCTATTTCTTCCTTCACTGTAAAAGCTCTTTTATGTGAGGTAACTTACTCCATTCTACTTTTCCCTTTCCCCTTCTCCCAGTGCACTCCTCTTTCTTACCCTTTAATTTTATTTTCTTTTGTGATAATCATCACATCATATTTAATTCATAATTGTGCTTTCTGTCTATGTATACTCCTAATTGCCTCAATAATGAGAAAGTTTTTAGGAATTATAAGTATTTTCTTTGCTTGTAGGAATGTAAACAGTTTTACCTTATTGAATCCCTTATGATTTCTCTTTCCTGTTTACTTTTTCATGCCTCTCTTGCTTCTTATATTTGAAAGTCAAATTTTTTATTTGCTCTAGTCTTTTCTTTAGGAATACTATAAAGTCCTCTTTCATTGAATGTCCATTTTTTTTACTGAAGGATTATACTCAGTTTTGTTGGGCAGGTAATTCTTGGCTATAATCCTAGCTTCTTTGCCCCCTGGAATATCATATTCTAAGCCCTCCCATTCTTTAATATGGAAGCGACTATATCTTGTGTTATCCTGACTGAATATATCTTGTGTTATCCTGACTGAATATATCTTGTGTTATCCTGACTGAAGCTCCTCAATATTTGAATTGTTTCTTTCTAGCTGCTTGCAATATTTTCTCCTTGACTTAAAAGCTCTGGAATTTGGCTATAATATTACTAGGAATTTTTATTTTTGGATCTTTTTCAGCAGGTGATTTGTGGATTCTTTCAATTTCTATTTTACCCTCTAGTTTTAGAATATCAGGGCAGTTTAATTTCTTGAAAGATGATGTCTAGGTCCTTTTTTTTTTCACAGGAGGGAAGGCAGGGCAATTGGGGTTAAGTGACTTGCCCAAGGTCACACAGCTAGTAAGTGTATTAAGTGTCTGAGGCTGGATTTGAACTCAGGTACTCCTGATTCCAGGGCCGGTGCTCTACTCACTGTGCCACCTAGCTGCCCTAGGTTCTTCTTTTGATTATGGCTTTTAGGTAGTCTGATAATTCTTAAATTGTCTCTCCTGGATCTTTTCCAGGTCAGTTGTTTTTCCAAAGAAATATTTCACATTTTCTTCTACTTTTTCATTCTTTTGATTTTGTTTTATTGCTTTTTGGTGTCTCATAAAGTCATTAGCTTCTACTTGCCCAATTCTAATTTTTAAGGAATTACTTTCTTCACTGAGATTTTGTACCTCCTTTTCCATTTGTCCAATTCTGCTTTTTAAGGAGTTTTTCTCTTCGTTGGATTTTTGTGTCTCTTTTACCACTTAATCTATTCCATTTTTAAGGTGTTGTTTTCTTCAGCATATTTTGTGCTTCCTTTACCAGGCTATTGACTTTTTTCATTATTTGCTTGCATCACTCCCATTTTTTCCTCTACCTCTCTTATTTGGTTTTAAAAATCCATTTTGAGCTCTTCTGTGAGTTTTTTTTGGGCCTAAGACAAATTCACATTTTAATTTGAGGCTTTGGATGTAGCAGTTTTGACTTTGTTTTCTTCTTCTGAGTTTGTGTTTTAATTGTCCCTGTTACTATAGTAACTTTCCATGGTCAAGTTCTTTTTTTGTTGTTTACTCATTTTTCTAGCCTATTTCTTGACTTTTAACTTGGTGTTGAAGTTGGGCTCTGCTCCTGGGGTGGAGAGGGCACTGTCCCAAACTTCAGAATTTTTGTGTGGCTGTTTTCTGAGCTAGTTCTGAAGGTCTATAAGTTTTCAGTTCTTTCAAGGTGGTATGATCTACGGAGAGTTGAGTTTCCTACTCTCCTGGCCTGTGCTGTGACCTGTGAGTAACCATAGACATTTTTTTTCTGCCCTGGGACAATGACCCAGAACTGTGACCAAGATCCACATTTGGACCATGTAACAGAGTCCTGCCTTTAGTGCCAGCAAAGGGACCACAGTAATCTCCTTGTGATCAGTTGTCTGACCCCCTTACTATCTTGGGCTGAGAGCTCCAGAAGGTACTCCTGCTATGCTGATTCAGTCACCCCCAAGGCCTGTTGCTGGTTTGCTGAGTCTCAGCCTATGCCAGTTTAGCCTGCATTGGAGGGCACCACTCTCACTTATGTGAGACAGATCTTTCCTGTTTACCTTCTAAGTTATCTTGTGCTGGAAAATTGTCTCACTCCATCTTTTTGTGAATTATTTTTGAGGTGTTAAATTGTTTGGAGGGGAATTTGGGAGAGCTCAGGCAAGTCCTACCTTTTCTCTACCATCTTGGGCCTACCTTCTTCTTTATTTTTAAAAAAAAATCAAGGGGGGGGGGTGGAGCCAAGATGGCGGCTGGAAAGCAGGAACGAGTGTGAGCTTCCCACCAAGTCCTTCCAAAAACCTATAAAAAATGGTTCTGAACCAATTCTAGAACTGCAGAACTCACAAAATAGCAGAGGGAAGCAGGGCAGTAGCCCAGGGCAGCCTGGATGGTCTCTGGGTAAGGTCTATCCCTCACGGAGCTGGGAGCAGAGCGGAGCAGAGCAGAGCCCAGCATGGGTGACACGGACCAATCAGACCAGGAGCCGGGCGGAGCGTGCCCTATCACCCTGAATCAGTGAGCTGTGGCAGTTACCAGACTTCTCAACCCACAAACACCAAAGACAACAGAGAAGATT
>CM053622.1:666080003-666100221 GCA_028646595.1 Phalanger gymnotis
TTCTTTTTCTAGTATTTTTTAGTGACACAACCAATTTATTGATCTGTTCCTCCTTTCTTTTATTGACATATGCCTTTAGAGACATAAATTTTCCCATAAATACTACTTTGGATGCATCCCACAAATTTTCGTATGTTGTCCCATTGCTGTCATTCTCTTTAATGAAATTATTGATTTCCTATGATTTCTTCATTGACACACTTATTCCATAGGATTATTTAGTTTACAATTAATTTTCAGTCTATTCTTCTATAGCTCTTTATTAAATGTAATTTTCATTGCATTACGGTCTGAAAAGGGTGCATTTGCTATTTCTCCTTTTCTGCATTTAGTTGTGAGGTTTTTGTGGTCTAATACATGATCAATTTTTGTGAAAGTGCCATATATAGTTGAGAAAAAGGTATACTCCTTTCTATCCCCATTCACTTTTCTCCAGAGATCTATAGCATCTCACTTGTCTAAGATTCTATTCATCTCCTTGACTTCTTTCTTTTTATTTTATGGTTAGATTTATCTAGCTGTGAGAGGGGAAAGTTGAGATCTCCCACTGGTATAGTTTTATTGTCTATTTCCTCTTGTAATTCATTTACCTTTTCCTTTAAGAATTTGGATGCTACACTGTTTGGTACATATATGTTTAGATTAATATTGTCTATAGTTGTTTCATTTAGCAAGATGCAGTTTCCCTTCTTAAGTCTCCAAAGATTTTTACAAATCTTATCTCATTTGATCCTCACAATAACCATGGACAGCAGGTACTACTATAATCTCCATTTTATAGATGAAGAAATCAAGGCTGAAATTAAGTGACTTTGTCCAAGCTCACACAGCTAGTAAGTATCTGAGATTAGATTTGAACTTTCTGACTCCAAATCTATGCTCTCTCCAATGCACTGTCTAGCTGTGTGTGTGTGTGTGTGTGTGTACACATACATAGTGTTTATATGCAAATGTTACCCATCTATACATTATCCACATATAGTTATTTTATATATATAGTGACAGTTAATATATATGCTATTCCTCTGATTTTGCTTTCTTCCCTATGTACTGCTTGATAGCATTTTTTCCATATTTCTTTGTATTTCTTATATACATCATTTTAAATAGTTCATAAAATCACAGGGCTTAGAGCTAGAAGGGATCTTGGAAGTCGTTTAATCCTCATTTGTCAAATGAGAAACTGAGGCCCAGAGAAGAGATTACATGACTTGCCTAAGATCGTATAGGTTACGTAAAAGTGCATATGTGTATGTGTATAATATGTATATGTTATATATGTGCTCTTGTTGTTCAGTCTTTTTCAGTCATGTCCACCTCTTCATGACCTCCTTTGGGGTATTCTTGGCAAAGGTACTGGAGTGGGTCATGCAGCTCATAAATATCTAAGGCCAGTTTGAACTCAGGTCTTCCTGATTCCAGAACCTGAGTTCTATCAGTGGCAGTTGGAAGCCACTGGAATTAATTGAGTAGGTGAGTCATGTGGTCAGATCTGTGCTTAAAGAATTTCCTTTGGCACATGCATATGTGCATGTACATAAACGTGTATATGTGTGTCTAGGTTGCACTATAGTGCTTAGAGTGCTGGGCCTGGAGTTGGGAAGACTCATTTTCCTGAGTTCAAATCTTGCCTTAGACACTCATGACCCAGGACAAGTCATTTCACCTTGTTTGCCTCAGTTTCCTCATCTGTAAAATAAGCTGGAGAAGAAAATGGCAAATCACTGTAGTATCTTTGCCAAGAAAACCCCAAATGGGCCATGAGGAATCGGACAGGACTAAAATGACTAAACAGCAACAACGTATAGTTGTACTTATTTATTTTATACTTCTGTTGTATATATTTATATTTGTCCATGTTGTCCCTTCCCCCGATTTTAATGTAAGCTCCTTATCACAGAATCATAGATTTAGAGCTGGAAGGGAACTGAGGGACATTGAATCGACCCTCCTACTCCCATTTAACAGATGAGGAAAGGGAAACTGAAAAGGATAATAAGTCACTTGCCTGGGGTCACTAGTGTCAGATGAAGACTTCTAATTCAGATGTCCCTGGCTCTAAGGCCAGTACTCCATCCACTGTGCCAACTAACTCAGTAGTCAATAAACATTTATTAAGCACCTACTATGTGCCGGGGACTGTGTTAAGCTTTGAGGATACAAAGAAAGGCAGAAGACCCTGCTCCCAAGGAGTTCCCAGTCTAACAGGGAGACAACATGCATACAAGTATGTGCAAATGATGTGCAAGTTTAATGGGAGGTAAACCAAAGGGATTTTAATTCGGACTTGAAGGGTTGGTTTCATTCTTCGTACCTGAATTCTTATCACCTGGTACAGTGCCTGGCACATAGTAAGAGCTTAATACATTCTTGTTGCTTGATTGGTTATTGATTTGGGGGTGAAAGAACTGGACCTGTGACTTCTTTAGTATAAGGGTGTAATAGCAATTTGGATTTGAAGATCTTTCTCACCCATGAATAAGTCATGTGACCTGCAGGAAGCCTAAGACACATGTGGTGAGAGGCGCTTCCTGACAGGAAAAGGAAGTTATGTCACAGGAAATGCTGAAGGAGAGAGAGAGAGAGAGAGAGAGAGAGAGAGAGAGAGAGAGAGAGAGAGAGAGAGTGAGAGAGCAGTTATGGCCGCTAATGGCCGCTAATGGCTGCCCCCGTGATTGTTAGAACTGAACCGGCTGACATAGCTGTACTGCGAGTTTGTCTTTGGAGAAGACCCCGGCAGGGTGTCGGAGAGGTTTGGGGATGGCGAGGCTCCAAGCTGTGATATTGTGTGTGGAATGTTTTACTGCTGTGTAGACTGGACAAGTGACTTGTGGGATCTGGTTCTCTGGTATCTGAATAAGTGGTTCACTTCTTCTGCCTTCTCTGTGGAGAGTCTTGTGCCCCTTGTGATACAGACCCACACAGGCATTCTGACAATTGTCATCTACGTTGGTATTATTGCCTTACTGTTCCACAGGGGCTCTCTGGTGAGGAAATTCTTCCAGTGCAGCTGGCACTTGCTCTGTAATTTAGAGTTCTAGGATCATCCAGACTTGTCTAGGGTCCTACACTCAATTTATATATGTATATATGTACATACACATACATGCACACACGTGTGTATGTTGTATGTATGTGTGTATACAAGTATGTCCATAGAGGGGGAGAGAGATGTAAAAGGACGAAGAAAAGTAGAGATAAAATCTAAAAAGGGTCTTTTAAAGTTTGAAGGGTAAGACCATGTTAATGAAGGAACTGCAGCCCCCAGAAGGGATGAGACTTAAAGTCTGAGCAATCAGTGGCATAAAAATAAGTTGTTATTATTATGATGGTATATTCTTAAAATTACAGCAACCTCCCATGATTTGATTGTGCTTCTTACAAAACATCTCTAAAGGGTGAATCTCCAGATTTCATAATCTCGCTGGCCAGCTCTTCAGCTCACTCAGTAAGCGTAAACGTTCTCTTCAATCCTTACTGACAGTGTTTCTAAGGAAAGTGAATTCCTCTTTGGTAAGATCAACAAAAACAAAAATATCCACCCAGGGTTAGGGTGGGGGCAGGAAGGGAAGGTGAGAGAAAAGGAGGCAATTTGGGGAAACGGTCGGGGCAACCCCACCACTTTCCATAAATAACTGGCCTGCCAGAAGCCATGTAAAGGAGAACCCCATGTGCCCTCTGTCATCTCCCACCTCTCTGAATACAGAGTTATCCAAAGTTTCTTCCTAATCCCATCATTCACTAGGGATGTGAAGAACAGCAGGATCAGCAGGCAAATCCATTCTCTATTATCCCTCCTCCCCCACCCGCCATCATGAGGCGAATGCCTCTGCTGCTGGGGACGGCCAAAGGAGGTTTTGCCAACTCGTGTCTAAACTAAATATGGATTAAACTGCCCCCTGCCAGCACAGAGTGCTCATTGTGAGCCTTTGTTATGCTGTACACAAACCTGTTCTTGAACACACACACACACACACACACACACACACACACACACACACACACACAGCTTTCACTGAGACCTCTTTGTTTGGACTGAAAAATGAAGCACTGTCTGCAAAGGAATGTTCTGCAGGTAGTAATCTAAACTTCAGTCCTCCAAGTCAGGGAGAGGGAGGATTAATTGAACACACACAGGGGCTGTTGCTTGGAGGGACTTCACAGGAATGCAAACTTTAGGCCCTCAAAGCACCCACAACAAAGGGGGAATTCTTCCTATCTCCACCTCATGCTAGGATGACTGGTATCAGATGAATCACGCCATCCTACCTGCTCAAAAGAGATGGGCTGCCCCCACTTCAAGAGCACCAGGGGGGCAGAAGAGCTCCAGGGCCTTTGTCAGCTGAGGCAGCCTGGGCTGCTGTTCTGTACTGCTTATGAGATGTTGCGGCCTCATTTTTGTTTGGGTTGGGAGTGATAAGTGACACAGCCAAGACTTCTCTCTGCTTGGGGGTGATTTGCAAGGGGACCTGACTGACACTGGCATCTTTAACTTTTCATGGGTCAGGAGGCTGGGAAGCCTACCTGGGAAGCTGTCTTTTCTGTTCTTACAATGGGGAATTCCCCTGGGTCC
The DNA here is from genome assembly GCA_028646595.1 of Phalanger gymnotis. NCBI lineage: Eukaryota > Metazoa > Chordata > Mammalia > Diprotodontia > Phalangeridae > Phalanger > Phalanger gymnotis. The sequence goes on from CM053622.1 coordinate 666,084,577, forward strand.
CCTCTACCCCTTCCCCAAATATGTTAGTGTTCTCCTCCTATGCCTGAAATGAAGGTTATGTATCTAGGCTGGAAAGAACCTCAGAAGTCATCTAATCTAAACTAGTCATTTTACAAATTAGGAAACTGAGACCCAGAGAGAAGTCGAGTGATTTGCCCAAAGTCATGCAAGCAATAAGAATCATAAACAACATTTGCACCCTGGACCTCTGACTTGTGTTCTTTCATACCAAGCTCTCGCTGCCTTGTAGACACTTCTTAACTATACCTATATTCATGTTGTATTTCTACCCCTCCCCTACTGAGCAGTAGAATGTAAGCCTCTTGAGGGCAGGGCTGATTAATTTTATTTTTTGCATTTCAGTACCTTGTACATGGCAGACATTTAACCTGAATTGTAGTACACAGGGAGTGGACTGAGACCAGAGTTCTGGGCCTAGACTTCCCAGAGGTGTAGAACAGTGTTCGTGGCAAAGATTCCAGAAACTTCTTCATCTGGTGGCCTGAGCAGGGAACCAAACCCTGTCAATTACTCACAAGATTTCTCATGTAGGAGTAGTGGGGGTGGCAATAGGAGGAGTGGTATTGAAATCACAAGGCTGGAGGTAGAGTCTCAGCTCTGACACTTCCCAATGGCATGACCCTGAGCAAGACACATCTTTTCTGAGTCTCAACGTCCTCATCTGTAAAATGGTGTTAAAGTGTTTCTACACCCTCACAGGGATGCTGTAAGGATTGTAAGCCTTAAAGTTCTAAATGAGTATGGGCTAGTATTATTCCCTGATGTATCATAAATGATTTTAAAAAAAAATCTGGCTTCTAACCAAGCTTTGGAGGGGCCTTCCAAAGGCTACTACCTTCTCCATTCTTGTAGAGCTAAAATTGGATGCCCCTGTGTCAGCTGTCTCTCTGTGGTAGTGGAGAATGGAACTAGGGGGCTGAAGTAGCCGGCTCAGCTCTCTTTGACAGAACCTCTTGTTTCCTCATTCTTACTGATGGCTGCTAACCTAGGTCTGGCCTTACCTGCTAGGACCTGTGCTGCTCCTTCCGTGTTCTGACTCAAGTTCATCCAGAAACCAGGAGTCCACCTTCAAGGTGCCTCTGGCCTGATCAGAGTGACAGTGGGAACGGACTAGAGTTGCCCTGATCAGGTCAGCTTTCTCAGGGGTGGGGGTGGGGGAGTCTGTTGAGGTTGAGTTTTTTGATCTCTCTTTGTAGGCCATTTCACAAAACATGTTCTGACCATCAAGACATAGCCTGGCTGCTGCTTAATGTACTTATTCTTTTTCTGTGCACATCAGAAAAACCCCAAGTCCTGGAGGCAGAAACCCTGGGATCATATCTATCCCTCCCTAGCTATGTGGCATGGGATAGTTGATAACTCCATCAGATTGTCAGTTTCTTCATCTGTAAAATGGGGATAATAATACTCTTGCTAACTTAAAGACAGCTAGGTGGTATAGTGGATAGAGCCCTGGGCCTGGAGTCAGAAAGAACTGAGTTCAAATCCTGCCGCCGATACTAATCGTGACCCTGGGTAAGTCACTTTACATCATCAGCCTCACCCAATTTCCTCATCTGTAAAATGGGGATAATTATAGCGCCTACCTTGCAAGATTGCTTTGAAGATAAAATGGGATATTTATGAAGAGCTTCACAAACCTAAAAGCTCTATCTAGATGCTAGATATTATTTTTATTAATTATTACCTGCTTGTCAGGGTTGTCTGAGGAGAGTGCTGAGATACTCTTAAAGTCTTGTGAAATAGGAATTATCACGGCTTGCTTTGCTTTATTCACAATCTGAAGTGTTCTGTAATTACTATCTAGTCTTTGGGTCAACACTGTTAGCTGTTGTCGTTCCATCTGGATGTTATTTTATGATTCAAAAACTTACATGAACAATAAAATGAGATACCTATCTATCTATCTGTCTGTCTTTTATCTATCTATTTATTTATCTATCTATCTATCTTTCTGTCTATCTATCTCTATCCCTGAAAGGGGCAGTCAAATATAAGCAGGCCCATTCTTATTTCTGCTCCCATGAGTGACCCCATTTTCTAAATATCCCAGATGTATAGAATTTCAGAGTTTGAAAGGACTTCAGAGTCCTTCTATTCTACACTTTCATCTCATACTTAAAAAAGAATCCTTCTACCATATTTCTGATGAGCGAGCATCCAGATGTCTAGTGAGGAAGAACCCACAACCTCCCTAGGCAGCCACTTCCCCTGGGGATACCTTTAGTTGTTAAGAAGTTCTTCTTCAGTGGAACCTAAATTGGCCTCTTTGACATCCATCCATTTTTCCCAGTCCTGATCTTTGGAACCAAGCAGAAGTCTGATCCTTTTTCGAGGTGAGTGCTCTTCAAATACCTCAAAGGAAGGCATATCACACCCTAAGACCTCTCCATTCCAGACTAATCTCTTTCTTTGACTGGTAACCAGTTTCTGGTCTCTAATCATGACCATCGAACAACAGAAATAAGTCAGTGACCACTTGGAAAACATTCCCAGTTCCTCCAGCTGATCTGAATATGACACGAACTTGAGGCCCTTCACTATGGCCTCTTCAGGCCAAATGTGGTCTGAGCACAGCAGAGTCCAGTAGGAGTATCACCTGTGTCTTTACCTTCTGTAGTTTCCCATAGTGAATACCTTATGTACCATGTCTTCCTGCAATGAACTCCATGAGGAGTGTCTTTGTAACTCCACTAGTACCTAGCACAATGAATGCTCTGAATGAGGTGGGCATTTAATAGATGCTAACTGAATGGAGCTGAATTGGATTTCCCATAGTTTTGGGAAATGAATATGACCATACTCTATCCTATACCCAAGCATCTCCTACTCCAGAACAACTTCAGTATCGTGGGGGTTGGGTTTATGAGGAAGGGGGAAGACATCCATATCAGTGGGTGCCCTTGACAGGGCTGGAAAGAAAAATAGTACAGTAATAGAAATAGGCAGAGAGGGAGAAAAAAGAAATAACAAGAATAGAAAGAGAAATATGAAAAGAAAGGGTGGAGATTGGAGGATTGTCAGCCATATCAATCATTATTACTTCAAGTCCTGTTCAGTGGCCCCTGTGCCAGATGTCACCCTCTCCTCCTCTGCCTTATCTTTCCTTATGATCTGGTAAAATCCTGTTTGATTTAAGCTATGTTCCCCACCCGAGGGCTCATCTGACTACTTATCTTCTTTCTCCTCCCTTCCTCCAATCCAGGTGTTTTCCTAACCTGTCAAGGTAACCACCTGAAAAAGGCATCTCAGCAAAGGAGAAATGAGCCCAAATGGAAATCACTCCAAACTAATAATTGCTCCGGGTGATCAGTTTCTATGAACATCACCGATAAACCATGGATATAAATCAATGTACACTTGGAAAATGGGTCTTTTTCTCAGGAGTCAGGATTGGATTGGGATCAATTTCATCTTCCCTCCATAAACCAGCTCCTTTTCCGGAATCACTCTGCTCTGTTGATGGCATCACCATTATCCCAGTCACTCTGGCTAGAAATCTTGGATCCTTTCCCTTTCCTTACACGTCCAGGAGACAGCTAATTGTCAAGATTCTATATCTGTAGAATGTCTCCAAACCATCCATTCCCAGAGTCACTACCCTAGCTCAGAGGCATCATTACTTCTTACTTTGGCTATATAGTATCTAAATTATTCTCTTCACCTCCAGTCTGTCCTGGCTATAATCCATTCTGCATTCTCCTACTAGATTAATCTTTGTAATACTCAGCTCTGAACATGTTTCTTCCATATTCCAAAAATCTCAGTGATTTCATTTTGCCTCTGGAAGATAGGTGTCAGAATGAATAAAGCAATAGACCTGGGGTCAGGAAAGTCTGAATTCAAATCTAGCCTTAGGTAATTATTAGTTGTATGACCCTGGGAAAATCACTAACTTCTTTCTGCCTCAGTTTCCTCATCTGTAAAGTGGGGATAATGACAGCACCAGGGTTTTTGTGAGGATAAAATGACATAATATTTGTAAAGTGCTTTGTAAACCTTCAAGTGTTATGTAAATGCTAATTATTATTATTATTGCTATTATTATTAATATATTTAAATTATTATAATATTATTTATTTATATATTATATATTATATATTATATATTATTTATATATAAATACATGTTTATTTATATATTATATATAATATTATTTAATATTATAATATTAATATAATAATATTATTAATTTTTATCACAGAATTAAACCTCAACTCCTTATCTTGCAAACTGGCCCCAATCTATCCTTCCAGACTTCTCACAAACTATTTCCCTATAGGTGCTCTGTTCAGTTGGTTTTCAGTTGTGTCTGACTTTTCATGACCCCATTTAGGGTTTTCTTGGCAAAGATATTGGAGTTGTTTGCCATTTCCTTCTCCAGCTCATTTTACAGATGAGGAAACTGGGGTAAACAGGGATAAATGACTTGTCCAGGGTCACATAGCTAGTAAGTATCTGCTGCTATTTGTCCTTCTTTCTTGAAGAGAACCATGATATCAGGAAGGCGATGCCGTGACATGCAAGTGAATTGGATCTAAGTGAGGGAGGGCTGATGAAGCTGGATTTGAATTCAAGTCTTCCTGACTCCAGGCTTCGGGCTCTAACCACTATACTCCCTAGCTACCCTCCATAGGTACTCTACAGTCTACACTGCAGCAAGAGTGACCTGTTACTCACTTGATGCTTAAATTTCCCCCTTCCTTTCCAAACCAATTCAAGAATCAACCAAGAATGACCAATAAGAATATGTTAAGTACCTACTTTGTACTAGGTACCATGATAGGCACTGGGGATACAGAGTCAAAAAATGAAACAATCTTTGCTCTCAGGGAAAAAGGAAAGACGACGTAAACATATTTAAGACTTACAGAATATATATGTGGAAAATAAACATAAGGTAGGTAATGAGGGAAGGCAGTAACAGTTGGGAGCATTGTATGCTTCTTGGGTCTTGTCTTGGAAGAAAGGGATTCTGTGAGATAGAGGGGAGGAGGGAATGCATTCTAGGCATAGGGGGCAACCACTGCAAAGGCGTGGAGGTAGGAGATTGTAAACTGAATGGTATGAGGAGGGTGAGTGGACTAACAAGTAGAAGGTATGTAGAAAAGCTTTCCTCAGAAGGCAGCATATAATGAATGAAGCCAGGGATCCCAGGAGGTGCAGGTGAGGAAAGAATGAATTCCAACCATAAGGGACAGACAGCCTATACAAAGGCAAAGAGGAAGGAGGCACCGAGCTTGGAGAATAGAAATTGTGGTGAAATGGAAAGCATTCTCTATTTGGAGTCAGAGAGCTCAAGTTTGAATTCTGACTGTTTTATTACCTGTGTGATTGTGGGCAGAGCAGCTAGGTGGTGCAGTGGATAGAGTGCGAGGCCTGGAGTCAGGAAGATTGGAGTTGAGATGTGGCCTCAGACACTTACTATGTATGTAATAAGTGTAAGATCCTGGGCAAGTCACCTAACGTTTGCCTCAGTTTCCTCATCTGTAAAATGAGCTGGAGAAAGAAATGACAAACTATTATGGTATATTTGCCAAGAAAATGCCAAGTAAGGTCATGAAGAGTCAAACACAACTGAACAACAACAAAACACGTTATGGGAAAGATCACTTTCAGCTTAGGGGACCAGGGTAAGTCTAATGGAAGTACTGGTGTTTGAGCTGGGCTTAAAGAATAGGCAGAAGCCTAATAGGCAGAAATGGGGGAAAGGCATTCAAGACAGAAGGAATGGCTTTGTTATTTTTACAGTCTTTAGTGGTAATTATTGATAGAAAATTCTATAAAACTAATATGTAGCAATACACCATACATCAAGGTCCTTGTCATACATAAATTGACCATAACAGTCCCTGCTCAAGAATCTTTGGTAGCTTCCTTATGCTTCTTGAATCAATAACAAACTCTTCAGCTTAATATTGAAAACCATTTACAGTCTGGCTCCCACCTGCCTTTTCATTCTTACTTCATATTATTCCCCTTCAGTCACTCTCTATTCCAGCCAAACTGGCCTATCTAGGATCATAGATTTGGAGCTAGAAGGGAACTTAGAGGGGCATTTATTCTAGTCCCCCCATCTTAAGATGAGGCACCAAGGTCCAAAGAGGTTAAGGTACTTGCCCACAATTATGCTACTGTTCAGTTGTTTCAGTTGTGTCCGATTCTTCATGACCGCATTTGGATCTGAGCTAGGTAGCTCAATGGATTGAGCACCAGGCCTGGAGTCAAGAAAAATCTTTCTTCCTGAATTCACATCTGGCCTCAGGTACTTACTAGTCGTGTGGCCCTGGACAAGTCACTTAACCCCGTTTGCCTCAGTTTCCTTGTAAGTAAAATGAGCTGGAGAAGGAAATGGCAAACCACTCCAGGATCTCTGCCAGGAAAATCCCAAATGGGGTGATGATGAGTTGGACATGACTGAAAATGACTGAACAACAACGATCATTTATTAAGAGCTTACCGTGTTCCAGAACCTTTCCTAAGAGCTTAGCATGAGTCAACAAGCATTTATTAAGCCCCTACTATGTGGCAACAATTACTAGCTAAGAGCTGGAGAAAGAAAGAAAACAGAACAGGAATAATCTCTGTACTCCTGCTAATTGGGGAGGTAATCTATCCAAGGTAAATTCAGAACAGATATGAAGTAACCTTAGAAGTGAAGGCACTAGCAGCCAGGGGAAACAAGGAAAGGCCCCTTGCAGAAAGTGACATTTGAGCAGAGTCTTTGAGGAAGCCAGAGCTTCTAGGAGGTGGAGGTAGAGGTGAGGAGGGAGGGCATTCCCAAGCCCAGAGGACAGATATTGCAAAGGCACAGAGAGGGTAGATCGAGCGTCACATGGGAAGCATAGAGAGTAGGCCAGGATAACTGGACCCTAGGTCCTGGTTTCCAGGCCGTGCTTTTCTCAGAGCCACCCTAGATGGTCAGGTCCATTTGGGTATGGCCCCAGGCAAAATCAAGATCTAGTTTGGAGAAGATCTGGGAAGTTTAATGTTTTAGTCTTGAGGGGTTGGATGTGTAGGCGGGAAGCAGAACTAGATCTGATCTGGAGGACAACCCAGAACGTCAGATCTTGTTCTGTCTCTGGCACTCGGGTTTGGCCTTATGGAAGCATTTGCGAACTGATCCAGGGTCACCTCAGGAAACATACTGAGGCTGCTCCCTACTGAAATCCCTTCTCCGGATCCCTCAAAGATTTTCCTCATTCGATTCCTAGCACCCCAAAAGTGAAGATTTTGTTTGTTGTTTATTCTAAGGGTACATCTAGTCATGTCTAACTCTTTGTGACCCCATTCGGGGTTTTCTTGAGAAAGATACTGGAGTGGTCTGCCATTTCCTTTTCCAACCATTTTACAGATGGGGAAATTGAGGCAAACAGTGGTGAGTGATTTGCCCAGGGGTCACTAGACTCCCCAAGACACCAAGAGGCTTCTGAGCCTTCTGCCTCAGCCTGTCCTGGAACCTGAGAACCAGGGTAGTCCGATATTAAGTATCAGAATATTCCCTCTGATGTTCCCCAGTTTTGTGTTATCCACTTCCCACCATCACGTCTCAACATCTAAACTCCTCTGGTAGAAAAATGAAACAGAGGATGGGAGAGAGGACCTGTTTCTCATTCCTTGTCTTTAAAGTCCTGCTAAGAGTTAAAGTTTGCCTACTGGGCTTTCTGGTAAACTCCCTGTCTCTGAGGTAAATTGAGCCTTCTCCAGCTAACAGTTTTAATAAACAGCAACCACAGTAAATGATTCATCCTAATCTCTGCCTGGAGCACAGGTGGTAAAAGAGGCTCGCTCTGAGGTGCTGATGAAAAATAAAACCAGCCAAGTAACAGCTTCTACCATTCCCTCCTGAGTGAGCTAGCATCCCTCCCTTCACTGCCACTTCTGCCTCACATCATGTGCCTCCTTTCCTTCTCAAACAGCTCTTTTTTTCTGATGTTGCCCTTGCTGTCGATGGCGCTACTATTCACTCACTCTCCCATCTTTGTCTTGGACTCTCTCCCTCATTTTCCATATCCACTCAGTTAACAAAATTCTGTCAATTCCACCTTGGAAATCTCTCTCACCTCCCTCAATCAATCAACAAACGATTATAGCTTATTACTTTTATTATTATCATTATTTATTATTACTGTTCAGTTGTTTCTTAGTCATGTCTGACTCTTCATGACCCCATTTGGGGTTTTCTTGGCAAAGATCCTGGAGTGGTTTGCCATTTCCTTCTCCAGATCATTTTACAGATGGGGAAACTGAGGCCAGCAGAGTTAAGTGATTTGCCCAGGGTCACACAGCTAGTAAATGTCTGAGGCTGGATTTGAACTTAGGTCTTCCTAACTCCAGGCCTGGTGCTCTATCCAGTGTGCCACTTAACTGACCTATCTTATGTCATAATACTAACTTAATTTGTCTTTTCATTTCCCACACTCACTATGTGCTCTCCTCCCTTGGTGTATTTCCTCATGCTATTCCTTGTGTCCACAATTTCATAGTCTTCCCATCTCCTTCCCTGCCTCTTTGCCTATTGAATTTTTGCTCATCCTTTAAAATGTAACCACGAAGCCTTCTGTGTCCCCCTGGTGAATAATGGCTTCATATTTTAATTAAAAAAAAACTTCTAATGTACCATTATATATTCAAGTGATTTGTTTTGTTGTCAGTTAAGTACAATATAATTAAAGTCAATTAAATTAAAACATAAATATTTAATAAATGCCTACTATATGTAAGGCACTGTGCCAGGTTATGGGGATGGAAGGACAGAAGACAAATAGCTCTGGCCCTCTCCACCTTCATCTCCACCTCTTGGCTTCCCTGGCTTCCTTCAAGACTCTACTCAAACCCCATCTTCTGCAGGAGTCCTCAGCTGAGCTCCCAGCTGCTAATGCCTTTCCTCCTTCCAAGTACACTTTGTTTATTTTGTATGTATCCAATTATTTACATGTTGTCTCCATTAGAATATTAGCTTGTTGAAGTCAGGAACCATGTTTTAGTCTTTCTTTAATCCCCAGCTCTTAGTATGTTATGAACTAAGTACTTAGTAAATGCTTGTTGACTGACTGACTGACTGAGGGAGAATAAAGACAGTAGGATCTTAAGTCTAGACCTGGAAGGAAACTAAGAGTCTATTTAGTCCAAGCCCTTTCTTCTGTAGATGAAAAACAAACAACAACAATTAACCACCACCACCACCACCACCACCACTACTACTGCTACTACTACTACTACTACTACTACTACTACTACTACTACTACTACTACTACTACTTACTACCACTATTACTACTACTACTATAGACTGAAGCCCATGGAGGTAAAATGACTCGGCTACACTTGCACAGATAGTAAGCATCAGAAATGAGATTTAAAGCCATATATATAGAGCTCTCGGCGCTCCCTGAAGGGAATCATCTAATACTACAACTCCCTTATTCTTGTTATAACCTGCTTCTTCTTCTGCTGGCCACTGTGAATGGTCATCATCATTGGTGGAGGTCGGTACACAATGGGAAGAGTCTCCAGCCTTTTACGTAGCTCTTGTATTTCAGTGCGCCTTCTTTCTTCTTTTTCATCATATTCTTCTACTCTCCCACTCCATAATTAGGTTAGGTTTAGAAGTAATCCTAATTAGGTTAGGATTCTCTTCAGCCTCTTCAGATTGTTTTTCCTCTTAAAGCTTTTATTTCATAAACAAACAAACAAACAAACAAACAAACTTTAGAATGTTTTGAATGACCTGACCCAAAGACTAGTCACTAGATTAATGCAGTTCTGGAAGGGGAGTCTCTGGTAGAGTGTCCCACACATGTGACCTTGTCCCTGTGCTTTTCAACAACTTTATCAACTTGAAGGAATGTCATGATTGTCATAAAACTGGAATGGTGAAGTCATGGTTGACACAAAGCTGGAAAGGGGAAGCAATTTGCTGTATGATAAGATGGGTATATGCAAAGACTTCAACAGGTGAGACTAGCAGTCTGAACATGTTAAAGGGAACCTTAATAGGGATAAATGTAAAGGCTAATGCTTGGGTTCAAAAAAATCAACCACATAAGCACATGATAGAAGACATTGTTCAGCAATCAGGAGAGGACTTTATATTTTATCCTAGAGGGAACAGGCAAGCCAGTGTAATTTATTGAGTAGAAGAGAGATATTATTAGATCTGTTCTCAAGAGAGATCATTCTGGCAGCTGAGGGAAAATTAGATTGGAGTGGGCAGAGATCTGAGTCAGGAAGACCAGTTATGAGACTAAGCATTGTAAAACTTATTCGAGGTAAGAAGGGATGAGACTTTGAACTAAGATGGTGACTCGGTGAATATACAGAAGTAGCTAGATTCAAGAAATGTTGAGGAGGTAGAAGCAGCAAGCTCCGGCAACTGATTGGATATGTGCAGTGAAGAAGAATGAGGAATTGAGGATAAAGCAAAGTTGGGAACATTGGAGATAAAGGATGGTGATGACTTTAACAGAAATTAGGAAGTTTAGAGGACGATAAATTTTGGGGGGAAAGATAATGAGTTCTCTTTTGGTTATGTTGTATTTGAGATGTCTATGAGTCAAAAATATATCTTAAATAAACTTACTATCTCATTTCACATCTAGAACATTGCTCTATTGTAGCAGGTGGTTAATAAATGTTGGTTGAACAAATGATTTCTTAACAAGATGGAGATGCCTACCCCTAGAAAGCACAGAATCCCAGACTTTGAGAGTTATAAATAACCTCAGTAACCATCCAGTCTATACCTTACTTTAACATATCTGAATGGTTAACATACCAAGTGACTGTTCGACCTCTGCTGGACTTGATTTTAAAGAATAAGAGAGCAAAAATGGATTTCATCAAACACATCAACACTAGTTCCTCACATTGGAAAGGGGTGTATGTTTTCTTACCTCTCCTCAATCATGCTTGGCCGTTATAATTACATGACATTTAATTCCTTTTATTTTCTTTCTGGTCATATCGTTAAAGTCATTGTGTGTATCGTTTTCCTTCTGCTTTCTTCACTCTGTCTTAATTCATATAAATCTTCCCATATTTCTCTGAATATATCATAATCATCTTTTTATGCTAAAGTAATATTCAGTTATATTCCAAATCATAATTTGTTTATCTGTTCCAAAATTGATGGCATACAAAATGACTACTTTTTTTTAAAGAGGCAATCAAGGTTATATGACTTGCCCAGGGTCACACAGCTAGTAAGTGTCCGAGATTGGATTTGAACTCAGGTCTTCTTGACTCTGGGGCAGGTGGTCTGGCCACTGCACCATCTAGCTACTCCACCTCCCCCACTACTTTTTTTTTCTTTTGTAGGGAACAAGGCAGGGCAATTGGGGTTAAGTGACTTGCCCAAGGTCACACAGCTAGTGAGTGTGTTGAGCATCTGAGGCCATATTTGAACTCAGGTCCTCCTGACTTCAGGGCCAGTGCTCCCCCGTATCTACTTTTAAGGACACCAACACTTATTGCAAATTCCATGAGAGCAGGGGTTATGTTTTATCTGTACTTTCTATTTGCCTCAGTGCCTATATACAACACAGGGGATACTTGTTAGGTCTTTGTTAAATGAATGAATGAATGGATTTGTATATATACATTCTAATATGTTTGTTTAAAAAAGCAGTCTCATTATTTATACACACCCCTGAGGAGTCAATGGGAAGATCTGTTTTTGAGAGAGATTTTTTATCATCTCAGCAGACTGAAGACAACCTAGGTCCTTTCTGAATCACTTTCCTTCCCATTCATGGCATTACACTTGACTGTGTACAGCGGAAATTAAGCAGACCCAGGTCCTGTCTAATAATAATGAGGACTGAGAGACTAAAAGCTTCCATTAATTAAACAAGCATATGGAGTACTGATTCATCAAGTAACAAATATTTATTAAGTGCAGGACATTGGGTTCAGTGCTGAGGATACAGTTATAAGTATGCCTCTGAGAGTCAGGGTGGTATACTTTGGAAGCTAGAATACTAGACCTAGAGTTAGGAGACCTGGGTTCAAATTCTGCTTCAAACACCTACTGTTTTGTATGTGGCACTTAAATGTGCCAGCCACTATGCAAATCACTAAGGATCCCAAAGGCAAAAAATAGGCACTGCCTACAGTAGCTTACTTAGAATATAATATATTTGAATATAGCACTATTACATTAATATAATGTTATAAACTATAATATTGTTATAGAAACATATAAAGTATAGTAAAATTTGAAATATATTATAAATATAAAATATTATCAGTAAGTCAATATATAACATAACAAAATATAACATAACACAAAATAGTTGCCACTCCTTCGCTAGCAGGCAATGAATCACTATGTTGCCTCAATCAGTAAGCATGTATTAAAAATCTGCTAAGTGTCATACAGTGTACTTGCTGCCTTTGTAATATGTATAAGCCAACAGAGTTCATTTAGTCAGATGGGGACCAATGAGAAAGTCTGGGAATTTTAAGAATGTGTTTGTGTGAAAGATATAGAGGAAGGAATATAGCCAAATTAGAAGGAAAGTAGAAAACTAAGGGAATTTTTTTTTTATCCAGGACTTTGATGAATTTATAAGAATATGAGTCATTCCCTAATTGATAAATGGTCAAAGAATATAGACAGGCAAGCTTTTGATGAAGAAATCAAAGCTATATATAGGCATATAAAAATGCTCTAAATATTGATTAGGGAAATGCAAATTAAAGCAACTAATCTCACGCCTGTTAGATCGACGAAAGTGATAGAAGGGGAAAATGACAAATGTTGGAGGGGACGTGGAAAAATTGGACCCTGTTGATGGAATTGTGAACTGATCCAACCATTTTGTAGTGCAATCTGGTATTATGCCCAAAGAGATATAAAACTGTGTTTACCCTCTGACCCAGTAATACCACTATTAGATCTTTCCCCCAAGGTGATCAGGGGAAAAGGAAAAGAATCCATATGTTCTAAAATATTTATAGCAGCTCTCTTTGTGGTGGCAAAGAGCTAGAAATCGTGGGGATGGGTGTCAATTGGGGAATGGCTGAACAAATTGTGGTATATGATTGTGACGGAATACTATTGCACTGTAAGATATAATGAGCTGGTTAATTTTAGAAAAACATAGAAAGATGCATGAAATAATGAAGAGTGAAATGAGCAGAACAAAGAGAGCAGTGGATACAGTAAGAGCAATATTGTTCAAAGAACAACTATGAGGAACTAAGCTTTTCTGAGTATCATAAATATTGAAATCAACTACAAAGGACCTATGAAGGAAGATGTCCTCCTCCAGAGAAAGAACTGATGAACAGAAATATGCGTAGAATGGTTTTACATATGTGCGTATGTATTATAATACACACACATCTGCGACAAATGGTAGCATTTCCTAGTACAGGGTGGGGAGGGAGGCAGCTCAGAACTTAAAATATAACAAAAAATAAATTTAATTAAAAAAAAGAAATACATGGAGGAAGGAGCTTAGGGGGCTGGGACTGAAAAAGGCTGAAAGAGTGAAATCTGCCTGGAAGCAGCAATAACTGTGGGTAGATTGAAGCATGGCTTGGGCTGGATGGTATCTGAGGCCCCTTCCAGCTGGCGTTCTGTGCCTCAAATGTCTTCGGAGACATTTGAGATATCAGAGAGATACGGCAAAACTTTCCAGTAAAAACATCTATCAGTCTGGTGATGTGTCCTAATATTCAGCTTTGACTTTGTCACGCGGACTTCTTGGAGTCATTTTCTGGGAAGGAGGCCTGCTGAGGACCAGAGTGAACCAGGCGCACTCTGTGAGGAAAGTGCGGGAGCAAGTGAGACTAAAGGAATGCCGTAAGGCCTGGGATATTGAAGAAAGGCCAAGTGGTCGCCCAGTGACTGTAATCAGTGTAAACAGCTAATCTCCAGAATCAGAGGTCTCTTATCTCCTTTGCTCTTCAGCACTTTGTCTTACTTCTTCAGATTAGGAGCTCAGCTCTGCTGTCCTCGCAGTCACTTGGCTGTACTGATTTCAGCTGCTGGCAGGACACAAGCTCTGATTTCTTGTAAAGGGGATGACCTGACTCAGGTCTCTCTTTGAAGTGATGTTGCTTGTGTGAGCCTAGGATGCCTCAGCCAGGGGTGGGGAACCTGCAGCCCCGAGGCCACACGTGGCCCTCTAGGTCCTCAAGTGCAGCTCTTTGACTGAATCCAAACTGAAGCAAGTCCCTGGCTTTAATCTATGGGGCCAAGGGCAAGAAGAGGGCAGCAAGCCTTCTGCGGTTCTGATTTAGAAGAATGGCTACGAGGCCGCATGTTGAAGTGAATTGAGGGATAGGGGGTGGGGCGGAGGGGGAGCACAAGCATTTATTATATGCCTACCTGGCTCTAAGGTAGATACTTCACAAATATTATCTCATTTGATCCTCGAGTGCTTAGGATAGCACATAGTTATTCGGTTTCAGTTGTGTCCAATTCTTTATGACCCCATTTGGGGTTTTCTTGACAAAGATATTGGAATGGTTCTCCATTTCCTTCTCTAGCTCATTTTACAGATGAGGAAACTGAGACAAATAAAGTTAAGTGACTTGCCCAGGGTCACGCAACTAGTGAGTATCGGAGGCCAGATTTGAACTCAGGTCTTCCTAATTCCAGGCCCAGCACTCTATCCCCTGTTCCACCTAGCTGCCTCTGGCACATAGTAAGCACTTAATATTGATTGAAGTTGGTGATGTTATTATACCCACTTTAGAGTTGAGGAAACTGAGATAGAAGTTAAATAACTTGCCTAGGGTGACATAGCTAGCAAAGGTCTGAGGTTGGATTTGAACTCAGGTCTTCCTTACACTAGCTTCTGTATTCTATCCACTGTGCCACATAAGCCATCGCTTCATCTAATCCTAAAGTTGGACCAGACCCTGGAGGTCATCTAATCTAAGCCTTCTCTGAGACATCAATCCACTCTACACTCTACTTATCTTTTCTGGAGGCTGTACCAATGATTTCATCAGTATAGGGAACTCCCAGTGAGGAGATTCCCTTTATCAAAGCACTGAGGGCTTAAATGATTCATCCATGGTCACACGACCAGCATGTGTCAGGGGCAGGGCTGAAACTCAGGTCTCCCTGATCTTGTGGTCAGTTATGCAAGGCTACTTCTCAGCTGGTTTTCATTATACATTCAAAACAATCTGGAAATGTAATAATTCTGCATAATTATCTTCACTCGATATGTACATATATACACACACATATATGTATATATCTGTATATCTATCTATGTATCTATGTATCTATCTATCTATCTATCCATCTTTCTTTGAAAGAAATCTTATTTTAAGGGAGCAGCTCTATTTAATGGTTACCTGGCTTTGCACTCACACTAGAGTGCTCCACCTGGACTCAGGAACAGCCGAGTTCAAATCTGGCCTCAGACACTCACTAGTTGTGTGGCTCTGGGCAAATACTTAAACTCGGTTTGCTTCAGGATCCTCACCTCTGAAATGGGGATAGCAATAGTACCTGCCTCCCAAGGTTGTTGTAAGGATTGAATGAGATAATTATCATAAAGCACTTAGCACAGTGACTGGCCCGAGCTCTCTAAATGTCATCTATTAGCTCTCATTATTATTATCTTTACTGTTCTCACTAGCTTAACTACTTAT
>CM053622.1:666100721-666134828 GCA_028646595.1 Phalanger gymnotis
ATTCATACCTTCACCCTTTTGGTCTTCCTAAAAGGTTCTTTATTCTTTTGCAAGAATTCAGGCTTATAAGACATGAAAAAAGGTTTTGTTTAAACAGCAAAAATATAGAAAAGTTACATATGTGAGCACATACAGTCAAGAAAACTCCCATATTCCCTATCAGTAAAGTGCTCTGGGACACTAAAAATTCTAACTTCCCTCTATGTATCTATAAAGTCCAAATGACTCACAGTACCAGCAAAGGGTGTGTGTGTGTGTGTGTGTGTGTGGTGGGGGGTGAGGCAGAGTGTGAAGATTGCTCCATAGTACTTTTGGTTACTGTTGTGTTGGTCACCCTTTCTCCACCCTAGCTCCTTGCTGAGAGGTATCATTTGAGGCTTTGTCTCCTTGCCTCTTTTTCTCAGGAAGGCTTGGTATATGCAAGGTGGGAATGAGGGGAAGAGAGGTGGGACCCATCTTTCTTGATCGACCAGATTCCACTTCCAAGTCCAAGTAGTGTGCTTGCTCTCCACCTCTGTCTCTGTTAAGTTTTCAGCATCTCCATTTGACACTTGGCCTTCCAGTGGATATCATTCCTTGAAGGGATGAAATGGATGGACAGGCCTCACTCCATGTCTCCACAAAGCTTGGAACTATGGTATGTGTTCCGAAGGTTCATTCGTGGTTTGTGTTGCCTCTTGTATCCAGAAGCATGTGTCCCAGAATGTTCCCTACATCTAAAAGGGTAGGGGCTTACTTGCATCCATGATCACTACAAAGGAAACCATAAGTTGTTTGATTGTTGTCCTTCGTTCTCAAAGAGGACCTAAATGGCACCACTGTGTTGGGGTCAAGGTATGATGTGTCTGATTGTGGCTGATCAGACCAATATGAGCTTGAAAGGCTTTGCCACAGGTTGAGTACAGATAGCCCACATGAAGACTGGGAGTAGATTGCTTCTTCTGGTGGAGTTTGCCCGAGAGAACCCCGAGAGGTCCTTTCCCAGTCTGAAATCCAGTGATTCTGTGATTGGGAGCATTCCCTTCATTGTTCTGATAGTGGGGGCTATGGTTTGTGAGCTTAAGCCCCATTCCAAAACACGCACTTGATATCCAGCAATGGTCAGTCCAGAGGGTGCAGCATATGAGTATAATGCCCTGGAAACCAACATCACCAGCATCGCTCCTGTGGCCATCATGGCCTGAGCCTTCAAGGAATCCAGCAATTTTGAAACTTTTATAAAATAGTCTTGCCAGAGAGAAGAAGTGTGGTGTGCTGGAAATAGAGGGCTAACCTGGAGTCAGGAAGTCAAGTCAAGTCAATGAGTATTTGTTAAACTCCTGCTGTGTGCCAGGCACTGTGCTAAGCACAAGGAATACAAAGAAAAGAAAAAGAAAAAAAAACAGTCCCTCCCTCAGAGTTTATATTCTAATAGGGAGACAGTATGCAAGCAACTATATATAGGATAGATTAGAAGTCATTTCAGAGGCCTAGCACTAGCATTAAGGGTGACTGAGAAAGGCTTCTTATAGCTGAGACCTGAAAGAAGCCAGGAAAGCCAGAAAGTGGAGATGAAGAGGGAGAGAAATCAAGGCACTGGGGGACAACCAGTGAAAATACAGAGAGTTAGGAGATACACACACACACACACACACACACACACACACACACTCATTCCCTCTCTCTGTGTCCTTTGCTCCTACTGTCTACCTCTCCTCCCCCAAACATCCTTCCCTACCAGTAGTGCCTAATGCTTTGCTTGCATGTATTTAAAATCTACCCATCCTCCAAGGCCAATCTGTGTCTTCTCTCCATTTTCCCCAGCATACTCTGACCTGTCTCTGTTCTACTTAGGACCAACACCACAGGATTTAGAATTCTGTTATTCTCCAGCTCCAATTTTACATGCTTTAATTTTCTCCTGCCAAATGATAGTTCCTTTGAGAGTAGAAATCATGTGTTAGATACTATTTTCTGGGTATCCCTGGATGCCCTTAGCACAGTGCTGGGCACATAGGGAGGCACATAGTGAAATAAAGTGATGGACTTGGAGTTAGGTCAATCCTGCCTCTGCCTAGTTATACTCATGGGCAAGTCATTTAATAATCTCTCTGAGCCTCGGTTGCCACATCTGAACATCAAGAGTTAAACAACACTTGTAGTATCTAACTCATAGAGTTCATGTGAGCTCGGATAAAATCATAGAACCATAATTCTTACAGATGAAGAAACTGAGGCCCAGAGAGATTAAGTATACAGGTTGTGAGTGACAGAGCCTGGATGAAGTACATAAGTGCATTCTGTAAACTTTAAAATAGTAAATAAATGTCAATTATCATTATTGAATGGCAAGGAGGCCCAGTATCTCTGGATTATAGAGGACATGGAAGGGAGTAAGGTCTTAGAAGACTAGAAAGGTAAAAAGGGGCCATTTATGGAGGACTTTAAAAGCCAAACATAATTATTATAAGAAATTTAAGTAGGTAAATTGTCTTTAATTCTTAACTGGTCTTGGCAGAATTCAGTATATGGTGACAGGTTACCATCATATAGCTCTGTAAATGTCCTGAACAGGGTCTTTGGTTTACGGCATCATTGCTGATGATGCCCCTTTAGCGGAGGATTTCCTATTTGATCCTGGAGGGAATAGAGATCTACTAGAGTTTATTGAATAGGGAGTGACATGACAAAGTCAGACCTGTATTTTAGGAAGATCCCTTTGATAAGTGAGTGGAGAATGGACCGGAGCAGAGAGTCTTGAGGCAGGGCGACCAATCAGATGACAACAGTCTAGGAGTAAAGTGAGGAGGACCTGCACCAAGATGATGGCAGTATCAGAGGGGAGAAGGGGCCTCAGAGGAGAGATCAGTCATTAATCAATTCAACAAGTGTTTATTTTTACTATGTGCCAGGAACTATGCTGAACACTGAGAATACAAATATAAGGAGAAAGGCAGACCCTGTCCTCAAGGAGCTTACATTCTAATGGGGGAATCAACTGACAACTGGAAGGAAGGAGAGAGACAAGAGATGCTCAGCTCTGGGACCTGGTAAGGAAGGTCCTGAGTGCAGTGTGGAGAAGAGTGGGTGCAGAAATTTGGCTATGGCAGGATGGGAAGTTGAGATAGAAGGCTGAGGAGTACGAGTCTTGCCTTGACCCATAGTGGCTGTGGGCCTCTTGACAAGTCATTGGACCTCGTAAAGAACTCTCTTACACTATGAATTGCAGAACAGTGGTTGAACTGCATTGGTAGAGGGAAATTCTCCTTTGGGGAGCTCCCTTGCCCAAATAAATCATCATGAATATTTTTCCTTCACTTCTTCATCTCCTTCTATTTCCTTCCCACCTTCCCCCAAATCCTTTTGGAATCAGTTTAGAATCTTCAGATTCATGAAGTGGTCTCAAATACGTGGAAACATTGACGGAGGGACCCAAAGCTCCTAAACCTGATGCAGAGTGAGTGCCAAGGCAGCATCACAGAGCTTTTATTTCATTTATACTGTCAACAAAGAACAGAGGCCTAAGAGGAAAATCCCTCTGCTGAGCTCTGCCCAGAGTTAATTTCAACCCCAACCCACCCTCCAGAACACAGCCATTCCAGTCTTAAGTAGGGATGACTAGTTAATGCCATGAGAAAGTTTCTTAAGTTCAGAGCTCAGTGTATACACTGACTAATAATTTGATTTCTAAACAGTGGAAGCTGCTTGTGGAGACCACCCGTGTTTCCTCAGAAAAGCTGTCTGCCTGCACGATTGGTTTTGAAATGAAGGTTTTCTTAGCTGAGTTTCGCCCCTTGGCTTGTTTTCCCTGCTTCAGAAAGGCAGGCCAAAATGAAATAAATGTGGATGAAATAAATAGGGATAAAAATATGGAGATGTTATGGTGCAGTCTGCTCATGGTCTTGAATGGAAACTGGGTTCGCTGACTGTGGTCCAATTGTGGCTAAAAGGGCACCATCAGTGACTTACCAAGTAATGATGCTGTAAACCAGAGACCCTGTTCAGGACATTTACGAGCTATATAATGGTAACCTGTCACCATATACTAAATTCCGCCAAGACCAGTTAAGAATTAAAGACAATTTACCTATTTAAAAGCTCATAGCCCACCATTTAGTTTCAAAATGGTAGAATGGATCACCATTTGAACTTCGAAGTGTATCTAAGTATCATCAATATAGAAATAAATTTATCAACAAGTATTTCTTTGAGAACAATAATGACCATCAGCATTTATTTACTATTTTAAAGTTTACAGAATGCACTTACATACTTCAGGCTCTGTCACGACCTGTATACTTAATCTCTCTGGGCCTCAGTTTCTTCATCTGTAAGAATTATGGTTCTATGATTTTATCCGAGCTCACATGAACTCTATGAGTTAGATACTACAAGTATTGTTTAACTCTTGATGTTCAGATGAGGCAACCGAGGCTCAGAGAGATTATTAAATGACTTGCCTATGAGTATAACTAGGCAGAGGCAGGATTGACCTAACTCCAAGTCCATCACTTTATTTCACTATGTGCCTCCCTATGTGCCCAGCACTGTGCTAAGGGCATCCAGGGATACTCAGTAAGTACTATCTAACACATGATTTCTACTCTCAAAGGAACTATCATTTGGTAAGAGAAAATTAAAGCATGTGAAATTGGAGCTGGAGAATAACAGAATTCTAAATCCTGTGGTGTTGGTCCTAAGTAGAACAGAGACAGGTCAGAGTATGCTGGGGAAGATGGAGAGAAGACACAAATTGGCCTTGGAGGATGGGTAGATTTTAGATACATGCAAGCAAAGCACTAGGCACTACTGGTAGGGAAGGATGTTTGGGGGAGGAGAGGCAGACAGTAGGAGCAAAGGACACAGAGAGAGGGAATGAGTGTGTGTGTGTGTGTATGTGTGTTGTGTGCATGCATATTGGGGTTGGAAAACCACCTGACTCTGCCATCCTAGAGTGGTGCTGTAGAAAGAGCAGTCACTATGGAGTTAGAAAACTCAGGGTTCAAATCCTGAACTTGGGAAAATCATTTGAGGCCTTTCACCATCCAATCTGGTTCTGAGCAGCCTTCCAGTTTTATTTCCCTTTGCTCACTGTTACATGTGCTACACTCCAGCTCAACTCTTCTGGTTGCTTCTGGATCTTGTCTTCCGTGTTTCCCTCTTCTTTGCATTTGAACAGGCTCCATCATCCCCAGAATGCACTGTCTTCCTCTGTTGAAATCCTCTTTCTTCAAGGCCCAGCCCAGGTCCATCTTTCCACCATGAAATCTCTCCTCTTCCCTCCAGCTTAAAGCAATTTTTCTCTTCCAATATTTTTATAGCTCTTCCTTTAGACCTCTCCTTTGCCCTTATCACATATTATCTTGTTATCATCCTTTTTTGTGTACATTATATAATCTGTATTATGTAGGACGCCACAAATGTGCAGTTCTAAGGTGCTAAAGCTTAAGGTTGCACTAAGACTTTTAGGTTACTCTATATTGTAAGCATCTTGAAGGGAGGGATCATGTTTTTCATATTGGTATCCCCACTGCCCAGATAATTAGCTGTGTGACCCTGGGTAAGTCACTTAATCCTGTTTTCTTCTGTTCCTTATCTGTAAACTGAACTGGAGAAGGAAATGGCAAACTACTACAGAATCCTCACCAAAAAACAACTACCTAAACCTAGTATAATAGGTACTTAATAAATATTTCTTAAGTTGATTAGAGAGCACACAGTTGAACCATAGAAAGAATACAGAATCCCACTTTATATGATTCGTTGACCATAAAAAAGCATTTGATATCGTAGATTAAAATGCCACCTTAAAGACTCCTACAAGGAGTCCCGAATACATATATCAAAATCATATAACATTCTTTTAAAGACGTAACAACAGAGATCATTTTGATGGCCGGTGATTACTGATATCCAATGAGGCATACAACAGGGAGACATATATGCTTGCCAGAGGTTTTGGCTACTGCCATGGAGCAGGTTCAGGGGATATCTTTCCCCATAGACAATGAGGTCCTCTATTCTGTTTTCACATGACATTGTACTGATTGTATAAAGCCCCAGGAAATTGGAAAGCCTGCAAAAGAGATCCATAAACACTCAAAAATATTTGGCATAACTATCCCTATGAAAAACCAAATGGATGAATAGTGCCTACTGTTAAGATTATGATAAGAAGTTGGATGGATAACCCATAAAGCTCAAGTGGTATACAAACAGGAGTGTGGATTGGATTTCAGCTGAGAATTTGCAGAGACCTTTTAATGTTCCCAAGCTTCTCTCCAAACAAAGGCCCATGTTTTCTAACACTAATATTCTTCTCATGATGTCGTATGGCTGCAAGGCATAATATGCTCCAATTTTTGGAGAGCTAAACTTGAGGCTTACTCAAAGGGGCAGTGGCAATAGGCCATGATGAAATGGAAATGAAGTCATGAAGTGGTGTGAGGTAAAGGAGTCCATTGATAGGACTAGGTGAGAAAAAAAGAATGAAAAGGTCACATCATGAGAGACCATGGATAGCTCACCTGCCCCATTGATAATCACCCCACATCAAGGGAACTTGAGGAAGAGCCACTTTGAGTGGACCCCTTGTGGCAGGTTTATGGGCAAATACTCCAGGAGGGCATGAACAGGATATGTACTGCACCATGGAAGGAAGCACGCGAATTGATGAGATCACAGGTCTGTTGATCTCAAGAACATCCTTATTCTCTTTATAGTATGTAAAGGAAGGAAAAAGTATTGCATTCAGCTAAAAATACACGCATGGTGAAATGTAGAGTGACAAATTTGGAGCCAAGGGACTTGGGTTTCAGCACTGACTCTCACCTCTGTAAACTTCAGCTTCTTTACCTATACAATGAAAGATTTGGACTAGATGACCCTAGGGTCCCTTTCAATTCTAAATCTATGACCCTAAGAATTACAAATCTTCCCCTTTCCAGCTTTAAATCTTATCCTTCCATCTGATGACTTCTTCACTGGACACACAAATAAGAACAATTTAAGTAGCAATTTTATTCACAAATAAAAAAAGCATCATACAACTATTTGTACAAGAAAACTATAACTTATAGAATTTTTTTAAAAAGTCTCATATGCAAAAAAAGCAGACGCAGACTAAATTCATTCAAGCTGACATCCTTAAAGTAGCAATGGACGTTTTCTGCTGGCACAGACCACAGTGCTTGACCTAAGCAACATAAACAATAGCAATTCAAAGTAGAAAAATCTATTTTTTTAAAAAAAATATGTACAATTTACATTAAGAGGGAAGGGGGAAATCCTGTGTTTTAATTAAGTGATCTCAATAGACACTTCATTCTTTGAATGAATTTCTTACATAAAAATATTCAGGGGGCATACTAGTAAGTTAACAATCAGCTCGCCAAAACAAACCAAAAAAAGTCTGCATGACACACTTTTAAATTTTATCTGCATCATCAACACTTTCCCCATCATTTTATTAAGTCTAGGCAATCAACAAAACAAGAAATCAAGTCCTGAATTGTAGCATTTGCTGATTTCCAAGGTGTAAATGCTTATACTGAAAATTTAATAATCAGCTCTTGAGAACTAGTTCATATTGGTTCCAGCACACCCCCAGTGCTCTTGAACCAAAATGATCACACTGACTGTAAAGCCCAACAGGCTATGTGCTTTAAATCATGAATTATCTGAGTTCCTTGGCACACATACTCTGAAAGGTCAGCCTGTTGACTGCTATGCAACATTCCAATAATATCTTTAGGAATCTGAAGTGCGCGCTGCCCGTCTTTAAAATACTAACCAAGCTCAGAGACTCAGAAGAACGTTATCGGATGCTTCTTCAGCAGGTGGTGGTGATATGGCCTTGCATTTCTCTGCAGATCAGAAGGGATGTTTTGAGATCCAAGGCCAAAATCTCACTCGCATCACTGAGTGCTTTCTTGCAGTGTCTGACTTTGAAGTCAGTAAGAGTTCTTCACATGGAAAAAAAAATAGTGAGAGTACACAAGGGCGATTTAAAAAAGCAAACCATTCCCCTGCTCTTTTGTCATAACAGAAGCAGCAGGGCATAGGGAGAAAAACATCAGATTGGGAGCCAGAAAACCTGGGTTCTGCTCTTGCCTATGTCACTAGCTAGCCATGTGACTCTGGGCAAGTTCTTTAAAGTCACTGGGCCTCAGTTTCCTCAACTGTAAAGTGAGGAGGTTGGATCAAGATGATTTCTAAGGTTCTTTCTATCTCTAAATCTCCAAGGAGATGGAAAACAATTGGAATCAATTACATGTATGCATGAGTTACAGTAAGTCATTCAAACTGATGCTCCTTACTATACTTGGAGACTTTCTCTTTGTTGACGTAAATGTAGGAAGACCTGTTTGTGGTGAGACTGACTACATTTTCAAAAGTATTTTTAAAGAATCTATGGAAATTGTCCATGAAAGAGGTTTTCCTGAAGATGATTTTCACAAAGGTCAGAGGTGTTTACATGAGTAAAATGAGCTTAGACTTTTGACCCAATGATGAATTTCATAATACTTCCAAAGTGTAGTTCCTTTTACATGAAAACCAAGTTTCTTCTTCTGGCTGTGCTATTAACATTCCTGTTAGCTCTTGGTTAGCAAAGTGTCCTGCAAATAATGGATACTGGAATTCCTTTTTAGTGGGTATAATGTTTTTCTTAATGCTGCAATGTACAAGACTGCTCTGATGCAAATATTTGACTTACCTGATAGTAATGTTTATACTTTTAAAAAAAATTCAATTCTGTTTGCCCATGTGGTAGACATGGAAGATTATAGACTATGAAAAACCATGTAATTTCCTTTTTCAGCTGTAAGGAAGTGAGGTAATGAGATGGGAAAAAAAAGGCTAACACAAGACAAGCTAACAAAGATGTACCTCCGCCCCACACTGACCGGAGAGAGGCTAGGCTACGTGGAAGAGGACATACTACATTTCTCACTGTTATCAAACCACAGTGTACAAAAAGAGGGGGAAAAATCTGCTTGAAAAGATGGACTTTAACAAGCCTGGGGGAAAAATGAATGTCAGCTTTAAACCTTAAATACATAAAAGGATTGGAAAAAAAAGGGACAATGCTGATGAGATAAAAATCAATGTTTAAAAAGTGCAAATGTGGCCAAGAGTTAACAAGAGGAATTGGTTAAAAGACACAGGGCAAACCTGATTGTGTAGGCTCTAGTGGTGAGAAGGGGAGCCCTCTTTATCTTTTCCTCAGCCAGAGGAAAAGGGAATGAACTTCAAAAACATACCAGGCACATTTCTTTTTCACCCCAACAAGGCTATTTTTTTCCTAGCAAATCACTTAAGAGTACAAATCCAGAGGCGACAGGGATGAAGTGAGCACTGTTATGACTCTCCCATCCTCCTACAGGCGGTTAGTAATTCTGGTGGGGGCAGGAAGAGGCTTCAGTACTATAACATACTGCAACCTAACAGACACATTTTGAATACTCTTCTGGCTTTAAAGTACTGTGGAGTTTTGTCAAAGGCTACTAACAAATTCTACAGTCTAATGGTGGATGAACCTGCTATGTGACAGCTTATTAAGCCTTCAATACAAAAGGCACTACTTTCATAAAAGCTCTTTATCCTAGAAATACTGTTTAACTATGACACAGACATTTCTGAGCATTGGAAGCTCAGCCTTGGAAACAAATGTAACAATAAAAAGCTTCCTCATCAACGCATACATGTGTGTATTGGCCGTTGTACACAAAGATGATCTACTGGTGGTAACCTGTGTGCGTTGTTACTTTTTGGGGAGGCAATAATGGTGATAGACTGAGCCATCCACTCTCTTGTGGACTCTCCATTATGACCAAGAACATAACATTTGTCAGATTCCTGGTTACCACTGGGGACGCAGTTCTTCTTTGTGAGATGCTAACCAACCTGGGTAGAGATCACCCTGAGCCTTTGGCCTCATTAACACTAACCACCTGGGCTAGAGAGCTTAGACTACCATAAAAGGCCATTTGCACAAGCAGAAGAACTTACTTTTAAGTTCCTTCCACATCAAAACTAAACAATCTGATGTCTAGGATGATGCCATTTACTGTTTGTTTTTGAAAACAAATTTTCAAATTTGGAGGTCCACAAATGCACCATCTCTTCAGTCTCATGCAGCTGTTTGGCGGAGGAATATAGTAAGTTCCACTCAATTCTGTTTCCAGTCACATGGACATAATCTCTTTAGCTTCAAGCTCAATCCTTTAGTATTTTCAGTCACACATGTAGCATGGAAACTGCTTGTTTGGAAGAGATGCAATGTATCATGAATCTGCCTTTAGTCTTTTCTCAAGTTGTGCCCTGGGGTTTCAGCTCCCAGCTGGTCTGGCTCAGACACGATCGGCTGAAAGACTTGAAATGTGGCCAGTTCCATTCAGCTTTGTCAGAAACCATCCAAGGTCCAGACAGGGTTCGGTTCCCCAGTGTTAGCAGAGCGGCATTAGGGTTATGTACACTTCCATTCCTAGGAGAAAAGAGTCCTTTAGGCTTCCTAAAACAGCAACAGAAGAAAAACAAATGTTTGTTAAATGCAAACTGAAGGAAACACAAGGTAGATCACAGACTTAGGAAGAAAAATTTCATTTTCAAATGTCCCTTTTGCTAAAGTTTTGCGCTGTTGTCATACAAGATGAACAAAAGGACTATTGCTAGTTCTCTGACGTTGGATGGCACAGCTTCTAACAATGAGCAGTACAGAAGTCTGGGAACAAAGCGAACATTTGCAGAGCTCCTGAAGCACATCTAATATTTGCAAACTGTTATTTCATACACAGCCAGAGAATGGGTGTGGATTTTCTTTCCCCCTCCAAACAAACGACATGAGCCATATTCCATAAATTCATAGACTCTCTAGTCTAATTGTCCAGTAGAGGTGAGGAAAACATTAATAAATAATAGCTAGCATTTATATAGCGCTTTGAGATTTGTAAAGTGCTTTACAAATATTATCTCATTTTACCTTCACAACAACCCTGGGAGGTAGATGCCGTTATGAGGACCCTGAAGCAGGCAGAGAGGTAGAGATTTGTCCAGGATCACACAACTAAGTATCTGAGGCAGGATTTGCTCTAACCTCGCCTCCTTAGCACTTCTACTATGCTGCCTAGAGGCTAACCTTGCAGAGAGGTGGCATTTATCACTCCTGTATGCTCGGCCCTTAAAGTATTATAGGTTGTTGTGGTGGGAGGGAGGGAAGGTTATACATTGCTTATTTTCCATAGAAATAGAAAGAAGTCTACGTACAAAGCCTTGATTGTGATTGAGAGGCGGCAAGATACTGGCAACAATTAAGCAACTGGAGAAAGTTTGTAGATAGCTGTGGGAGACAAGAAGACTTTTTTTTTTTTTCCAATTGTCTCATGGGAATTCGCACAATCAGACTCTGACAGATTTTCCTAGGAGGAAGGAACCTCTGACCTCCTGAGGGCAGTTTGAGAAATAGGCACTTTAGGTAGAAAGAAAGCATTATGTTTGGCCCTCTCAAAATAGGACACGGACTTCCCGAAATCACAAAGCAAGGGTACTTTAAGCCAAAAGGAAGAGCATACCAAAAAAAAAAAAACCTAATAAGCTGCGTTAAATATAGTAAAAGCGCATTAGTTCAGATACTGTTAATGTAGAACCTAGGATGATTCAGACAAAAACTAGGCTGAAAATCACCTTTTCTACAATTAATAGAGAAATCTGCTGAGCAAAAGATTACTGTGAACAAGAATGAAAGGGAAATAGAAAAAGGTGTTTTCAAAGTACTGGTGGTTATCCTGAAATAGCTTGTTTTCTTAAGTAATTAAAGTTATTGATAGGGTAGTTATAAGCTTGTCTTATCTGCTTATTAAAGTAAATTCTTAGAGGTATATGCTACCAACACTGGTAGATTAAGTTACCATATGTATGTGAATTAATAAAAATAATAGCATTTATATAAGGCTTTACGGTTTGCAACTGTCTTTACAAATATCATTTCACTGTGTCCTCACAAGAACCCCAGGAAGTAGGTGCTAGTTATGCCCATTTTACATATGAGGTAACTGAGAGGGAGAAAGGTTAAGTGACTTGCCCAGAGTCACACAACCAATAAGTGACTGAGACAGGATTTGAATTTAGGCCTTCCTGACTCTAGGTCCAGACCTCTATCTACGCCACCACCTGGGAAGGTAACGATTAATCGTATTGGGAGGAAAAAGGAAAAGGTGAAATATTGCCTATAATTCTGATTTTTCATTGATTCATATGAATTATTAAATTTGATAACCAAGTCAACAACCCTTTCTCTGAAATTAGCTCAAATTAGTGAGGTTTTACATCTTTAATATTTTTTAAAGATCTACTTTTGGGTGGGGGGGGCAGGGCACTCCATGCACTGACACAAACAGTCACTCCTGCACACTTTATCAGATGATTTGCTTGCACCAAAAGATGAATCCCCTGGTGGCAATGAGCCTCTGGGCACCCAGATGCCTTGGTCCTGAGGGGGCCAATCTGTTGGCAGGTCTCTTACACTCCAGGCCTTTTCTGTTTGGTAAGACTTGCCAAGGCTTGCGCTCCCTTACAGATCTCAGGGTCACCTTTCATTCCAGGATGAGGCCCTGGAGGAAGAGCTTAGAGGAGGAAGTTTACTCTGCAATCAAATTCAGCCTCCAGTAATTTGGATTTTAAAGAGCTTAACCTGGACTTGACCGAAGTATACTAACATAAAGAGAAAATAATTTGCTAAATATATTAAGCACGGTAAGCAAGATTCCGAGGGATATGCCTGGCCCATTTAAGGGAAGGATGTTTAAGAACTTTAGTAATTGTTTGAATGCTAATGGGTAATTACAAACGAGGTGTGGGTTTTTCTGGTCATTAAGGCAAACTCATTATGTTCACAATAGTTCCATTACCATAGATTAGTGATATTTGCCTTGACTATATTCTTTTTTGGTTTCTTCAAATGCAAATAAGGAAAAGCAAAAGTGCGGTTTTCTAAGGCCTCCGAATCAAACTGAAAAAAAAAAATGCAAAAAATGCAGTTCTTCCTAATTGTGCCCTCTGTACCTTTCTTCCTATTAGCCGCCCATGCATCTCCTCAATCATTCAACAAATATTAGCAAGAGGTTTCTATTTGTGAGGCACTATATAAGTAAACCTTAAGGGGACAGATGGGCCTGAACAATATTGAGATGATCAACAGACTCAGAGCTTCCTGGAGAAGAAATAGTCTAGTAGACCTGCATCAGGCAACATGCGCAGTAGAATAGAATGCTAGACTTTGGATTAGGAAGGCCTGGGTTGGAATCACATCTCAGATGCTGCTAACTGTATAACCCTGGACAAGTCATTTAAAAACTCTTTGTGACTCAGTTCCCTCGTCTATAAAATGAGGGAATTGGACCCCCTTCTATGATCTTAAAATCTTTACAAATTATATGCAAAAGGCTTCATTAATAATACATATTACCTGACTCGAATATAATATTTATACATAATATATGATGTTATCATTACAATCATGTCAGTGTCGAAAGTTTTGTCACCTAGTACTAATTCCTGGAAGCATCTAGGTAACACAGAGAGCTAGATCTGGACTTAGGAAGATGTAAGTTCGAATCCAGCCTCAGACACTTGCTGGTTGTGTGACCCTGGGCAAGTCACTTAACCTCTGTCTACTGCAATTTCCTCAAATGTAAAAATGCGGATAATAACAACAAGCATGTATCTCAAAGACTTATTATGAAAATCAAATAAGATAATATTTGTAAAATGATTAGCACAGTGGCTGGCACGTAGTAGGCATTTCATAAATGCTTGTTTCCTTCCCTCCCTCCTTCCTTCCTTCCTTCCTTCCAAATTTTGACCATTTTCTTATTAGAATAGGGGCAAATTAAAACAAAAAACACTGCCCCATTAATTGCATAGTCTAAGGCTAATATTATAAATTAATTAAAAAAAAAACCCTTAACAATCAGAAAGGCGTGACAATTCTTTCATACCACCACTAGGAAAATAACATGAAAGAAAAATGAGACAAGAAGCTCACATAGATAGGACTTTTCACTGAAATATTTCTTTTCTGGAATGCTGGTAGAATTAAGTCAAGATTAGAATTAAGTCGAGATGGAGAGTCCCCTCAAATATTACATCAAAATATTTGATGAAAGGCCATGAAATGGTTGATAATGAATAACTTCATATACTGTCAACACATTTGGTTAAAAAAAAAAGCTCTGCTTAAGAGTTTTGTTGGTAGCATATATTTGTTCTAATCATTCAGTCTCTCTTCCATAACAAGGGTTGACAACAAAGGGAATAACCAAAACCTGTCAATGGAAGAATCACAGACTAATAGAATTTAGTGCTGAGAGAGACTTTAGACAACATCTAGGTGAAATCCTATATTTGACAGCTGAGGGAACAGAGGCCCAGTGACTTGCTTAATGCCATATAAGCAACTGGCTAAAAAGAAATCACTAATGGAGATTCAATATATTTATAAAAAATAATTTTAATAACTGAAAATTCAGCTGATAGAAACTGATAGAGTTGCAATTAGAAGTGTAGGATTTAGAGATGTAGGGGATGTTAAAGACCTATCTAGGCCAATCTTCTCATTTTATAGACTAGGGAATTGAGTCTAATGACTTGCCCAAGGTCATACAGACAGTAAACAAAACAGCCATAATTCAAACATAGGTATTTTGATATTAAGTCCTCCTGATATTCTAATATAGTATAGTTATTATTCAAATTTAATTTTCAGGTATCATGACTCGGTATAAAAAGCCTGAGAAAATATTTTCATGTGCCATGTGGAGTCCAATTTTCTCTCTAAAAATGCATGTTAGATGGGATGCTGAGCATCCTTTTTGATTATTATGTGCTGCCTATTCTCAGTAGCTGGATTCCCTCAAGGTCCACATTTGGTAAATACAGGGAAGACATTATATATAATCAGGCTCAAGTGGCCAGTGGGCATAACTCAGAATGTGGGATGAACTCACTTTCTGGCCCCACTCCCTTCTCTGGCTCCCAGCTTTCCAGGTCTCATCTGTTCTCTTCCACCAATGCAAATGACCATTCAAAGACAAAAGTCCACACTCCTTCACACACACACGTTATTCTAATTCATGGACTATTTTTACTCAGCAAACATTTATTAAATGCCTTAAAAACCAAAGGCTATAGATTCGGAAGAGATGTTAAGCGCTCGTCTAGTTTGGTTAACTCTTTTCACTGTTCACGCAGGGCCCAAAGGGGGAGCCTGTCATGGAATTATTATCCCCATTTTATATCAAGGAAACAGAGTCTCCGGCATTAGCCAGTAAGTTCTGGAGTCATTAACAAGAGGAGCTTGGATTCCACCTCAAGCCTTCTGGACTCTAGTCCCAAAGTATTCTGTACTCAGTACTCTGCCCTGACCCTATCTCAAAATACTTGATAACACATTAGTCTCTTCATATATGACCAATACGGGGTTTTCCAGTTTGAAATGGGATTTTAGTAATGAAGGGCTGATAACTGAGGTTATAGAATATATTATGAATTTTTGTATACGGGAATTTAATATACTCAGAACCCTTCCAGAAGCCAATTCCTATTATTTATTTTTTTAAAAAAGAAATAATATTAAATTTCTTATCAAGTGTATTCTAAGATCTGAGTAAACCCCATTTCCCAATTACTAACCCAGAATCAGTGTTTTCATTTCAAGGTCAATGCAGATGCTAAGTAAACACTGATATTAATCATCTTTTCTTACCTGGAGGGAAGGTTGGGGGACCATATTCAGGGTTTCCTCGTGCTCTTGCTCCAGTTGGTTTCTAAAAGATAAAGTCTCCTGAGTTAGTGATGAGTCTGTCGGCGTGTTTTGTTGAGACCATTCAGTAGTTTCTGCCAAGTTTTCAGGATGAGGTGGAAGTGGAACCACTGTACCCACCAGGTCCTGGCTACTGTTTGAATCCAAAGTGGCTGAGTTTGCGGTTTCCAGGTTGAGTGAATTTCTCTCTCCTCCATTAAGTTCCAAGTAAGATTCAGAGAGAGAGAGTGTGTCACTGCAGATGGGATTCTGCATGAGTGGCCAGGCATCTGAAAGCTCGCCACAGGTGGAGTGCGAAATGGAACCAAAGAATGTTGGAAGCATTTCCCCCACTGAACTTGCATTCCTGAGAGGGCCACAAAACAAAAGTAAAATTAAATTTAAAAAGAAAAATCAGTAAAAACTGAATGGAGAAGACATAAAAAAAGACTGATGTCCAGAGATATTAGAGCAACAGTGACCAAACTCTTACAACAACCTGTATACAGCTCTCTGAATTACAACATTATGCTGCCTGCTCTTCTAAATTATCACCAATTTAAGCTAAAATAGTTCATTTTCTTTAATACAGATCAGCCGATCAATCAATCAGGGGAGTAACAAACATTTTTGTAATTCTTTTTTTTTTTTTGAGGGGAGAAGGCAGGGCATTTGGGGTTAAGTAACTTGCCCAAGGTCACACAGCTAGTAAGTATATCAAGTGTCTGAGGCCAGACTCCAGGCCTTGTGCTCTGCTCACTGCACCACCTAGCTGCCCCAGGAGTAAGAAACATTTTTGAAATGCCTACTATGTGCAAGATACTGTGCTAGGCCCTGAGGATATAAAGAGGAAAATGAAAAAGTCCCTGCCCTCTAGGTGCTTACTTCTATTGGATATCCACAAATCCACCCAAACCAGATAATCACCTGATAAATCCATCTCCAAAAAAACCCATATCTATACTTAATTCAAAGTCTTGCATGCGTAGGTATAATTAAATTGGTAGAAATCATAAAAGTACAACAGAAACAGTACAAGTGGAAGCTAAACTAGAAAGAGTTCTGGATTGTAAAGCAGCTCTAAGGGAATCTGCCTAATTTGGGGGCATTTCACAGAAAAGTAATCAGTATGCCACACATGACTTTTCTTAAATTCAGCATTTGGAGACAAGAGAGGTCTATTTTGGTATTGGTAAGCCAATCAATCCATTGCTTGTCCTTGGAGATGTGAAATGTTATGAATGCCTAAACTTACCTTTCGTGAAGGGTGGTCCTGGAGTGGAGAGCACAGCCCCGAGTGCCATGATCCATGCTACAGGTCTCATCACAGCACAAGGAGGGAATCAAGTGAACTGGCCCTATGAGGAATACAAGGGTTTTTAAAATAGGCTCATGACTAATGTGGAAATGTTTAATATGATTATAGCCTATATCATATTGCTCTTGGGAAGAGGGAATGGAGGGAGAAAAAAAAATAGAACTCAAAATCTTATAAAAGTGAATGTTGAAAATGAAAATAAATAAATTTTAAAAATAAAATAAAATAGAATAGAGTCATGAGATTCCTTCAGGTAACTCCCATTGCAACATCGTTCAGTTCAATAACTTGACATGCATTTCTTAGGGCACTTGTGGTTACAACAGCAAAACCCACATAGTCTCTGCCCTTAGGAAGTTTGAAAGGGATTCAATATGGACACAAGAAAGTACATACAGCATAACACAAAACAATTTCAAGAAGAAGAGAAGGACTAGTAACTGGGAGCGTCAAGAAAGGAAGCAAGGGATTCTATGTGGTTGAAGATTAGAAGGGAGTGCATTCCAGATATAGGGAACCTCATATACAAAGACATAATCACAAGAGATGAACTGTCATGTACAAAAAATAATCTCGCTCTTCTTAAAAATTTAGTTTTATTTTTTCCAGGTTTTTTTTTCTTCCCCTCCCCATCATTAATTCAAAATGTATGCGCATCCTTGAATCTAGATGGCAGCCAAACTGGGCTCCTCCCAACTTGCAAGATGCCCCTCTTATTTCCCAGCCTTTGCACAGACCGGCTACCATGTTTGAAATTAGCTTCTCTTGTCTTTGTCTCGTAGACCTCCTAGCTCCCTTGCAAGAAATGTTTAAGGGCCATTCAATTTCTCTGATTTTTCCTGATTCTCTTGCAATTAATTATCAGTGAACCTGTATTTCCCCAATGAAACATAAACTCCTTGGGGGTTGGGACTGTTTTACTTTTGTACTGTTATCCATAGCATCTTGCACAAAGCATGATACATAGCAGGTCCTTAATAAATGTTTCTTGGTTTACTGACTTATTTGGTTCTTACAATAGTATTTGTCTTCTTTAAAATAGCTTTAACCATTGAGAACCAAATGCAAACTTGTGTACCCTACTAAGACTGCCATCCACCAGTTGTTCACCTCATCAGTCCACAAATCAGAGCATTCAGAATAGGCAGCAGTTCTTAAACTTTTTGGTCCCAGGAGCCCTTTGTACTTTTAAAAATTATTGAGGACCCCCGAAAGGGCTTTAGTTTTTGTGGGTTATATCTATATTTACTCCATGAGAAATGAAAATGTCTTAGTATTACTGTGAAAATAGTTTTGACCTTGAAGACTCCCTTGATAAGAATCTTAGAGATGCTCAAGAGTCCCTAGAATATACTTTGAGAACTAATGGACAGGAGATAGGGACTTGACTGTAATTTCATCATTATAGGGAATTTCCAGGTAAAGACACTTCCTCTGTCAATACAGGCTGGAGCCTTCTCTGCACTTACAGTCTTGGAGAGTTGCCTAGGATGCTAAAAGGGGACATGATTTGCTCAGGGTCTCTCAGTGATCATGTATCAAAGGTGGGACTTGAACCCAGGTTTTCCTGGTTTTGAGGCCATCTCTCTATCCACCTTCAGGGGTCACCTGCACATAGGATATCGTGGCACTGACATCATGCCATTCCTGGGACCATCTGCCATTCATTCATTCATTCATACATTCAGTCATCATATAAAAATGACTGAGTGTATGCTCATTGCTATACCAGACACTACAGACAATACAAAGATAAACAAAATTCCTAGTTTTATACACAGCATGCATTTAATAAACTAATTCATTGTCTTGTTCTGTTGATAAATGCATTTAATTTCCATTTGTGAGCAAATGCATGATCTTGTAGGAAAAAATTAAAATATTTAGGAAAAGTTATTTTCTCATATTTTCAGCTTTATGCATATAATTTTGTTGTGCACAAGTATATCCTGTAAACTCTGTCCTCTCGTGAACTTCAAACAGATCTTTTAATTCTGTGCTTCACATTCTGAATCCTAGATGAGAGCCCATAAAAAGACTTTCCAGTTGTTCCTCTGATGGAAGCAAAACTCAGTTTTTTTGTAAAAACTCAAGATTCTTAAACTACCAGCCCCTCGGGTTATCCCCTCATCATGTCAATATGATTTTGGAGAGCTATATTCTTTCTCTAGGCTCCTTCTTGTTGCCTCAGTTGGTATTACTGATAGTTACTATCTATATAGTGATTAGAACTCTTGGGAGAAAACATTTTTGTATGGACATTTCTAAAAATCATTTGGTTTCTTCAAGGTTTTCTAGGATAAAGGTCCATGCACACAATTCCTGGGTTCGAGGCCAACAGATCTCACACATCAATTTAACTGTCAACGACTGAACTCTCAGAACTACTTTATAGCAAAGGCAGGAAACAAACACTTGTCTAAACAGGCAGGGTGTCAGGTTGTTTAAATGAAAGCTCTATTGACCCCAAGCAATGAAGAGGAACTCTCCCAGACATTCTAGGGTTTTAATGAGGTGACAATTTTCTTTTAACACTTAGAATCGGAACTAAACCATCAGAGAGAAAGGAGGGATAATATGACAATATCATTTTTAACTAGGAGTTAAAATAAAGCATCTCAGATCCTAGGGAAGTGTGCCCAATTCTTTCCGTTCCCACTTCCTTTGGTTTATTCTTATTCCTCTAATATGCTCATAATGAGGCCTTACTTACCACAGGTCTGTGCTGAATCTTGATGGCATTGACAACAAGTTCTGTGAGGATATTCATTAAGCCGAGGTCTGTCAAAACATGACAGCTCTGACCCATTGTACTGGATATCCTGTGATCTCATAGACCCTGTTGGTAAAGAGGGAAGAAGGAGAATGCATCAGGCTAACTCTTTGTTTCTGCACCTTCCTTTATGAAGCATAAATTAACATGAGAATGTGGAAAATTCCAAACTAATCTTTTCTAGTTTATTTTTAAGATGAGAGATCTATCATTTTTAATTACCAGTAGGTTTAATCATAAAATGACATCATTAAACACGGAAAGCCATTTGTCAAGAAATCTAGAAAAGTGGTAGGACTCTCAGGTTACAAAGAATTTCAATGTTCATTTTTATCTGGTGGCATTAAGATGTTTTATACTTGTCAGCATTTCTATAAAAGTGCCATTCATTCTGTACCTCCTCCTTCTCCCTGTCCTCAGGCCTCCCTGAGACTAAAAGACTATAGAGTTTATTTTCATTAATCTCCGATTACTTTAACAGTTCACTGGCTCTCATTTTAGGCAGGTTTCCTGTCAAACCCTTTAATGACCCTAGTGATAATTCACTTCTCCAGTTTCTTACAGAAATAAAAGACTTACAGCGGGGCTTCTTCTCCATGAACTGCCTCTTACAGTAGATGACACAAAGGATGAGCAGGGCCAACAAAACAGTGGCAAGCGCACTACAGATCACAGCCGCCAGAGCAGTGTCTCGAGGACTGGAGGTGGTTGATGGGATCTTCACAAGGTTGACTTTGGTTGTACCTGAAACAGAGATGAAACACTGTCAGCATTAATCTTATAACAAGTAGAACAAAGCTGCTAACTATATGGTGAATAATCATACTTGTGATCCTCTCTCACATTTGAAGAAGGACATGGATGAGCTGGAGCACAACCAAAGGAAAGAGACCAAGATGGCAAACAGCCTCAGGCTAATGCCATCTGAGAATTGGTTGAAGGAACCAGGGATATTTAGCCTGGAGAAGACTCAGGGAAGGATATAATAATGTATGTGGGGGGTCAAAAGACCTCAGTTCTAACCCCAGCTTGTCCTTTGCTAATTATGCGACCTTGAACAAGTCATTTGACTTCTCTAGCCTTTACTTTCTTCATCTGTAAAATGGGTATATTGTGTAAGAAAACTATGTTCTCTTCAGCTTTGCAGCTATTGTCCTAATTATGTGAGGGGCTGCCATGTAGAAGAAGGGCCCTCTCTGAAGCACCTTCTAACTCTGAGAGTATGTGATTCTGAGATTAACCATTGTAAGCAATGTATGAACAAAAAGGAAGACTACATATTTCCAAGTATACATCATATACAATAAGGTTAAAAAAAGGGAAAAAACCCTCCTGTCATATTTTGCAGGTTATGCTGAAATTCATGTTTTAAAACCAGGAAAAAATAAAATTCTTGGATCATTCTCGATCACGTATGGCATCTGAATGATTTAAATATCCCAACTGCTACATTTGTCAGTTACAGGAATGTCTCCACTTGCTGAATTTTAGAGAAAAGCCTTTCATAGCATAGAATGGTCACCATAATAAAACTCAAGTAAGCAACACTACCAAGTAAAAGAAACTGTTTCTAGCACATGTATTCCTCCTTTGCCTCTACCGCATTCTATCTTGTATTATACTTATCTCTGGATGTCATTCCTCTACCTCACTATGAGAATAGACTGTAAGTTCCTTGAGGATTTACAATGTATTTGACGCCAAAACTATCCTGAACATAATTTTACATCACTTGCTGAGGGATGGGTGTGTATGTGAAGGAAGGAAACAAGCACCTACTATGTGCCAGTCACTGTGCTAAACACTGCAAATATTATCTCATTTGATCCTCACAACAATCCTGGGAGGTTGGTGCTACTATCACCCCCATTTTAGATAGGAAGAAACTGAGGCAGAGGTTAAATGACTAGACACAGCTAGAAAGTGTCTGAAGCTACGTTTGAACTCAGGTCTTCCTGACTCTAGATCCAAGTACTCTATTTACCACCTAGCCACCTCTAGCGGCTGTCACAGTCCGTACACTATAGGGGTGTTTAACAGAGAATTTCTAAGAATTCTATAACATGGAATTTGCTATTACTTTCAATACCTTGATTTAGATACTCTTCTATTCATCTGGAATGATCAAATCATAGTTGTTTCTTTTTTAACAGCCAGGAGAGATCACTGCCTTTAATGCTTTATAAGTTTATCTACTTCAATTTCCTCTTTTCCACCAATATTAATGAATGATGAAAATATATTGGGCTTCTTCACCTTCGAAATGTATTTAAGGCAAGGAACCATATCTGTTTTTTAAGCTGGGCAAATGCTCTGGTTCAGCTCATCCCTGCTATACAGAGGATCTCAAAATGTTATAGCTAGAAAGAACCTTTAAGATTGAGTCCAGCGCTTTCCTTTACAGAAGAGGATCCCAAGAGTTAGATGATTCTGTTGTTCAGTTATTTTAGTCACATGGATTCTTTGTGACCCTATTTGGGGTTTTCTTGGCAAAGGTACTGGACTGGTTTGCCATTTCCTCCTCCAGCTCATTTTAGAGATGAGGAAACTGAGGCAAACAAGGTTAAGTGACATGTCCAGAGTCACACAGCTAGTGTCTGAGGCCAGATTTGAAATCAGGTGACCCTGATTGCAGACCCAGTGCTCTATCCACTATGCCACCTGAAGTCATACCAAGCTGGTAGAAGAGCTGAGACTAGGGCCCAGGCCTCTTGATTTTTGGCCTAGTATTCTACATAACATTGGGTTAATTCCACAGGTGAAACACAAGAGACAAGACTATTATTTCATTAGTTCGACCTTGATAGGATCAATAAGTCAGCAAGCATTTATTAAGCTCCTACTATGTGCCAGGCACTGTACTAAAGGCTGGGGAATACAAATAGAAAAAATGAAAAATACCCCTACTCACCAGCAGCTTATATTTTCATGGAAGAGACACGTACAGAAATAAATATAGATATGAATAAGGACTGAACCTGTGATTTCATTAGGGAATATTCTATGGAGGGTGTAACCTAATCTGCAACTTATAGTCTTAGTTGCCTAGAACTCAGAGAGATTGTGACTCACCTACCCAGTGACAGACAACCAACATATGTCCAAGGCAGGACTGGACCTCAAGTCTTCCTGCTCTATCCACTATGGCATACTGCCTCTTGTATGTCAGTATGTAAGTATAGAATAAACATAAAGAAAATAAATACAAAGATAATTTGGGAAGAATGGTACTGGAGGTAGACTAAGTACCACTCTCCTTCATGAAGGTTGTGTCTGAGTTGCATCATGATGAAACAAAGAGATTCTGTGAATCAGAAGTGAGGAGCAAGTTCATTCTAGGCCCAGGAAATGGCCAATGCAAAGCTCTAGAGATGGGAGCTGGAGTGCCATATAGGAAGAACATGAAGAAAATGTGAGAGATGGTCAGCTGGCGAGATGGTAGAGCATGGGTGAAGGGTGATGTATGATGAAGCTGAAAAGACAAGTTGGGGCCAGGTTGTGAGGGGCTTTCAAGTCCAAACAGAAGAGTTTACATTTTATCCTGGAGGACTTAGCGAGCAATTGGTGGTGATGGAGTAGGGAAGTCGCACAGCCAGATAAAATAAGGAAAAATACTTTGGCCTCAATGTGTGGGATGGACTGGGGTAGGGAATAGCTTGGAGTGGGGAGACCTATTGAGAGGCTGTTGCAACAGTGCAGGTGAAGGATGATTCAGGCTAAAAGAAGGCTGTAGCTGTGTGGAAAGAGAGAAGGTGTCCATATTAGAGATGTTGTGGAGGTAGAAACAGCAAGATTTGGTGTTTAGATATGTGACATGGGGGGGGGGGGTCGTCGAGAACAAAGCCTATTAGACTAGAAGGATTGGCCTCGCCTTTGAGTGAAGTAGGAATGTTTGGAACAAGGAAGGGATTGGGGCAGGGAGGCCGATAATAAGTTATGTTTTGGACATAATGAGTTTGAAATGTCCAAGCATTTAATAATGTGAGATTGAAGCTCAAAGGGTGGTAGTGGGTTAGGGTTAGGGCAGGATACATAGGTCTGTGAGTCATCTATGCAGAGGTCAAAATTAAGCCCACAGAAGCCAATGAGGTAACTATGAGCCTGAGGAACTTGACGTTTAGAACTCGAATGCTTATTTCCCAAGATCTGATGTCTCTCACTGTGGTGGAAAGGAACTGGATTGACAATGATTTCTAGAATAATCTGGACAAATCTCATTTGGGTATCCAGTAACACTGCTAGCAAGCATTTTAAATAACGTTTACTTCCAAGTATGCCTGGTATTTATAAGTGCATTTTATCACTTACAACCCTGTGGAGATATTGTCATCAATAAAAAAATCTGATTAAATGCTTATCTTTGTATGGTACAAATTAAGCAGGCACTGTCCCTGACCTCTCAGAGATAGAAATCTATAACTGCTTATGTCAATGTGGACAAATGAATAAAAAGATATGTAGACATTGCGGCAGCTGCACAAACATGGAAAAAGAAATAACAACCAGAATTTACATCCAACTAAAGCCAATTATGTTATGGGTTTGGAAGTGAATGGGGAAATGTCAAAGTGGTACCAATGGTGCTGGTAGGGTCCACCGAACTTCATTCCTGCTGGGTAAAAGTAAATTCTACTCCAAATTAACTAGCTTTAACTAGCTGTCTTATCCAAGAAAATAAAACATCTTAGAAATAGCTGGTTTGGAGGAATATAATTAGGCATTTTTGATATTGTTAGTTGCCACACTCAAAGTAAGCAATCCATTATGTCCTAGCTATCAAATCTGTTATCAAGCATTTATGAAGTGCTGACAATGTGCCAGGTACTGTGCTGGGCGCTGGAGATACAAATATAAAAATGAGATGGTCTCTAGCCCCAAGGAGCTTATATTCTATAGGGGTAGATATAGTATGAATTCTCATGTTAAGATCACTGATTGTCTGAAATGAATAAAGACTGAAATTAAGTAGAACACAATGGGGAATGGGACTGTTCTAATTGAATTTTCAGACTGAATATTATTAATCGTGGAATGTTAGAGCCAAAAGGGACTTCAGATATCTTAATTCTTTCATGCTACAGATGAGAAAAGAGTCAGCAAGTGGCACTGTGGATAGAGTGCTGGGCCTGGAGCCAAGAAGACCTGAGTTCAAATCCAGCCTCAGACACGCATTAGCTATGTGACCCTGGGCAAGTCTCTTAACTGCAGTTTGCCTTAATCCACTGGAGAAGGAAATAGCAAACCACTCCAGTATCTTTTGAAGAAACTCCATATGGGGTCACAAAGAGTTGTACATAACTGAATGAGTAAACAACAACAGATGAAAAAAACCGAGACCCAGAAAGGTTGTAATAGGCCCAAGGTCCTGGCTAGCTAGTCATATTAAATCAAGAGTGATCAGAAAACCTTTTTTATTTTCATGGAGGGAAATCTAACATTTATAAATCAAACATTTATTAGCTTATTTTCTTTCTGAAGTAGTAAATACAATTTGATGCATCTTTCGTGATTATTTATGGTATTTTAGGCTCATTTAAAAAATAAATTTTCTTTATGCTTTTTGTTTTTGCTTCACAGT
Organism: Phalanger gymnotis; assembly: GCA_028646595.1. Classification (NCBI taxonomy): domain Eukaryota; kingdom Metazoa; phylum Chordata; class Mammalia; order Diprotodontia; family Phalangeridae; genus Phalanger; species Phalanger gymnotis. The sequence continues at coordinate 666,126,166 of CM053622.1, forward strand.
CATTTTTAGATATACCCCCATTCACCCACTCATTGACCCTCCTGTCATTACAAAGAAAATGAGGTAAACAAAACCAATGGCCCCAGAGACCACATGTGACAATGTATCAGGCTTATTCTGAACATCAGTTCAGACTGAATGTGTGCTGATCTCAGAACACACCCAGAAAGTGGTTTCTTAGGATAAATCCTAAGTATCAGCTTGGATTCTTGGCATATGCTGCTTAGGAAGTCAAGTACTGGGATAGTATATAAAGTAGAGGGCCTGGAGTCAGTAGGAGCTGAGCCCAAATTTGGCCTCAAACACTTACTAGCCATGTGGCCGTGGGCAAATAACTTTACCCTTATCTGCCTCATCTGTAAAATGGGGATAATAATGATACCTACTTTTCAGGGTAGTTGTGAAGCTCAAATGAGGTAATAACTGTAAAAGCACTTAGCACAGTGCCTGGAACATACTAAGTGACATATAAATGTTATCTGTTATTATTATTACTATTAAATGGGTTGAAGAGTGTGTAGATGCAGAATTCTGATTGTCTGGTTCTCTGATGATTTGTGTTAGTTGGTTGCAGTTGTTTTTAATCAGAATCTTTTAGGAAATGGATTTGAGACTGCCTCATATTTACAGCAAAAACCAAGCACTGTTTTCCTCATCTGTGGGTTTTGTTAGGGCTGTAATAAAAGTGAGATTTCCAATTCTTTCAACCTAAGTGATACCAGCCACACACCTCTAAGTTCCCTATCAACATTTTACTGGACATCTTAGATACCTCTAGTGATTTCTCCACCACCCCACCTCCAATCCCTCTATGTTTTATTAAAGTTCTGATGGTGCTGGGAAGGGATGAGATATGGGAATCTGTACAACCTTTGGAAAGTTTTACCTTTACCACAAATGACAGTAATCTCTTGATTAAGCAATAATCGAAGGCCCTGTGCTGTGCTGAACTCTGCAGCAGGGGATGTGGGGAGATATTTATAAACAATAGATAGAGTTCGTGCCCTCACAAATTCACGATCTAATAATCCGAGCAGGTAGAATGCGTGCACGAAAATAAATTGGAAGTAATTGGCAAATACAAGCAATGCCCTGTTTTTGTTTTTTTTTTTTTGCACTCGGTACATGGGATTAAAAAGACACAGAACTCCAAATAATAGATATGCCCCTCTCTCTAGCCAAATTCTCCCTTACCCATAAAAAAGCCCAGGCATGCCAACCATATGTTTACTCTCACTCCCTTTTATCCCTGTTACACAGACAATCAAAATAGAATTGGCAAAATGTGGCTCGGGGCAGACAAGGAGTGTGTTTGCCTAATACTGAGCTTTGTGTGATGGTAATGTCATTATGAGTGAAGGTCTCCACCTGTTGAAATCTTACCCATCCTTTAAGACCAAACTGCTGCATCCTCTGTAAACCTTGAAACACCATATAAATGCGTTAGTTTAAAGGCTAGTCTGATTGCCCAAAGCAGAACTAAGTAATCATAACATCACAGGATCATAGATGTAGAGCTCAAAGAGATTTTCTAGTTTAATTTCCATATTTTACAGAATTGGAAACTGATGCTTTGACAGGTATCTTTTCCCAGCTCTGTGCTCATGATGCTTTGTTCTTCACTCATAGCACTGGCAAGTGCCCCAGGTGAGCCCCATGTCTGGACTGCACATTCTTCTCACCTCTGCCTCTTTAGGTCTCTACTTCAAAGCTCAACTGGGGCATCACCTGAGTTGGGACCTTTCCTGATCTTCCTTCCTGTTCAGTTGTTCGGTCATGTCTGACTCTTTATGGCTCCATGGGCCTGCTAGGACCTTCTGTCCTTTACCATCTCCCAAAGGCTATCCAAGCTCATGTTCCTAGTTCCATGACAGATCCTCCCTCACCCCTGACCCAAATACTTTACATTTACATATATGTACATGTCATTTTTCTGCACCTTCCTCCACAGTTCCCAAAGAATATGAGCTCTTTGAAGGAAAGAAAAAATTTATTTGTGTCCTTAGAACCTAGCCTTGTACCTGGAAAATGATAACCATGCCTTATCTTCCCAATTAAGTTCCTTGAAGGCAGTGACCACGTTTCGTATGTGTTTAAATCCTTCCCCTCACAAAAACCTAGCACAGTACCTTGCATATGGAAGGTGCTCAATAAATGTTTTCTTGGTTGTGAAAGGATACCCCTATTATCTCAACAAATGATTAGCTTCAAGAACAGAAATGTAAACAAAATTTACAAATCTTTGAATTTTTTCTAAAGTTCTTTAACTCTTAAATCTATTCCACATAAGTTGCAATTAATTCTTTAGATTTTAATCTTCTTCCAGCATAAAATTATATCTAATGAAAGCTTAAGAAAACTGAAAAACTATTTCTACCGACATTTTCAAGTGAAAATATTAATGAACAGCTCTTTGAAATATCAAATGAGACAAAGATCCAGTTTTTGAGTGGAAGAGAGCCTTCTGTTAATCCACACTGGTTAAACAAAAATATCTATGGTAACACTAAACATATGAAATCCAGATGTGCCACTAAGGAACTGCCAATAAACAAAAGAGTTGGATTTTTTCAGTCGATTTGTACCAAGTGCACTGACACCGGATAAATGTAAAATGAATGCCTTCCTCATTTACTGCATCTTCTCAAGATTTTGGTCATAAAATTGTGTTTTGTAGTTTAGGAACTTCTGGAAGCTCTTTGCCTAAAATGATTTTTTGAGGGCTAGTGTATCTAAATATAAACATTTTAGTTCTCCATGCATCAACAACAGATGCCTTATTATTAACACCAATGGACTGATAAATGGAAAGGAGTTTTCTGATTTTTTAATATAGTAGAAAAAAGTCATTGATGTATTTGTGTGTGGGGATTAGGTACCAACACCAAGCTTTAACAAAGGGGGAAGAATCCACTAAATGTTTTCTATTGTGACTGCTATTCGGCTTAGAGGGGTAGCTAGGTGGCACAGTGGATAGAACACCAGGCCTGGAGTCAGGAAGACCTGAGATCACATCTGGTCTCAGACACTTACTAGCTGTGTGACCCTGGGCAAGTCACTTAACCCTGTTTGCCTCGGTTTCCTCATCTGTAAAAATGATCTAGAAAAGGAAATGGCAAACTACTCCAGTATCTTTGCCAAGAAAATCCCAAATAGGGTCATGAAGATTCAGGCATGACTGAAATGACTGGACAACAAAATTCAGCTTAAAACTAAACAATTTATGACAAATTATAATGACCCCAATAAAATATTTTGCAATGTGAAATCACAAACCATGTTAAGAGAGGCGAAGCTTAGTATCAGGCACTGGCAAACTGCCTGTCAGCATTCATCATTTTAACAAGATTACTTAATATAGGAAAATACTGTTTTTTCAAATGACTAAAGAATTTAGAAAGATATTAATAGTATTGGGATAAGGTTTTTTCTTTTTGGTAAAGAAAAAAACAAGTGTCATGAGTGCAAAATACATCGGATTTAGTCAGAGGATCTGGGATTGAATCTCAACTCAGTTACTTAGTGGGTAATCTTGAGTAATCTTGAATGTATCTTATATAACTTAATCTTTCTGTACCTTAGTTTCCACATTGGTAAAATGGTTATGGAGTTAAGTTGGGGGATGGTGCTGGATTGGACGAAAGTACTTTTCAACCCTAAATCTATGGTCCTATGATAATTTCTAGCTCTAAAGCCTGTCATCCATTGCCATCTCCATGCCATTTTTTGAAAAATAGCCCAAATAAATGGTTTTCCTTTTTATCCTGATGTTTGCTGATAGGAGGTAAAGAGCTACCCTACACTGTGGTAAACACTGGAGATATTGTCTCCCAACATCTGCAGTAGACAGTTGGTTGCGTGTATGGCCTAGATCCAAAAGTTCATCACGTCAGACCACAGTTTTCAAATATGTTCCAAGTGCTGACTTTGAAGCAATGAGTTTCCAAGTTAATGCCCTATAGTGTTTTTAGGAGGATTTTTTTTTAACATAGAACCTTCTTTTTTTTTTAAGTGCAGCTATGTAAGTATCTTTTCATTTGTTTAAAAATCTTGCAACATTTGTTTATAAATACAGGACTTCAGAGCTTGATTTCTTCTTTTCAAGTATACTACTTTGACATAGTTATAATTACTGGCACTTTGATGGTTTAAATTTAAGTGAATCACCTCAGAGCCCAGAGGTAGCCTTCAATTTTCATTATTTTAACACTAAAAGTGAAGATCCAGACAGTTACTTTATTATGAGCAGAAACTCCCCAGGGAGTGTGTTTCAGTGTCTTTGATTTCCATTTGAACTTGTATTTGCTCATCATTCATTTCCTCTCTTAAAGTTTTCCCTGGTGCTCCATCAGGGCAAGGAGATGACCCTGACTTTTTGAAGATTGTGCCAGGGAAGTGTGCAAGCTCTGACAAGTCCAACCAAGGGGCAAAAGGCTTCAAGTCTGGGCCTGGTGACAGATTGTGGGTCTGCTCTATGAGAGCCTGCTGGCTCAGTTCAGAGAGATTCAGCACCAAACTGGCCACAGGGCAATGAATTTTTTCAGCCACAGAAACTCTCAAGGAGCAGCCACTAAGTTATAAAAGGGTAGTGATTGTGGTCACTGAAGAGACCACCCATCTGATGAAACCATAGCTCTTTGAAGTATTAAATTCCTTCTCATTTTATTGTGTCTTACTTAAGGGTTGAGCAGCTAGTGGATAGAGCACTGAGCATTGATGAGTCAGGAAGACTCATCTTCCTGAGTTCAAATCTGGCCTCTGACACATATTAGCTGTGGGACTCTGGACACTTAATCCTCTTTGCCTCAGTTTCTTCATCTGTAAAGGTGAGTTAGAGAAGGAAATGGAAAACCACTCCAGCATCTTTGCCAAGAAAAGCCCAAAATGGGGTCACGAAGAGTCAGACACGATTGAAATAACTGAACAACTTAAAGATAAGCATTGACTCAATAAACTGAAGCAGAATCCTTGGGGGCAAAAATATCCACTTAAGACAGGATTCATAAAGATTAGTGAAAACACCTCCCTTATGTGACAGGCAACTTTAGGTTATTCAGTATATTACAACCTGAACAAATGATTGGATCCTTGAGATGTCTCCCCCAAGTCTGTATCACTAGCCTCTATCATTCCATTTATCAAGTGTCCATTTTCTTAGGGCAGGCCCGATACCACTAAATATGAAGGAGAGAGGATCTTAGAGTGGATTTGGTCTCAACCTTCTGTACTTTCTTAGATGGTGATACCATCATCACCCACAAGTGCTCTACTTCCATATTCAAGAACTAGAAAGTTCCTCTGACTCTTCCATCATTCCACCTCTCTGTTGCCCTTCCTATTATCAAACTTATTCTTCTGGGACCCCTCCACCCTTCAGTACTTTCTCAGTCAACACTCTAGCTCTAGCTATACTGTCCTCTCTTCTTAGTCATGACCCCTTAGTGAAGGAGTTCAATTCTGCATTCTCCTTGTCAAATCTCCTTGTCAAGTTCAACATGTTTTCTAATAAAAAATCTATGGTGTTTCAAAATTTCTAGTAAATTAAGAATTTGTGACAAAATGAATTATTGTAAAAATATGGAGTTTCTCTGATAAATGAACAAGCTACTGATCTTCAATTTCCATCTGACACATTATCTATGATGTTAGAAAACCTTAACTAAAGTCAATAGTTTTAACTGACTCATTTTTTCAATAAATAGCACATTGTAAAGTAAGGGAGATAAGGCATAATTCAAATGTAGTTATTGACTAATAATAGCATATGTATAGACTGAAGACTCCTGAAAATCAGTAATTTAAAGGTAAGAATGCTATAGTGATACTGTTTATATAATAAAAGGGATAATCTCTATTCTACTTTTAATTAATGAAAAGACAGAACATACTGCTTCTTGTCTAATATTAGTATACCACCAGCATATAATGGATAAGTCTATGTGACATACAACATGAATGACTGCATGATAAATTCCTTATGTATTGAAAACAAATTAAGGCTGAGTTTACATGAAGCTATCTGAACCAAGGGAGTTCTATCATACAGAATACCAAGTCATACAGATGTTTTATCTGTAGATGCCCAACAACTGATTTTTTTTAAAATGGAATTGATTCATTCTGCTTTGGTTTTGGTTTATCACAGCCTAAAATGGGACACTTAAATGCATAATATTATTTGCAATCATTTTTCTCACTTTTCTTTTGAAGGCATACAGATTTGATTTTCAAAAGTTTGACATAAAGGCATGCCTACATTGGCCCAATAGAGCATTCTCTAAAAATATCTTTACATGATTACATCCAAATAGTCTGATTGTGTGGTGATATGAGGTTCACCCCATTATTCTAGCAATTTCATGCAGTTAATTTGGTTGACTTTCAAAAGTGTAGTAAAAATATAGACTTGTCTGGGATATTTCTTCACTCAGCTAAAATTATCTTAGCAGTGGGCACCTAACTCTATTGTGATCATAGGGCAGCTTGGGAAACCAAAGGCTTTTGAATGAATGAGTACTAACTATTTGTTGTTTAAATCTGGTCATTCATTCTGATGTCCTTATAATCTATCTCTACATGATCTGATATTAAGGTAGAAATGAACAGGTTAAAACATTAAGTTTCTCTCTAGAGAAGGTTAAATTCCACTTCTGGACAGATGGGTGTCTTATTACAGTTGCTAGTTTTTGTTGACAGAGAACCTCACATACAAAGACTCAAAGGTCTTTACCAACACAGTCCCTGACTTCATATAGCACAATGTGAGAGTGACAATGGCATAGTGGAAAGACTGTTGGATTTGGAGTTTGGGAACCTGTGTTTGAATATGGGGTCAGAAGTTTGCTAGTAAGCACAAGCCTCAGTTTATTCAACTGTAGAATGGGGGTTAATAATATTTGCCCTATCTACCTTACAAGTTGTTGGAAGGGAAGTCCTTTGTAAAACACTATATATGTATATATGTGAGTTATTATTACTTCATACTTTAAAAGACCCGTGACTTCGATTAGGCAAGTATTTCTTCTAGCAATGCAGATCCTAATCCATTCATGCTTGAGTAATAGTCTTCATGAGTTATTCCGACCAAAAAATTGGTCCCTTGAGTTGCTAATTTTTTTGATGCTGAGCCTTGTGGAGTATATAAGTAGTGGGTAGGAAAGCCCACATTCAAAGTTCACATTCAAACTTTTCTAACTCCAACCCCAAGATTCTTTCCAATACATCACAGCTTCTACATATGTTCCTTTATTTTTAATTTGTGTATTTGTAGTAGTCAAAGTGACTTATTTGCTAAAAGTTGTTCTTAAAACAGCTTCTAGGTAACTAACTGCTAATAGCCAATGAAACTTCAAGGAATTCTGCTCTATGGCCTATATATTCTGCTATATATGTTATGTATATGTATATGCATACATAATACATATATATGGTTTTAGATTTTATATAGAACTTTAGGTTAGCAGCTTTAAAATTCTTATATCGAAAGAAGAAGAAAGTAGGTCAGTACATGGCTTATGAATGAAAAGTTCCCTGGATCTAGGGAAAATCTAATCTATGGAGGCAAGATTTTCTACTATGTCTCTACTTTCCCTCTTTCCTTTATTCCTTATGTAATACACTCATAGCCTTTTAGATCCGACGCCTTTCTGATGAAGAAGGGGAGAACCAGAGAAGGTTTGTCCTAAGTCATTCTGCTAGTTAGTAACAAAGCTATGATGAGAACCCAGGACTTCAGGCAAGGTCTTAGAGTGGAAAGAGAAACCACCATTTTTCCACTGCAAGCCTTCTCAGAAGCCGCTAGCGTCCATACCACGCTTAACCAAAAAATCTTAGCTGACCAAAATGGTTTCCCATCTGAGACAGTGCTACCCAGGACTGTTTGGCTCCTCACAAAAAGAGAACAGCAGTATAACATAAATAAAAATTTAAAACCATAAAGAAACTGGAAGCTACAACTTTAACATGAAGCCTTATAACTATAACTGTGTGGGTCTGTTCCTTACAAAACAAAAACCTCTAACTCTCAAACTACATGATCATCACTCATTCCTGTCTATAGTTAGGAGTGCTTTAGACTTAAGTGGACAATCAAGTGTGATTTTTAAATACCCTTCTAAAGCAAACGGTAGATGATGCTTTGAAAATACAATAGAATCTAAACTCCATGAAGACAGGAAATGATTCACTTTTTCATTTATATCTCTGGCACCTAACACAGTGCCTGGCACATCATAGGCATTTAATAAGTGTTTGTTGATTTTTTTATAAGAATAAACATATGGGTAGGAAATGGTCTCATTTCTTTTGAATCTCCTCTTATCCCCAGCAATGACTTGCATATAGAGGATGCTCAGCAGATGCTAATTGAGGGTCTGACACCAATACTCTCTTCACATATTATCTTAAGAAATAAACTAAGGGAAAAAAAAGAAAATAGGAAGAGTTTAAAGAAATATGCAAGGTGAAGAAAGCAAAACCAAAAGACAATATTCATTATATTCACCAATAATAAAAATATATGGATAAAGTCAATACTGAAAGGCAAGTAAACTCTGGTTAAATACAATGGACATCATTATTAAAGTTAAACCCTATGCCATTCCCTTCTTTTATCAAACCATAAATGACATGGTAAAATATGAGCTTAGCTAAATTATAACACA
>CM053622.1:666135328-666187151 GCA_028646595.1 Phalanger gymnotis
GCTTTAAACGTCTAGGAGAGACAGAAGATAAAAGCCAGAGAAAGTAGATTTATAGCTAACTAGGTAATAATCAACTCTTGCTGGTTCTCAGAGGTCCTGATCAAAGTTTCAAAGCCTCACTATGAGCAAAGGAAGTTCATGCCCTCCTGCTAATGCTCCCAGGCAAACAAAAACTTTACAAAGCATCCCCCAGATACAAAGGATAATGTCAATTTACTGAGGTAAGACATTTAAACTTTTCCTTTTCACCTGTAATAGTCAAATAGAGTTAATGGCCTACAAATATTTATACTATTTCATATTGGAAGTAAAGAAGAGCCGTCCAAAGAAAGTGATGCAACTCTTTTCATTCTTTGGAATTTTTACAGGTTTCCCCAATAGTGAAGGGCAGTAATGCTAAGTAGGGGATCACATGTTTGGAAATGTAAATGATCACAGACATTGGTAATTTAATTTTGAATGCTCTTTCCTTCAAAGAGGTGGAAGAGTTGAACACAGAACATTAAAAATCTATAACTACATTTGAGATACCAACAATAGCACATATCATACAGGGATGTTTTGATGATTGAACGAGATAAAATGTGTAAAACATTTTGCAAATCTTAAAGCACTACGTAAATGGCATTATTAACATAATCATAATAATTACTGTTACAGTTACCTAGATGGCATAGTAGATCAAGTACAGGAACTAGGGTCAAACAACCTGAATTCAAATCCAGCCTTAGACACTTACTAGTTGTATGACCTTGAGCAAGTCACTTAAACTCTGTCTTTCCTCATTTGTAAGATGTGGATAATAATAGCACCTACTCCTCAGGGTTGTTGTGAGGATAAAATGAGATGATATTTGTAAAGCATTTTGCAAACCTTAAAGGGCTATATAAATGCTAGGTAGCAGCAGCAGCCACAAAGTGGCAAAGTGGATAGATTACTGGGCCTGGAAGCAGGAAGATTCATCTTCCTGAGTTCAAATCCAGCCTCAGACGCTCACTAGATGTGTGACCCTGGGCAAGTCACTTCACCCTATTTGCCTCTGTTTCCTCACCTGTAAAATGAGCTGGAGAAGAAAATAGCAAACCATTCCAATATCTTTGCCAAGAAAACCCCAAAAGGGGTCATGGAGAATTGATCAGAACTGATCAACAACATCAGACCCTGTGCTAAGTGCTATAGACACAACAAGAGGCAGAAGATAGCTCCTGCCTGTTGCTCTGTGGTCCTTGTTTTGAACAAAGACCTATGGAAGTTGTCATTCAATATTTTATGAAAGACTCCACTGTCATGTGAGTGATGGAACATTTAAAGAATGTCATTTAATACTTATGGTGTACCCACAATGTTCTAGACATTACAATAGCACAAGGAAACAAGATAACTGCCTGGGCAGTGAATAGAGAGCTAGCCTTAGAGTCTGGAAGGCCTGGGTGTAAGGCCCACCTTTGACACATACTGGTTGAGCGATCCTGGTCTCAGTGCTTTAGGTAGGCCTCTAAGACTGTAAGTTGTAAAGACTTTGACAGTGTGCATTGATGCATCAATGAAATTGTAGGAAGAGGAAGGAAAGAAGGAGGGAAGGAAGGAAGAAGGAAGGAAAGAAAGAAGGAAGAAGGAAGAAAAGAAAGAAGAAAGGAAGGAAGGAAAGGAGAGAGGAAGGAAGGAAGAAAAAAAGAAGGAAGAAAAATATATATGCAAACTAGTGAATCTGAGGAACTTACATGTTGGTTAGAGTATGATGTTAATGAGATCACCAACATAGATTCAATATCTTTGCAGTTTTATTCTGTTCCTAAAATAAGCTCTTTAACATTAGCCAGCCACCTCATATTACATGGCCTTTGGGCACAAGCAAATATGTTTGACTAGACTGGCACAGCTCCAAACCCAAGCTCCATTGGTTGAGGGAACAGTAGCATCCTTCAGTGTGAAGGTTTACACATTACTGAACCATAGAACCATAATTAGAAGAGCTCTTGAAGTTTGTAGGAAGGCTTGGGGTCCAGAGTAAAGGGGAAGAGGTACTTTGAGAATGGACAGAAGTCTACTTCTTTGTGGTTAAAGAATAAGAAAACAGATTTGAGGTAGTGACTTTGGTGGGAGATACAGGGGCATTCAGGTCTGTGATTTCATTGGTACAGAAAACTATCAATGTGAAAATTCCCTCTACTGATGAAGACTAGGAGGTCTTCTGTAACTTAAGAGTGTTGGAGAGTAGGCAAGAGCAGTAGTCTGCAAACTTGCTTCACTGTGTACTCCATTAATTAACAAATCTTTGAGCATGCACCCCCAATATGTACATATTTGCTTATCTTATAAAACTTACACAAAAATATAAATAAAAAAACAATATAAAGCTGAAATATATTTGATCCTGCAGTCAATGGGGAGCCACTGGAACTTACTGAGTCGGGCAGTGATGTGGTCAGACCACCTATGCTTTAGAAATATCAACTTGGCAGCTGTTTGGAAGATAGATTGGAATGAGGAGAGATGAAACAGGGAGACCAAGTAGGAAACTATTGAATAGTTCAGGAAAGTGGTGATAAAAGACCACTGAATGGGGGTGGTGGCAGCATGAGTGGAGAGAAGGAGAGAGATGTGATGGGTGTTCTGGATGCAGAATCAATAAGACTTTGTAGCCAGATATATGGAGTGAGGGAAAGGGAGGAGTCAGGAATGGAACCGAGGTTGTGAAGCTGGAAGACTGCAACTAGAGTGGTGCCCTTAATAAAAATAAGGAGTTTGAGATGGATTTTAAGGGAAAGGTAATGTAATGAATGAGATATTGTGAGTATAACATAACCATCCGTGATGCCTGTTGATTCTTTGCTACTCGTCGTGTCCTGTTGTTGCTGTTGTTTATAAATGGTTTGTCTCAAAGAGGGCCGTGACATCAGGAAGGGGATACCATGGCAAAAACAAAAGGGTGTGGGGGTTAAGGTTCTTATTCATTACCCACTACTTATGAATGCAGTGCTTGCCGTGGTGAAGCCATAAAATGATCTGAGAGGCTGTGTATACCTGGGAAGGCAAGGAGAATTTTATCTGTGCAAGTGCCTGGGTCTCGGCTAAGTTACAAATTTTAGGGACCAGTGCCCGGAGCAAAAAGGGAGAAGTCAGGAGTTTGTATAGCCATAAGATGCCAGCAAAGGGAAGGATCTAGATTGGGTTGTAATGGATAAAGGAAGGGAAGAGATTAAGCTGAAGACAAGCTCTGTAATTGGCTATGGTGAGGACTCTGGGATGTGATTTATCTTCTCACCTTCCAACTGAGTATCCCACACAGTCATTGACACACAAACAGTAAGAACTTTAAGTCCTAGTATCATCATCAAAGTCGGTTCTACTTTATTAGCCCCTCAGTGATGGTATGTTCCAATCCAACACAGATTAACTGGCTTATAATTTGTTTCTATATTTCTTAATAATTCCTAAATTTTCAACTTCAAATACCTCTGTTTTTAGTAAGATGCCCCAAATTAAAGGCAATTCTTCCTTTCTTCAAACACATGAAGAAAAATGCAAAAGCAAAAATAATTGTAATAGTAAACACAGTCTTCCATTCTTAAAATGATTATACCAGTGTCAAAGACTTGTTTAGGGTCATTGGCTTTCTCAAGCTGTTTTCAGACTACCCTGGTACTATGGTAGTGGATTACACCTGGTTGACCATTGTGGCCAGAGACAAACACACATGCCAAGCCCCTAGACATCTAAGTTATCTTAAGAAGGCCTAAGTAGCTCTACCTAAACAAAGAAAGAAGGAAGGAGGGAAAAAGAAAGGAAGGAAGGAAAGAAAAGAATTTTTTAAACAAAAGATACTACAAGGATCAAGTAACCTCACTTATTTCAACTACAGATCTAAAACTGAGGAATATACAAAACATTCATTTTCTTTGCAGCTGACTGAAACTCTTTCACTTATCCGATATTATGTGCTTTGTAAACCTTAAGGAAATCAGTTATTATTATTGTTAATTACATAAATGTCAGTTACCATTTTTCTTATTTAACATATGCACATTTTGGAGAACCATAATTTGCTACATTATTATGAGTTATTATTTATTAAAGGTTACTAAAACACATGATCTTAAATTATTCATTTTCCCCTCTCCAGACACTTGAAGTATTGTTGGTCTTGCCTTAACATAGGCTTGATTTTCTTTAATTTTCAAAGAGTGTTTGCTTTTTAATTGATTGCTTTTGTTCTTTAATTGGAATGAAGAACAGTACTGTCAAATCCTCTCCTAAGATTATTCTAGCCTCATGCCAAGGCTATTCATTCCTTGGTACAAAGAACTGCTGTTTTCTGAAGTATTTGTTTAAAAGCTAGCATCTCTTCTACCTCCCACACATATGCTTTACCTTATTTCTTATCAATTTAGGATCACATGATTTGTTTTACAAAAGCCCCAAGAGAAAAGCAAACATCTAAATTAAATGCACTTAAATAATGTCTGACTATGAGAGATAAAGTTTTGAATTTTTTCAGAGACTATTGTGTTTCACCACAATTTGTTCATGTGCCTAGAAAAAATGATACAAAAACTTCAAGAACAAAACAGCAGAACAAATAGGGGTGTTTTTAATCAAACGCATGCTAATGACTGCTCACATCATGCAGAGATTTAGGTTTCCCCTTTCCTTCTCAATACTCTTAATGGAAATACATTTATTTTTTACAATAGTTAATACTCATCGAAGAGAGACCACATGGAAGAATGCATAAAAGGCCAGTCTTGGAAGATCTAGGTTCTAATCCTGTAACTGACACATACCAGATATCTGACAGCAAGTTACTTAATCTCTCATTCCCCCCAGGACAGCTCATCTACATCAGTAAAGGTGGTTTCCACTCTGGGAATTTCCTGTTCTGAATGGAATTCACAGGTCCAGACCATTCAGTTCTCTCCCCACTCTCTACCCTTCCTATCCCCCACCCCAAATTCCCACTGGTATAAGTGAAGCCCTTCGTGGACATGTGATAATGATGGTACAAACCTACCATTCACAAGAAATGGGCTTTGGACTATTTACCCTAGGATTTGTACTGACAATAGATGTATCCATACACTCTAGCCTGGTTCCCTTATGAGAACCAACATTTGATCTTTAAGACAACTGCTTAAAGCAATTAGGAAATGACAATTCTAAGTAGGAATCACAGGAAATTTGGGAGATGTGATATTGCTCTCGAACATATTCTGTTCTCTAGCAAATGATGCATCTTACATTCCCAAAGAAACAATTCAAAATGTGTGTCAAATACCAAAATCTGAAATAAGCATTGGTCTTAAAATCAGAAGACCTGGGTTCAAGTTTTGGTCATGCCTCTTAATAGCACTGTTATTAAAACATAAAGGAAAACTATGCAACAGGCAAATTCCTTGGTACTTGGAGATTTAGACATTAATAATAATAGCTGCCTTTATATAGTTCCTTAAGGTTAGCAAAGAGCCTCAAAATACATTATCTTGTTTAATCCTCATAATACCTCTGGGAAGTTGGCATCATAAGTATTATCTCTACTTTACAGATGAAGAAACTGAGGCACAGAGAAATTAAGTAGCATGCCTAAAACCACACAGAAAAGTGGCACAGGCACATTCAAAGTCAGGTCTCTCAACTCCAAGACTAGTGATCTTTACATAGTTTCTGTGTACATACAATTAATATGATAGTAAAGAAGAGCCAATGAGGGTTGGGGGGTGGGGAGAGACACTGAAGAGGTCACTCTCGTTGGGTGACTGTCAAAGCATAAAGTAAAAAAAAATGATCATTCAAGCTATGCCACATCATTTCCCCCAAAGTTCTCTACATTTTATGGGCAGAAATTATCCTTGGTTTAGATCTGGAATTATTCCTCAGACTAAGCCAAAGATAGCATGTTTTATTATGTGGAGATAAGAACTACTGCTTCCTAAGGACCATGAAATCTGCTATCTCTATCGCCTTAGTCTGGGTGAACATGTTCTTTGAAAGGTCAATAACTAATTAAATTATCTCAATTTTGATTCTGCCAAAGAAATTATTCTTTACTATGTAAAGAGCTCTAAGCATAAGCCATCCAGGAACTATTATGAATTAATTACTCTCATTTAAATTTTCAATGTTATAAACAGAAAAGGCCTTTTGAGACTAATTTTGACTTGCGCTTTATCTCCTCATACATGTTTTTATGAAAGATGTCAGTCTTTGGGATACCACTATGGTTCCCCTTTATAAGGAAATATAGCATTTTCAGACTAAGGTCTTATTACACTCTTTCTCTTTCTTTTCTTCTTTTCTTTTCTCTCCTGTCCCCACCCCTCCTCTCCTCTCCCTTTTCTTTTCTTCTCCTTTCCCCCTACATCCCTCTCTCTTCCTCTTCGGCCATGACCCCCTCTCTCTTCCAACTTGTACTGCGCTTTGCTCTGCTTTTGTCAGCCTCTTAGCCCTCTGCTTCCAGGGACTCACCATATTAGTGCCAGAGTTAATACAGACACCCAATTGGCTTTAACGTTGCAGCTCAGAACTATCAGGCTCAAGGGATGCACTACCTTCAGCCTCCCCAAGAGCAGGAACTACAGGTGTGCACCAGCATATACAACAACATCCTTATTTTCCAAATGCTGTATCTGTATACATATAACCATATATATGTTCATATATGTATGTATTTTGTGTATATATACGTACATAGCATATGGATATTATCTATTATATATCTTTTCTCATATATATTACAATATAGCTAGAGAGATGGACCACAATTCTCTTTGAACTTCTGATATTTATTCATGCTTAGTTAGAATTCTGATAGCAGAAATTTCCCTAGCCTGGGACTCCTTGACTAAAGAACATTAAATTTAAATTAAAATACTGGAAAAAAAAATCAACTCTTTTCCAGCTGCACCCTATATGATGCTTTCTAGGTAGCTAATAAGTAATAGCCACATACAGCATAGATTATACTTCATTTTTTTTCATCTCTTTCCACTAATGAACTTTCTCATAGGGATCATACCTTACATTTCATTCTGTATTGGATCGGGCAATTTAGGCTCTGATAGAATATTTGGGAGATGTGACATTCTCTCCAATACATTTTGTTGTCTTGTGAATTACACATCTTAAAAAGGCACTTTGATGCCATTTACATAGAGACTATTGAAAATCTGTATCAAATACCAAACTCTAAAATGAGCATCAGTCTTAGAATCAGAAGACCTGGGTTCAAGTTCTGGCCATGACACTTACTAGCTACATGATCTTTGGAAAATCACTTCTTTGGATCCTACTTTCTTTCCTCCACTGCATTATGAATAGGGTAGTACTAGATGTGTCCTAAGAACCCTTCTAGCTCTAACATTCTTAAACATGTGACTACTAGGGGGAAACTGTAGCAATATATTTTCCAGAAGAAGATGAATCAGGTGGCCTGATTTTCTTTGGGTATGAGACTATATTTTATAAAAACAGGGGCAAACATGAAGAACTATGAAAGCTAGAAAATTCTCCTTTGGTTAGCTTTTTCAGCATAATGAATGAGAGAATGCCATTTTTTCTTTGCATAAGACAATACCAAAAAAATTTAAAAGACTGCATTTTGTAAAATGCCCCCCCCCAATGAAAAATGGCATGTGGCTTCATCTATTAAATGTTGCATTGCTTTTTAATGAAAAACTCATTTTATAAAGATCAGGAAAGAGGTCCTATGACATAAAAGAGAGACATTATATTACAGTGAAAAGAGTAATGGTAATCCAGAAGATCCAGAACCGTATCTCAGCTCTGATACTTCCTAGATTTATGACCTTGAGTCTCAGTTTTCTCATCTGCAAAATGGATATGACAGATACACACACTACCTACACCTTATATGGTACTTGAAAGGTAAGTGTTAGGCAGCCTTTTAAAGGCTGGATAAATGCAAGGTTTTTTTTTTTAAATTATTACAAAAGAGTACACTAATGCAGAACTTTAAAATAAATGGACATATTATCCAATTGCCCTATTCCTATCTGGAAGTGACCTAGAGACACATGAGTGGAATAAACCTTTACTTTTTATTCTCTTGAATTCTTCCCCTTGATCAGGGCCAATGATTAGAATTCTTCTCCAGTTGCTAGTGGCCTTCCCAGCTCCCAAATGGAACATCTTTTGCTCCTTCCATATTCCCTGTCAGGGTATGTAGGAGCCAATATGTGTACTCCAAGGATTTTGGTAAGCCTATTTCAGTAAGCCTTCTCCCTGTCCTGTTCCCCATCTTGGTTTCTTTATGAGCTATAGAGTTTTCTAAAAAGTTACATTAAAATCACCCTTATTCTGTTGTAAAATGTGATTAGTTCACCAAGTCAGAGTTGACTGTAAGCATAAAACAAAATATGAAATAGGAACAAAATACAAATATGTAGAAGTAGTTGTGATTGTGTCACTGTAGGGAGCTCTCATTGAGGGGACTCTCTTCTAAACATAGGGTCTCTCTTCAACAACACAGATCATAATTCATCCATAATTTAATAAAATTCTAGGAAGTTGTTTACAACGCACAGAGCTTAAGTGACTTGTCCAGGATTACACACAAAGTATAAGAGGCAGAATCTGAACCTAGGTCTTCCTAAATCCAGAGCTACTACATTATCTACTACACCATACTGCCTCTCTTGAATGAAATGTAATAGAAAAATATTCTTAAAAGTTGTATTTTTTAATTTATGGAATAAAATAAGCATTTCCATAACATAATGTAATAAAAAAGATAATTCCACATGAACCTGCAAATCTATTATATACAACTTGCTATTTCTTCTAAATATATAATAAAGTTAACCTGTAAATTTCTTTTTTTCTTTCCTTCACTCCTCCCCCAACCTTGCTCTAGAGATGGCTACCGTTAGACACAAATAGGTGTATATATATACATATATGCAAAAGTATTCTGTGCATATTTCTATTTATCAGTTCTTTCTCGATTCAGATAGCATCTTTCTTCATATGTCCTCTATTTTTAATTTGTGTACTTATATAAAATAATAGCAAAACACCAATAATTTTCTTCAAGATCCTTATGAATCAAGAGGTTTTGTTCCCTAAAACATTAACAAATGAGCATTAATATCCTGGTAGGGAACTTGATAAAAATCCATGCCCCTGCCCAGTTTCACAGTGAGAAAAATTTATTTCATTTTTCAACCAACACAAGCAAGTAAGCAGGTCAAGGAGAGCTCCAGCCCTATTCTAAGCAATGTTCACTCACAGTGAGGCTCGTATGGGGGTGGTGGATCTCCACAAGGTACACACTCCATGTCTTGAAAGCCGACAAGCTTTGTCTTCCTGTAAAATCTAGAAAAGGAAGAAGAATTAATTTTTATTGTCTCTTTCTCCTAAGCTAATAGAGGCAACAACAGATTTCTGCTAGAAAATATTGGATGCTTTTTTTTTTTTTACTATTACTTCCATTGCTATTCCAAATGAAAACTTAAAACATTACAGCATAATTATATCTCAGGTATCATGCCACCAAGAAAACACAATTCTGACCACACTACAGGATTTCAATAAGGCTTGCTGAACATGCTTATACAGACTTCATATGTTTTTAACCAATCCCAAATAGAAAAGGAAAACAAAATGAAGAAGCTAATGGCTATTTGCCTCTCAACTCTAATTCATATCAAGCTGAACAAATGAAGGAAATTTTTGTAATATTCAGAATTTAGGTGCTATTCTCCATAGCATCAATTATAATGAAGTCGGAAGCACTGTCCAACGAATTTAGACAGTGTACCAAAATTATACCTATTTGAATAAAGGTTAAAGTTACATTTGGGCCTAAGCTGGATAAAAAGCTTATATCTACTGATGAATGTCAATTTTCACTATGAAAATCTGGTCAGTGTTTTACTCCTGCTTTTCTTTTCTTTGTTTTTTTTTTTTTTTGAGAGGGTGGTACCATGAAAGTCACTTCCTGTGTCTCAATTTTATTGTCTAAAAATGGGATTAAGGCCTACCACCCACTTCAGAGATGTGGTAAAGTGAAAATGTTTTTGTAAAAAAAACTTTGAAAAAGCTTGGATAAAAGCCACTACGTAAATGCTACCTGCCTAATGCATTAATGGTGGTTTGAAAAGGACATAATATGAAAAATAATCATGTAATTAGACCATGAAGCTACAGCTAAGCACTCCACTGAAGCAAAAACCTGTGGTTTAAGCAGGGAGAAGAATGAACTAGGGAATTTTGTATATCTTCATTGTCCTCCTTTTCTCAGGCTACTCAATTTGGCTTGGTCTCCCACCCTCTACTTTTCCTCAGCCTATCACATCTGTTCCATAATTTCTTAAAAACACCTCCCAGCTATTCAATAACTCACCCATCTCATCTGAAAAGCTTCTTCTTCCCCACAATCTATCACCACATTTCCCACCTAGTGTTTCATATTACACATCTGCACTAAATTCTACCTCAAGTTTTAAAATGGTTAAGAGTAAGACCCTACATCTAACACTTTTAAAAGAGATACTCATGGCCATGGACTTGAGGAGATTATCCTTACATTCAGTCATTTTTTAAGGAGGCTGTCCTTTTCCATAACCCTTCAATGAGTATCTAAATAACAATATAGATAATAGAAAAGAATAGACAGTTGGTGAAAATCTGCATTGAGGAATGAAGATCCCAAATGGGGAGTAATCCAGAAATCATAACACACAAAGAACAAGAACTGGAAAGAAAGGGGGTGTCTATCAACTGGGGAATGACTCATATATGGAATTATGGGTATGTGAAACTAATGGAATACTACAGTACTATAAAATGATGAAAGGTAAGGTTTTGAAGAAACCTGAGAAGACTTACATGAACTGATTCAGAGTAAAGTAAGCAGAACCAGGAAGATAATTTATATAGTCACAACACTGTGAAAACAAAGACTTTGAAAAACTGAAGAACTCTGATTGATGCAATGATCAACCATGATTCCAGAGAACAGATGGATGAAGAATGATACCCACCTAATGACAGAGGTGATAGGTTAAATATATAGAATGAGACACATAATCTTAGACAAAGCCAATATGGAAATTCGTTTTACTTGATTATGCATCTGTTGCAAGGAATTTTTTTCCTCCTTTTTTTTTCAGTTGGATAGGAGGTAGGAAGAAGAGAAAATAAATGCTTAATTGAAAAAAAAATAATTTTCAAATTAGGGAAAGAACCAGAGGTATTTAACCTAGGAAATGTGAGACAGAGAGAGGCCATGATAGTCACTTTCAAATATCTGAAAGGAAATAACACAGAATCTGTATTAAACTTGTTCTGTGTATCTCTAGAGAATAGAACAAGGATAAATGTGAGGAGAGTTTAGGTAGGCAAACTACTGAAAAACTAACAAATATAGAAGATCAAAAATGGACTGAATTGCCTCAAGAGGTGGTGGTTCTCCCTCATTAGAGGTCTTCAACCAAGGTCTGGATGACCACCTTTCAGAGACATGTAGAGCCTTTTTTCTATTTAGGTCCAGAATGAACCACATTACTTCTGAGATCCCTCTTGACTAATTCTGTGTTAACACAGTATTCATTTGGCGTTGATGTTGTGACTATAGAGTTGTCCAGGTGCATGAAAAAGAACATGGGGCTAGGAGTTTAGAGATGTGAATCTTCATCCTGTCTTGTTATGCTCTCTCTGAATATCATTTTGGTCCTTTTACCCCTCTAGGCCTGAGTTTCTTATATGTAAAATGAACAGGTTAGGTTAAATTCATGCCAGCTTTAGTATTTCATGTTTATGAGCCAGACTGAATTCATTCACTTACAAGACATGTGCACTAATTTCTGAGCTTTTGATATTAGCAAAACTGCATATATTAGCATAAATGCAAACCGGGTCATGAGGCTTTGGACCTTGCCTTCAAATTGAACTCCACACAACTAAGTTCAAATCAAATGATGATTAAGTGCCTACTATAAGCAAGGCACTGTTCTAGGTGCCGGGGACACAAGAAAAAAATGACAGATCATGTCCTCATAAGTTGCTTATTGGCGGGGAAAGGGTATTTGTGGTAGAATACCACATGTACCAGAATTAACAGCAATCCGAGGAAGTTATGAAAAGAAAGTTAAGCAATTGGAAAAAAGAGGTACAAAATCTTAAGGAAGAAAATAACTCCTTCAAAACTAGAATTGGGCAAGAGGAATCGAATGATGTTATAAGACACCAAGAAATACAAGGTAATTTCAAGATGAAGCTAGGACTACCAGCTGGCAGGATGAGGAAGAGTCTCATCGAGGTGGCACCTGAGTAGTGCTTTTAAGGAAGCTAAGTATTCTATGAGGTAAAAGTGAGGAGCAAGTTCATTCTGGACATGGAACACAATGTGTAATGATTTAGCTATTAAAGCTCAAAAAGACTAAATTGCAAAGCAATGGAATGACAAATCCAGCAAATCAAATCAACAATACTTATTGAATACCTCATATGTGCAAGGCACTACTGGGGCCTCAAAGAAGTATGAGACATGGACCCTACACTCAAGGAACCCGTAATCTTATTCAAAGGGTCATGTTTAGAGCTGGAAAGGAACTCAGCCACCTAATCCAACACTCTCATTTTATAGATGAAGAAACTGAGACCCAGAAAAGTAACTTGTCCAAGGTCACAGATCCTCCAATTTCTGATGTAGCACTGTTTACACAATATTTTAATGACATAAAAACATGAAAAATAATTTAAGTTAATATTCATATATTAATTTAATAATTAATATAATGTTAAGTGATCTGAGTTAATATTAGTGTATTAATTTAATAGTTAATGTAGTAAAGAATTTAAAAGTTATAGTAGTATATTAAATTAATAATTTACATAACACATAATTTGTGTTATTTTAATTTATTAATTTAGCAATTAATATAATCTTAAATGCTTTAAGAGTTAATATTAGGTAATATGAAATTGAGACTTTTTAAAAAGGGAGAAATAGTTTTTTAGAATGATGAAATAACAGGAAAATCTAACTTACCCTGGTAAGCAGTCCCCACAAACAGCATCATTGGTGACAGAACAGTTGGCCTTCTGAAATCGGTTCACTAATGCACAATCCAGACAGGGTTTGCATTTCTGAAAGCCCCAGTCCTCCTTGAATCTGTGCGGCCTGCATGTCATACACTGTGCATCCTCCCCATAACCAAAGCCACATTCCTGTGGGGATTAACAAGCAATAGAAAGCTATTCAGACATTGCAAGCGTGAATAAGGAGGGACTGCTGGGATAAAATGAAGACCTAGTATAATAATTACTGAGGGTAGGCCTTCCTAGATACAAAAGCAGTTCTTTCAGCAAGTTCAAATGTGTCTTCCACTGCTAATAATCTCTCTTACTTCCATAAGTATACTTAGTCATCCACTTTATTCAAGAAACCACTGAGTATTTGAATAATAAAGGGCCACAAGGACTCCCACTGGTACATTATTACTAGCTTATGGTAGAATTATTGAGCTTTCTTGTTTTCTAATTAAACCAGTCATGTGAATGCTCAGATTCTAAAGTGAATGGACTATTCAGTAATTTACTGGTAAAGGCATAAAAACAAGTACTTTGATATCAGGGTTCATATCTTGAGTGAAGAAAGATAATGGCATGTAAAATTTCATATGAAATTTGCATGGCTATGAAAATAACCAAATACACAGTTAATGACTGAAAAAGTGTTACTTAAGTTTTTATTACCAAATTACACTTACCAACTTAATAAGTTCAAATTTTATTTAATAAGGTATTCATATACTTCTTAAAATCACCCAAACTATGCAATTTATGATGAAAATGTATTGTAACTAGCTTCTTAAAACTTCTGATTTGGAGGCCCAGAAGAGTGTTTTATTTGTGCTACATATTATAATCTTAAGAGGTCCAAGGGTTGCCAGCTGGACCATGCTGAGAATGTGGCCATAGATAAGTGGCCAATCTAAGGGGGGGCGTGGGGTGGGGCTTTCATTTAAGCTTTCAAGGTCTTAAATTCTTTATCTGTAAAACAAAGGGGGTGGAGTATATGTCTACAATCCCTTGGAGTTCAAAAATTCTATGATTCTATGTCACACAGTTACCTTTTCACTAACTTTATACAATTTTATATTTTCTTATATCTTCTAAATCAAGTTACCTAAAATGAATGAGTTTGAAAGTAACCATTAAGTGCTTCCTAGATGGCATGAACTGTGCTAAACCATGAGAATACCAATACAAAGGCAAAGCTGGTCTCTGTTTCCAAGGAACTGACATTCTTATGGGGAAGACAACACATATACAAGTAGTGGCCTTGAAAGGATAATTTCGTTTGGAAAGTTGTAGCAGTGGTTCTCAAATTTTTTCATCTCAGGATTCCTTTATATTAAGGACCCCAAAGAACTTTTGCTTATATGGGTTATACCTATTGATATTAACCATATTTGAAATTAAAACTGACAACATTTTAACCTATTCATTAATTTCATTTAAAATAACAGTAATAAACTCATTACATATAACATAAATAATAAATTTTCATGAAAAATAACCATTTTCAAAAACAAAAAAGTTTAGCGAGAAGAGTCATATTTTTAAAAACTTATTTTTGCAATCCTCTTTAATGTCTGGCTTATTGTAAGACAGCTGGTTTCTCATGTCTGTTTCTGCATTTAATCTGTTGTGATACATTGTTTTGGTTAAAGTATATGAAGAAAACTCAGCCTCACACAGATACATAGTTGGAAAGGGAGAATTTTG
Source organism: Phalanger gymnotis (assembly GCA_028646595.1). NCBI lineage: Eukaryota > Metazoa > Chordata > Mammalia > Diprotodontia > Phalangeridae > Phalanger > Phalanger gymnotis. Next base: position 666,150,080 of record CM053622.1, read on the forward strand.
ATTGGCAAATAATGTATTAGTATTATGATGAATACAGTTTTGACCTTGCAGACCCCTTGGGGACTCACTGGGACAATGATTTGAGAAGCACTGAGTTATAGAGATGGTAAACAGAGTCACAGACGACTAGGCTGACACACCTCCTTTATAGGAGAAAGTCTTCTCACTTTCTCCTTAATCCTCTGCAGTCTGGCCTCAGACTTCATCATTCAATCAAAATGACCTCTCCAAAGTGACTGACTGGTTCTCTCCCTACTCCAATCCATCTTCCACTCAGCTACAAAAGTAATTTTTTTCAAGACTCAGCTCAAACTCAGACCCTCTTGCGGAAGCCTATCCTATTCCCCCTGGCTTCCAGTGCCTTCCTCTCTGAGATGATTTTCTCATTACTCTATGTATCTTCTATGTCCTTACTTATTTCCACATTTGTCTCCCTATCAGAATATGAGCTCGTTGAGGGCAGGGATTGTTTATGACTTTCTTTGTATCCTACTTGCTTAGCAGAATATTTGGCAGTACTTACTGCTTGGCAAATACTTGTTGACAAGGGTGGAGCTGAGTTGATCATGGTTCCTGGAGAATAAGGCATAGGGAGTGGGGTAGGGGTTGGGGCAAGGAAGTAAATGGTGGCTGCAGCCAGTCACACTAGTAAAGCCCCAGGTGGGAGTTCAGGAGATAACAGTGCATGGCATGAGCCTGAGTAAGGCAGTTACTGTGCCCCAAGTAACTCTAAGGCTATAAATTGTGGAGCAAGTATCAATTGGCAATGATCAATGGAGTTTCCTTACTGGGAACTTTCTGTACTAAATAAAAATCATAGTTTCAGTAAAAAGCCACTACCAATAAAGAGAGTATACAACAGGCCAAAATGGATCACATTTGGACATGATGCATATTTTGCACTTGATTTCATTTAGAAGAAGATTATTTCAATCTAATTTCTATGAGAACCAGGATAAGAATCTTACAAGACAGGCAACAGCTGAATTTCTTCTTTCCCTTAGATTTTCCACATCTCCCTCCTTTCACGAGTCTCTTCAAATGCCTATTTACCACTATACTAAATGGTTCTTTGCTCTTATTTTTTTGAGTTCTCATGTCTGCTTTTTTTTTTTTTAGTTTCTCTATATCTACCCTCCTCATCAGCCTGCCAGGATTCGGATCTTGCTGCTTCCCTATACTCTTCATGAACGGTCTTTCATTTGCTTCTAATCTGCTATGTATGTATTAGGAAGTAACATATCCATGTTTTCAGGCTATGCTTGACCATACTGGACGAACTCTCCTTAGCTTAATTCAACAAGCACTTATTAAATACCTACTATGGGCTCAGCACTGTACGAGGTGCTGGGGATATATTGAGATAAAAAAAAACAGTTTCTGCCCTCAAAGAGCTTACGTTCTAGCAGAGGATAAAACATGTACATAAAAATAGGTATAAAATATAAGGTGAAAGTGCACAGCAGAGAACAAAAGAAAACTTACATGGAAGCAAAGAAAAGATGGACAATTCTCAATACAATGCATAGTGTTTATTATATAGGTTTCTTGAAATGGAAATTTATTGCTGTATATTTTGAATCCTCTCTTATGTTCTGCTGTGCACATGGCAATGCTTTTTTTCCTTTTTTTATTTTGTATTTAAGTTTTCATGTTTATAAATTTTTTCTTATTGTGTATTTAAGTTTTAGTATTTAGGTCTAGAATAAGAAAATTTTAAAAAAACAAAAAGAAATTTGTTAAAAAATGAAATGATAAAACTATAAAGTGAACACAAATGGTAAATTAAAAAGAGGATCTAGGAGCTGAGAATGATCAGGAAAGGCTTCAAGTAGAAGCTGTTGCATGAGCAGGGGTTTGAAAGAAACAAGGTTATTCTAAGAGACTGAGACACTTTCCAGGCATGCAGGATGAACATCACAAAGACACAGAGACCAGAGCTCAGGTGTCATGTGTGATAGATAGCAAGAGAGTCAATACACTTTCCATCAGTACCTGTTCTGAAACTTCCAGCTAGAGGTAAAGTTAATATTTATAGTAAATAGCCTTTGAATGAGAGCCTAAGGGATTCTCCTGAGAACAAAAATCTGGAACTTTTAGCATTTAGATTTTGTGACCCCTAGTTTAGTATCTTCAGCAGCCTTCTTGCTCACTTTTAGATCATCAGTTGAATTCCACGTTGCTGAGGTAAATAACAACAGGATTTTTGGAGAAGTGAGCTTTTAGTCATCTATGCCATCTCCAGCTGATTACTTTTGCTAACTAAACATTGGAGAAATAAGGTTTATAATTTGGGCTAGTTTTTAACTGTCCAAATTTTTAAAAAATTAAACAATTTCTAGATTTCTGGGCCATGAATGTCTCACATTGGGCCTTGAGTATCTGGATATTATCTTAATACTTCAGACAAAGCATCATTTCCCTTTTTGTTGCCCATTAGTGGATTTATTTTTCAGAGGCTAGGACGAGGGCTATTTGTACCTACCAATTTTCAGGGAGTATTTAAAAAAATTTCAAGAAGATGACACTGGAAGTCCGTTGTAATTTAAAGTACCACCACCACAACCACCACCACCACCACTACTACCACTTTAAAAAACATAATTCAGCGGGCCGATCATAAAATTCTGGGAACTCTATGTAGCGCCTGTTCAAACCAATCCCATAAATCTTGAAAAGACTAGAATTTCAGAGAAGTTGTTTCCAATTATCCAAAGAAGCAAATTATAGTGTGTAGGATATGATTGTTTGGGGCACAACAAAGAAAATTTATCAAAGCATTTAAAACTTATAGACTTGATCTGTCACATTTCTGATGCGTCATAAACATCAGAGTCACTGTAATTACTTTAGATGCCTCTAATAAAGTAAACAGCATATAAATATTAAATTGCTTACAGTATAAAAATTTAAAACACTCCAATGTCTTCTTTGATATTGTCTCATTAAATTAAGTAAAACTATTGGTTAAAGGTGCTTTAAAATTCTTCACAGTAGAGCCAAAAAGTAGTTAGGATATGTGAATCACCAGAGCAGAAGAGAAATATGTAGGGAAACAAGATGTTAAAAATAGAGTACAAAAAGAAAAAAAGAAAGCAGTGTGTTCTACCCTTTAGACCAAAGGGGCTCATTCTAAATAGCTTATCCATAACTTTTCCATATAAAATTAGTAGATAAGTAAGTGCAATTCTTGGAAATGGTTTCTTTCAAAATGTCATGATCTCCTTAAATGACCTCTCTCTTTCGGATTTCAGGTCACTATTTTGATGTTAGACTTCCAAAGGTAGTAAAACTTTTAAGCAGAGAGTCCAATCTAAAACTGCCTGGAATGAGACTATGATTGTATGATACCAAATCATTTATTTATCCTTTACTAAATTGACTAATTGTTGTTTCTGAATTAGAAAAACAGTAGGTTTTCTTAGTGGCACATCAGTTGTTCTAAAGAGTCTGAGTTTCTGGACTGCTTCTGGGAAGCTGGGCTCATGGGATGAGCTCAATATTTCTTGGTATAAGTGCTTTTTTACCAGCCCACTGTTGGCTTTTCTGTAAAATAATTTCATACTGGCAGAGATGAAAGACAGAACATGATGCAGGATTGGAAATGCAGGCTCTTAGTCATCTTATTCAGTTAGGTTTTCTATATATACACTTTCTTCTTCCCATCCTCTTCTTAGCTTCCTTCAAGACACAGCTCAAATTCCACCTTAGACAAGTCTTCCCCACCTTCTCTTCTGAGATTGTGTATATGCATCTCTCTCTCTCTCTCTCTCTCTCTCTCTCTCTCTCTCTGTCTCTCTCTCTCTCTCTCTGTGTGTATCTCTCCTCTCTGCCCCCCCCGTCTCTCTCTGTCTCTCTCTCTCTCTCTCTCTCTTCCCCCCCCAACCCAAGTGTCACAGTGGATAGCATGCCAGCCCTGGAATCTGGAGGACCTCAGTTCAAATGTCGCCACAGACGCTTCCTAGCTGTGTGACCCTGGGCAAGTCACTTAACCCTGTTTGCCTTAGTTTCCTCATCTGTAAAATGAGCTGGAAGAAGAAATGGCAAACCACTCTAGTATCTTTGTCAAGAAAACCCTAACTGGGGTCACAGAGTCAGACACGACTGAAATGACTCAACAACACATCAACTATCTATAATAGACATAGTTATTTACATGTTGTCTACTGCATTAGAATGTGAGCTCACTGAAGACAAAAACAGTATTTTTACCTTTCTTTGTATCCATTTCACCTCTCAGAGTTCCTGGCATGTAGCATGTGCTTATTAAATGATTGTTGACTAACTTCCTATGAGCAGCTAGCAGCTCACCTCTGGCATAGATTCAAGGTGGGATCCAATTGTCTCATACTATCAACCCTATAATCCCACCCAACCCTTGTAAGCCCCAGTTAGTGAGCTTCCTTCAGTAAACCTGCCACAATCACCCCTTTGTCTTTTGTCTCTCCTCAAATATAGCAAATGCTAGTATACAGTAACAATGATCTAGAGCTGGAAAGGACTTTGGAGGCCATCTATTCCAACACTCTTATCTCACAGATGAGGAAAATGAGGCCCAGAGAGGGTATGTAATTTGCTCAAGGTCATACAGTCAGCAGTTGAGTTAGGGTCCTATGACTCTAAGTTCAGCGCTCTTTGTACAGCAACAAGAGATGTACCTTTCAATGTAGATAAGACCCCAGACTACCTGAAAGATCCTTACCAAGTAGCAATAGTTCATGGACTAGAATTTCAGGATCATCAAGTGGTCTAAAGTAGTCTTTATGCCTGTCCTGAAGCAAAGTTTGTTTACAAAATTAAAAAAAAATTTTTCAATGTCGTGATCAATTTCATATTTAGACCTGGCGAGAGTTATTTGTGGTCGGATTTTAGAATATCAAAATGAAAATCGTAAATCAGATTTATGCCAGTGGTATTTAGAAATTGACCTTCTTCCTTCCTTTTAATAAAACAACCCAAGGAGCTTTCTTCAGCTTCTGGTGTGCAAGATTCTGGAGTTGGTTGTTGAGTTTTTTTATAGTTACTATTGTTATTTGTCGAAAAATTAAAAGCTAGAGCTTGTTAGCATTTGCCAAATATCATTCAGCTCCATCAAGTATAATTAAGCATAAGCAAAATGAGCAACACTTTAATTAAATGGTGGGAATAAATAGCTTTTATGCCTACAAATTACATTGACATTTTTCTTGCATCTCTTCACATGAACTAACGCTACCTTCAAGAGAAGTAAACTGAAAAAGCATGGAGATAGACATCCACCTCTGTGGGAGAAGGAATGTTGTTGTTTATAAGAGTTAATTTTTCACATTAATAAAAGTCATCCCAATAATTGGTTAGAAAAGCTTACTTTGAAAACACTGCCAAAGACTCAAAGCCCAACTGTTTCCAGTGGTTCATGCAAAAACTAGTTTCCTGATTTATGGCTGGGAGATGCTCATGTTAAAAGCACACTGCTGGCACTTAAGACTTAAAATGGAATACTTGCTGAAGAGGCACAGTCATGGCTGGGCAAATTCTAGACAGTGAAAATTAAAAGTCTAATGTGGTTACTTTAAGAAAACAATATCATACTCGCCCACAAATCCCAAAGTTTTGTTTATTTTCTTGAATCGAAAGGAAGTCCAATGGCTTCCTCAAATATATGTGCTGTTTATGGAACAATTTATATATCTTTTCATATTCTTAATCTTTAGATAAACAGAATCATCAGATCTACTTTTACCAAAAAGAAAAAAAATCTTAATTATTGGTCCTATAAATTGTAATAGACTATAGGGCAGCTAGTTGGCATGGTGGATGGAGTGCTGGGCCTGGAGTCAGGCAGACTCATCTTCCTGAGTTCAAATCTGGCCTAAGATACTTAATAGCTATGTGACACTGCACAAGTCACTTAACTCTGTTTGTCTCAGTTTCCTCATCTGTAAAATGAGCTAGAGAAGGAAATGGCAACCACTCCAGTATCTTTGCCAAGAAAACCCCAAGTAGGGTCACAAAGAGTCAGACATGACTGAAAAATGACTCGTACTACAAATAGGTGGGAGAAACACAGGTCTAATATGGAATACATTAGTTAAGCTATATTTCACTGCGCCAAAAATCTGTAATGTATTTTTCTTGTAACAATGGCAAATTAACTTGGTTTATTAAAATGGTGTGGCTTGATTATCACTTTTAAAAAGCACCACCAATTTTTTAGACTCTAGAAACTAGACAGATCGCAGTGAATAGACTTCATGGAAAAACCTGGTTGCTGTAAGAGGCCCCATAGAATAGTCAGTCAGCCAGTCAATAAGCATTTATTGAGTACTGACTGTTTTCCAGACCCTGGGCTAAGCTGAGAAGATACAAAGAAAGGCAAAGAAGGTGGAGCCTGGAGTAAGAAAAACTGGGTTCTAATCTCAGCTCTGACACCAACTAACTGGATAACCTCAGACAATCCTCCTCACTTATCTACGTGTCAGTTTTGTCCTCTGTAACATGGGGATGATCCCAGAAAAGTGCTTTGTAAACCTTCAAGTGCTGTTTATATGAATTATGTATACATAGTCTTTAAATATGAAGATATTTAATTATATAATTATTGTGATTTGGAAGTCTTTTTCTTGTAGAATACCTATTCTGAATTGTCACTGAGCCAGTTTCTAGAGAAAAGGTCTTCAGCAAAATGCATCATCAGAACCAGAAGCAACCCATGACCCTTAAAGAGCTACTGAAATCACATCATCGAAAGTTAGAATAGGAAGAGGCATACAGTGGTGGCAAAACTTTGGATTTCCTCCAGCTTATCATTGTCACCAACCTGCATGGTCTAGGGATAGAGCAAGGGTTTTTAACCTGAGCTCTGTAAGGTTGTTTGTTTGTTTAACTGTATATCAACATAATTGTTTTCTTTGTAATCCTATGTATTCTTATTTTATGCATTAAAAAAATTATTCTGAGAAGAGCTCCAAAAGCTTCATCAGACTGCCTAAAGACCACAAAAAAAAAAACACAAAAGGTTAGAAAGACACAAAAAAGCCTAGAAACCCCAGGTCTAGGAGCATTTTAAGAGGTGGAGACAGACTATAGAGAGGGGTAGTAAGGAAATAGGAGAAAATCAGAAAATTCCAAAAGAGGGAAGAAATCATTTGCCCAAAGCAAAATGCTAAAGGAGGAAGTCACGCAGGACTTAACATGTTTCTCTAAGAAATCACTATTTGGCAAAATAAGACCTCCAACCAATTTTGGGAGAACTTCAAGGTTTGCTAAATGATAAGAGATACCTTTTGAACTCATACAACTGTACAAGCCAGAATATGCACTCCTCAAAGTACAATTAAAAAAAAGTATTAGAACTAGTAAAGATTAATGTTTTAAATAAGCAAAAAAGTAATTTTGGAATCAGGAACTGCTGTTGAGGCTTCTTACTACCTAGTAATTGAAAGGAAATGAGAAGAGGTATGGGAAAAACCACTGACCATGAAGGGTAGTGGGATACCAAAGCTCCGGCTTCCTCCAGAGAAGGATGGTATACCAGTAGCATTTAAAACAAAGCAAAACAACAAAAACCTGCTACTGAGAACCCTAAAGGCAGAGACCCATGAGTAAGAATTTAATCCTAGACACCTTGAAAGAAAATAAAGACTTGAAAAACTTCCAAAGAAAATAATAATTAAGAGTAATAAAACCACAGATGGAAATTTTAAGTATACCTAGCTCTCACCTGCAACATGTTTATGACCTATCTTTAAGCTACAGGCATAAACTCTGAATTAAAAAATAATCAGAGTTTAAGTAATTGTAAGCAGAAAAGCTGATGTTACTATAGATAGAGAAACGTGGTTAGGACAAGAAAACGAGGCAAAGAAAATAGCTTATTCTGTAAACTTTCCACGTTGTCTGAAACGCACTGTCTTTTTCATGTCAAAGTAGCTTTAGTTGTGGGACTTCAGTAATTGGATCCAGTACTTCCACTTTCCCATAAATTACTTAAAGATGCTGCTGTTTACTGTACTTTTTAGATTCAAAACACTTAGCCTAACCATAATCTTAAGCTTCAATCGAAAAGTTAAAAGACTTCTCTCTTTTTGTACTTCATAAAAAGGAAATAAGAACTCCTCTCTTATAACTACATATTTTGTTTTTTAAGTAAAAATCTCCTTTAGAATGTTATCCATGGAGTCATTGTTTTTAATCATAAATTTAAGAGATGTTATAAAACTGCTAAGCAAATAAAGCTTATTTTTTAGTAAGATGACTTATCTTTTTATACATAAAGCCTGAAAGTAATAATTAACCAAATTAAATAGAACTGACCTTTTAAATGTTTTCGCCTACACAAAAATACTTATACTTTACTTTTCTTTCATAGGAAAGTCATGTGCAGTGGTTAAAGCCCTACTATGAGGAACAGAGAAGAAAAATGAACAAATTCATTATAGTTAAGATTTCTCTTCCTTGGAGTGACTGAGAAAAATCTTTTACCTTGATTTTAGCCAACTAGTAAATAAAAATGTATTTTGCATTTTCCCAACTGTCTTTGATTTTCACAAGTTTTTCATTTAACATCAGGAAGCAGGGCTCACTCACCATTTTAATTTATTAAGAACAGAAACCAAGATAGAAAGTTAAATAATTATCTTTTGAAGAGCAGGCATGAAATAAAAATAATTTAAATATATTTGTATTAATCACTTCAAATATATGAATATATTATATATAATATTCATATATAATTATATATTACATATCATACATAATATAATAATATTAAATATATTTTAAAATAACCTCGACACATACATTTTTTTTCTTTACTTAATACCAATGATGAAGCAAACCCATGGAATCTAACATTGATGACAAAATCCATAGAGACTCTTACAAAAGATACTTCTCTATGAAGCATTATATCCTAAGGAATATGTGATAACATGGAATATATTTGTATATTCCAGTGAAACCTAAGACTCAAGTTTTTAAAAGTTACTACTATTGTGACAAAATATGAAAAAAACCCCTAAACCTTCCTCATCGAATTTATCCTGTTGCTTCCAAACATAGAAAAATGTTATTAAATATTAAAATCCCCCCTTCTCTCTCTCTTGCTCTCCCTCCCTCCTCTCCCCACTCTTTGTTCCATGGGTTGATGTGGCTGAAGAACTCATCACCTAGTGGCCAGCCTATGGTAAAAGCCTCTCTGTATTTACTTATCCTTGGAAAGAAGAGAGAGGCTGTAACCTGGATCAGACTCAAAGATTCTCCAGCCAGCATGGTAGAGCCAGTTAGGGCTCATGCTCTGTGGGCACAACTTTCAAGAACCCCGGATCACTTCTTTGCTATAATGAGGAATTGAAGTAGAACTTTTATCTAGAAATACAATATTACAAAATTTCCAAGATTTGTAATGATTTCCCTTTCTGCAATTTCTACCCTAAAAATATTATATAACATAGCTTGCTTGCTGTTTAAATGAGTTTTCATTTTAAATAAAGGGAAACATTTAACATGGATATATATGGGATTTAATAAAATACAGAACTATAATTTTCAAAAAGTTATTATTTAGTATATCTAATATAAAGTTACTGGGATTTCAGAATTTCATTGTGCTTCTTTAGAAGTCTTGTGTCAGTTTTCTAGAAATGTTGGGAAGTAAAAGCTAGTGAACTTAATTCAAATTGTAAAGGCGGGCTTTGAATTGTTTAGATTTTATTTCTGTTAGCTGTTTCTAATATCTTAGATATAAAATTCTTATCAGACATATTTGACACAAAAGATGTCCATCATAGTCAACCACTTCCATTTTTATCCTAAGTATATTGTGTTTGTGCAAAATTGACCAATTTTATATAACCAAAGATATCAATTTCATTTTTGGTAATTGCCTATATTCTCCATTTAGTTAAGAATTCATCCTCTATCAATCAATCAAGCATTTATTAACTGCCTGCTATGTGCCAGTCAGTATGTTAAGCACTAGGAGTACAAAGAAGGGCAAAAGACAGTCTCTGCTCTTGAGGAGCTCACACTCTATTGGGAGAGACAATATGAAAACCACTACATACAAACAAGCTATATATAAGCTAAGTAGGAAATAATCAAAAGATACATAATAATTTACTTCTAATTTTTAAATGATTTAATCTTTAAAATTTAGGCCATGTACCCATTTTGAATTTAGTGTGGAATATGGTATAACATTTTGGTTTAAACCTAATTTTTACCAAACTGGTTTCCAGTTTTCCTAGCAGTTCTTGTCAAATAGGGAGTTCTATTCTAGGTAATTTACATGTTTTAGGGGTTTCTTTTTGAACCCTAGGTTATTGAGTTCAATTATTTCTAATTCTTCTTTGTCTATCCTGTCCTAGTGATTTATATTTTTATTTTTTAACCATTACCAAATGGGACTGATGATTGAGTTTGAGGCTTAGAGATCTGGAAGTGCTATTCTTCCCTTATTTCTGCTTTTCCTCCCATTATTTCCCTTGATATTCCAGATCTTTTGTTCTTCCAAATGAATTTTGTTACTATTTTATTTAATTCCATAAAGTGCCCCTTTGGTAAGTTTGACTGGCATAGCACTAAGTTTGTAAATAAATTGGTCATACTGTCATTGTCACAGCCTACCGATAAATACTGAATATAGATAAGAACTTAATACTGTAATTGAATTGAAATACAGTTATTGGGTGTGTGCTGGTAGAATGACTCCTAAATACTTTGTGTATTTTAAATATGTTTTTACCAAATACTTCTGTGGTCTTTAGCCAGAATTTATGAAAATCTGATCCCCATCTTAATAATAGGGATTTAGAGGGAGAGAAATGTTTTCCTGAGGAAAAGCTTAAGTAATTGGTTTCTCAAGTCTTCTCTCCCTATCTGGTAAAAATAAGGCAACTTCCTGATCAAATTTATCGTACAAACTAAGTATGTCTACACTTTACATATAAATCACTTTATATACGACAGCAAAATGTATATCTGAACACATATTTTTGACAATACAAGTTGAAAATTATCTTTTGAAATGCTACTAGATTTCACACAGAGTTCAAGAAACAGATAATTCAAAACCAAATGTAAAACACAGGATGTTTAAATCACCCTACTTATTTAACACACCAATTCCAAAGAAGCTGCCTCCCATGAAACTACTAGTTCAATGCATAATTCTTTGTTTCCTGCTGTTTGTAGATCATTGATCAAAAATCTATGAATGACAAAACCAGTCTTTGAACAATGTCAAGCCTGTGGGTAGAGAGCACTTCTCTTTAGAGGAGCTAGACTTAGTTACTCTAAACAAAGAGAAAACTCTATTGTTTCTGCCTTTTTGAACAAGAAGACTTTGATGCTTTCTACAGCTCAAGAAGATACATCAATGACTTAAAACCTCCCCAACTAGCAAGTCAGTCTCCCAAAGTGTCAAAGAAAAGAAACTAGGCCCCACATTTCTTAAAATGCATCCAGGAGAATAGAGAACCAAAATTCTTTGCTGGTATATATTTTCCTTAAGTATTGTTGCAACTCAAAATTGTCAAAAAGCCTCATTTACAAAATGCTTTTGACTCACTTTTAATAAAAAATGACAGCAAATATATTTATTTTAAATGATACTATAAAATAGCTTGGGTGAATTCAGTTGACTTTTTCTTTTAGATAAAAAGGTTTTTGCCCCTATCCAGTTTGGATGGGAAGTACTACTGAAGGAATTCTTCAATTCCATAAATATAATAATTATTTACTATGTGTAGCTCATTGTTGAACCCTGTAGCTCACTTGAAGCAGAACGTATATTATTTATTTCTTATCTCTAGTAACATCAAAGATATTCACCTTAGGAGAAAAGCTGACAATTACGTCATTTAATGCATGTCCACATTTTAGTTATTTTGAGTTTATTTTAAAGGTTGTGTTTTATAGCATATTAATAAAATGTTGTTACCTAAAAACATTACTTTTTAGTCTCTTAACTTTCGTTTAATGGAAGGGCCTATTTTTTGATTAAAATTGAACTAAAAAAATCTTTCTCCAAAACTTATAATCTTGTATATGTTTAATGCACACAGATTGGGAATAAATAATTACTGTTCCTAAAGACTGTGTTGTTTGGTTAAAGCAACACAGTGAAGCAAGATAAAATGATCACATTAATACAAATTTCCAGAAGATTTGCATTTTGGGGAAAGAAAATTGACTGAGAGTAAAAACATTTAGCTATCCTTCTATCATATATAGAATAGATGTACCTTAGACAGCTCCATCCCTGGACCACATTGTTTGCAGGGGATACAGTTTCCAGAGCGATCCCTAAATTCTTGTTGTCTGCAGTCTCCCGTTTCAGACATTATTCTATGTGGCTAAAAGAAGAAAAAAGAATACATGCAAAATTCAAAGTGAATTGTTCACAATGATACATCACACTAAAGCATCTAGAATTCTTTGGAACAGAAAATTGAAAAAAAAATTCGAATTGTTCTAATAAATCTATCTGAAAAAACTACTGTCACACCCAAAAATGTTAATTGAGAAAGAAATAAAGCTCATTTACACTTTTGGAAAAGAGGCCAACTGAGTATGGGCTGGACAAGTCAATGAGCCTAATTCTTCAGGGTACTTGAAAGACCGGGAGGAAAAGTTTCTCTCCTAGGAACCAAGTTTATTTAGCTCCAGGGCAGAATTACTACTTTCCCTCAGACAATTTTCTGACAATTTGGGTGAAAAGTGATGTATTATGTCCTTAAGGGCTCTTGCTGTAGCCTAAGGAGAATATCTGGAGCCTAGGAAATGTTTAGGAAAGGAATGGGCATGCGGAGAGAGCTATTCTTCCCTGGCTCTGGGGTTTCAGCATTCTTCTGCTTCGTAAACTTCCAAGTTAACAGCAGCCTATTTTCTGATCTGCAAGTAAGAGGATACATTTGCAAATATAATGAATTTGGATGGCCAGCTACACAGGATTTTGCAATGACTCATTAAAAATTTCCAAGTGGATTCAATGTGACTGTCATTAGTTTTGCAGGAAGAAATTCAGTCCTTTCCAAGTGTGCAAAGTGTGCGTTTTACTAAGAACCCGTGAAAAAACAATATATACTTGCCCTTATTGGTTTGGATACTGGCTTTGAGAAATAATTTCCAAGAATTACTGGATAAAAAGTTGAAATTTGTAAAGTGGTTTCAAGTTTGCAAAGTGCTTTATGCATATGATCTCAATTAAATCTCACAATAACCCTTTGAGGTAGGTGTGATTAATATGCTTTTTCCAAAAGGTGAGGAATCTGAGGTTAAGAAAAGGTTAAGTGACTTGCCCAGGGTCTCACAGCTAGTAAGTGTCCGAGACAGGCTTACAGCTCAGGTCTTTCTGAGTCCAACTCCAGCATTGTCCACTATTTCTGCTTGTTCTAGCTGACAGAAAAATGAGTGGTTTTGAAATATTTTGAGTTCTTCAGAAGATGTTATATAAATATGAAATTATATTCTCATCACTATTGAGTTCTCTTAACAATTTATTGAGATAAACAATAAATTTAGGGAGGGGAAGTCTTAAATTAAGAAACTTTCAGTCAAGGCAACAAGATTTCTATGCCATTTTCCAAAAGAGGTCTCTCTGCTAGCTCTAAATCTGTATGATCAAAAACTATTTAACCCAAACTCGAAAGGCTCAGAGAAAACCATAGCGCTAAGCTATGATATGAATTACCTTATATTAGTCATCCCCTCAAAGTCAATAATTATATGTATATTCCTTATCTAATACCGCCTCCTCAATAAGCCAGATTATATTTAATATACAAGACATTTCTTCAAATGTATTTTTCCCTTTAACACAGAATCATGGAAGTTTGAAGAGGGAAAGGGCTGTCTATGTCTACTTGTTTGGTACAATGCCTTACTACAGTGCCTTGTAGAGAACGGCATTTAATAAATGCTTTTAGGCAGAGGCTTCATGGAAGGGTGGGAACACCACTGGATTAGAAGTCATGTGACCTGAGTTCATCTCCTGGCTCTGCTACTTAAAACCTCTGTAATCTTGGGCAAATCACTGTCCAGACCTCAGTTTTCTCACCTGTAAAATAAGCCAGTTGGCCAAGATCATCTTCACGGTCTCTTCCAGCTGTCAATCTGTGATCCTATGACAGATGGGCTGTGATTTTGTCCAAGCCCAGAGCGAGATAGAAACATCTAAACTTCGATAAAAAAGGCTATGTTTCAAAGATATTCAGCGAAAAATTCCACATAGCCTCCCTTTTTAACTGTTTGTGCTTAACGGCTTTATGCAAATCTTCCATATGTCTACCTGAATTTCTCATTGTAGCTTAACCCCATTTCTTCATACTCTGTCCTCCATGGAGAACATCCTCTGTATAATAACCTTTCATATATTCAAAGATCATCATTAAGCTTTGCTTTATTATGTCTCCAGATGAAATAAATTTCAGTTCCTTTTAACTTCCCTCATAGGGCCTATTTTCCAACACTTTTAATCATCTTAATGGTTCTCCTTTGAACCTTTTCCAAGTTTTCCACAAACCTTACAAGTCATGCAGTCCGGAACTGGAAATAATACTCTAGTCAGGAAGGGTCTGACTCTTGCTGAGTATAGCACATTTCTATAAGCCACAAGATAATTTATCATTGTCATGGGGTTAGAAATGTTGTTACTCCATTTATTTGATTTCCTCCATATTTCAAAGAAAAGAATTTAAATAATACCTTCCAAAGTCAAGATTGGACATTTCTGTCCATTAATTTGTACTATGGAAGTAAAAAAAAAATATTTGAAAGATAAAGGACTCTGAGACAATTATATAAAATACTCTAGACCACATTCTATTAATTATATTTCTTTCCTCACATTCAAATGAAAAAGTAGAATGAGAAAGATTTACTTACCAAATGTGCTAGTAAAAATGCTATGGTGAATAATAGTTCTTTTGGTGATCTTTTAGATTCCATCTCTTCTGATGAATTATATTCCCAATCTGAAAACTAAAATCAAAGAAAATATATTAAAAATTTAAAACATGAATGGATTTACTTTGATTTGCCATTTGAAATCCAACAATGTACTTACGATTGTTATTCATTATTTAAAAAGGATCATTTTAGAAAATCAACATGGATAAATGACCAAAGTTTATTTTAAAAACACAGGAGTGCAAAATTAAGGCTTTATCCTGCCAACAAATTTTATTTAAAACTCCAACTGGCTTTGTTTAACCTTTTTTCATTTTCTATTTGAAATCACTATTGAGTTGAGTAGAGTGCACTCAGTAGACAATCATAGCTCAAACAGGGACAATGAAAACTACTACTGACTTCAAAGGCAATTCATTCCCCATGCAAGGATGAACTTAGGCTATGCCTCCGGGATGTCAGAACAATCAGTTAATGAAGTCACTGGAGTCAAACAACCAGTCAATTCAGTAGGGAAAAAAGGACAGTCGAACAACTTGTTTGACTTGTCCATTTGGACACAACAGTCGATGAGGTAAATCTGTACATTTGGCATTTGTGAAATCTAATGCACACCAGCAGTATGTAAATTAAGTATAAATGAAAATTAGGGGAAAATAAGAATCATAAGATAATTGGATTTACAGCTAGGAGGGACCTGAGAGATGATCAACTCAACCCTTTCATTTTACAGATGCGGAAGTAAAGGGATACAGGAGGTTAAATCTTTAAGGCACAACTTAAAGTTGAGACAGTGATCTGGGTAATTCAGAAAAAGAAAACTCAATCAATTTTTTTTTTAAAAAAAGGAAAGATTTTAGCCCCCTCTGTCCTGGAATGCTTAGAAGAGTATAATTTAAAAAGCCAATCAAGCTGATTTGTTCACATCTACACAGTGGCAAAGGAAGAAGAGATCTCCTTAAGTAAAAAGTAATTGTTTAATGGATAGCTCCTAAGTGTCCATCCAGTTGCATTATTGAAAAGTGAATTGAGAAAGTCCAGGGTTTCTTTGAAGCAGAAACTTTTAAAACAAATACATCCAGAGAAGATGATCTTATGTGTTCCAAAAAAAGAACAAAGTCCACAGCCTCCTTCCAACTATCTTAAGGAAAACATCCTCTCTACTTTTCTCCCTTCCCAAACAAAGCAAGTTACACCAGCATATAAAGATAAGCCATTTTTTAGCTGTGTTTAGTTAGCCAGGAGGATACCAACAAGGCAGCACAAATTCAGAGAAAAAGGCAAAATCAAATTGGCCCTCTTAAGTCAAATAGATGTACACTATAACCTATATCAGATTGCTTGCTTGTGTTGGGGAGGGAAGGGGGGAGAAAAATTTGGAACTCAAAATCTTATAAAAATGAATGTTGAAAACTATCTTTATATGTAATTGGGGAAAAAATAAAACCCAAGTCAAATAGAGTGGGAAAACCATTGGTAACTAATTACTTAGTTAACAGACATTTTTTGATCAGAGGCTGAGATAAACTCATTTCAAATAATCTAGTGCTTCACATAAGAGGCTTTTAGTAATTGTGTACAGAAATGAATAGACCATTACCTCTGCATCCAACACTTAAATCTATATAACTTAAGTTAATGCTATAATTGCTTAATCACCCAATTCCCTTAGGTTGTGACTACACAGATGGACAAACAAACAAACAAAACCAAATCACAATGCCTTAAAACTCTCCTTCGTGATTATTCACATTTCTTTAAAATACTAGATAACAGAATCATAGACTTAGAGATGAAAGACACCTTGAAGGTCTAATCTTTCCTTTTAAAGAAGGGAAAACTGAGGCTCAAAGAGGTTGACTTGTCCAAGGTCACACAAGTAAGGTAACAGATCCAGGATATGAACTCAGGGCCTCTGACTCCAAGCCCTAGGTTCCTTCCATTAACCCAACTTTGTCAAAAAGTACCAATGACAGTTAATGAAGAGATGAATTTTTAACAATCTGTCATTCTAATTTTGAAAATTTCTTTTAAGAATAAAAATGTTAAATTTGTATATAAAGAGCCTAACATCAAGGGGCTGAGTTTCATAGAATGAGAAAAAGGGATTGATAAAGGTGATCAATGAGACAATCAGATGAGCATCTGCTTTGTATAGAATACATTGGGTTCTGTGGGGAATTGACAGACAGCATCAGTGGGAGAAAAAATTAAATACTAACAATCATGAACATTTAGATCCAGTTAAAAAACCTGACTGTGGCCCTTCAGCCCTTGAAAACTAGTGGGGGGTAACAACACACACACACACACACACTCACACATACACTCCTCACTCGTTGAAGTGATGGATCCACAAAAAGATTCAAAAAGATTATGCCTTATTTTAGATGAGATTTTTCTTTAACAGGACAAAATAATTTTTAAATACTGGTCTCATAAGAGACATCCTCTCTTATTTCATTAACACATGCCAGATTGGACCCAAATAGAGAGTTGAATGAAGAATTCTAAGCTAGCTGTCTCATGTCTAACTTTTTAAGGGGATAGGCATTTCTCCCAAGAAGGAAAATCTTCCAGTAATAGCACTGGAAAAAAAAAAGCAAAACAAAACCTTATCCTATTGTTCTCTGATTCTTTTAGCTGTACCATACACTAGCTAAGTGACCCTGGGTAAATCACTTAGCATCTCTATACTTCCGTTTTCTCTCCTTTAAAGAGAAGGGAAACAGGTCTACTTATCATCCCTAATTCACTAGATTGTAGTGGGGATCAACAGAGATAATGCATGTAAAAGTATTCTAAAATGGGAAAGTGCTCTACAAATGTAAAGAATTATTATTGTTAGCACCATTTGGCAGGCAGCCAGTTCATTTCTACTCCCAAAGGTGTAGGACATAGAATAGAATCTCAAAGGTGATGTGCTCACCTAAGACTAAGAAGGAATTTTAGTGAGAGGACATGGGGTCAAGTGGGCTCTGCCACTTAACTAAGATGAGTCACTCTACTTCTTTGTTCCTCAGTTTCCTCATATGTAAAACGAAGAGATTGAATTGGACTTTCTATACTGTCTTTTCTTGGATGAGATAGGCTTATTAGAGGGGCGTTTTAACAAATGCATGAACATAACAGGGATAATTTAACTTTTCATAAGATGGGCTAAAATCAAGAGATTTTGCAAGTAATTCAGCTATGATGAAGTGTCAGGAGTACGTACTTAAATTTCCTGGAAGAAAATGAAATGCAGTATGAATTTCTTTGGCATTTAAGACAGGGGGAAAACTGGGCAAAAAAGTCAAGCATTTTAAGTAATAATATTGAAAGTTAAAGATGAATTCAATTACTGAAATGCCATTTAGATGCTAGACATCTCTTTCTCAAAGACTTTTAAAAAATAACTTTTTATATTGTTCATTGTTCAATTGATGACATCAAATGTAAAGTTATAAAGAATGTCAGGCTCAAGAACGATTGTGATTATGTGGAATTGGGCAGCTAGATAGAAATTCAGCTATGTGGGTGTACCCTGCTAATACATATTCATCCTGTATGGTGCCTCCACCATCAGTTTAGACTCTTTTTGGCGGGGGGGAGAGCTAATAGCCTTTGCTACGTAGAGCACCGAGCTTGGAATCATCGGGAAGACTCATCTTCATGAGTGCAAATTCTGCCTCAGACACTACGTGTGTGACCCTGGGCACTTAACCCTATTTGCCTCAGTTTCCTCATCTGTAAAATGGACTGGAGAAGGAAATAGCACACCACTCGAGTATTCTTGGCAAGGGTCACAAAGAGTAAGAAGACTGAAATGATTAAGCAACAATAATCACCTTTGTGTGGAACCAGTATCATTGCTATGAGGGAGAGGGGGGTGGACTAATCTTAACAAGTCAATTGCATTCAAGGAGCATGGGCAGGTGAGACTGGAAGTGCCAATGAATGGCATCACACATGCCCCAATTCCTTGAAAACCTGTGCATTTATTATTCCTCTATGACTGCGGAATGGAGGCAGCTGTGAATACTGTTGGTCATTGGAAAAACTCTGCCTTTCCTGAAGCAGATCCTTCTGACAATGCTTTGTTGCTACTGCTATGTACTTGTCTGCTATTGTACTAAGCAACCACATCAAAACGAGGCCCACTGAGCATAACTAGAAGATTCAATTTACATAAGCCAGAATACAATCATGATTACAGCTATCATTTGTTACATACATTATCTTATTCAGTCCTCACAACAGTCTAGGGTGGTGGTTGCTATTATTATCCCCATGCCTATCCCCACTCCTGGAGTCAGTTACCCAGGACCATAGGGCAGCTAGATGGCACAGTGGATAGGCCCAGAGTCAGGAAGACTCATCTTCTTGAATTCAAATCTAGCCTCAGACATTTACTAACTGTGTGACCTTGGGCAAGTCTCTTTACCCTGTTTGCCTCAGTTTCCTCATCTGTTAAATGGTCTAAAAAAGAAAATGGCAAACCACTCTAGTATCTTTGCCAAGAAACACCAAATGGGGTTAGGAAGAGTTGGACAGACATGACTGAAACAACTCAACAACAACAAATAGAGTTGGTATGCCTCTGAGGCAGAATTTGAACACAGGTCTTCCTGCCTTCTGGAAGTATTCTCTGCACTGCGCCACCTAGCTACCTATTAAATAAGTCATCCAGGCTGCCCATCTTGATAAGTAGGGTTGATATTGCATCTGTTTCTCATTTCCACAGCTTCTAAATGGAAAAAGCCCAAGACATTTTTTAAAAAGTATACCTCCAAATCCCTTATCTAAATACACAAATACCTGTAATGCCATGGTAGCCACCCAAGATATTGTAAAGGGATTTAATACATGTTTATTGTCTGATCCCCAATTCATGTATGAAGAGTTAAACTATTCAAAAGGGAGAAAGGGTCTTGATGCTTAACACTTAAGTTTTTTATTTTGACAACACTCTTTCCCTTATATTTCTTTGATTCCATATTTCTAAGAATGAACTGAATGTGAATCTTAAAAGAGTATTACAAATAGCCTGGATAATTTTCAGAACAAGTCATTTACTTTTCTTTATTTTCCATCCTTTCTATAAAAACCACTTGATTTATTAGCCACTAGATGCAGCCCATGTTAGAGGTAACCATTTTCATGTAATAATCATATATTAACTTTATATAATGAAGCCATATTCACCCCTTACATTTTTTCCAATATGCAATAACCTGAAATATTTTTTTAAAATCAACTTTAATGTAAACTGGCATGCTCACAATTTATAAAAACCAGGGTTGAGGTAAAGCCAGTGCTATAAATGCAGCCTTTAGTATTTTAATACCTAGACTGTAATCATAAATGGATTAAAAACAAATGTCAGTCTTGAACGTCAAGTGATGCAAAATGGATCATAAATATAGGGTACTTCTATCTTCAGGAGGGATTACAACCACCAGCATCTCCTATGGTCTATACTCTCATATTTTAGCTTTCAATTTCATTCTATTCAGCTATAAAATGTCCTTGTGGCATTGTGTAACTGGCAGCCTAGGAAGCCTTATAGAGGTGTGTTGTATTATACATATTGATGTTGGCCTAGAGATGGAAATGATTTTCCTTTTTGCAATCATGAAATATTTTCTACAAGCTTTAAAATTTTGTGCTGCCAAATGCAATATCTTCAAACACCCAAAGTTGAAAAACGTTAAGACCTGATGTCAAACTCCAAAAATCATGCCAATTTGGGGGAAAAAATCAAATCAGCACAAGGTTTTTCAAGTCTAGACTCTCCTTCCTATTCCTCTATTCCCCAAATGATGTATGAGCTTCATGGGTCAATAGGCAGACATCATTTTTACACTATAGGACATACTGATGCTTTTGAAATTGTTGCCCAATGAAGATGAAATCACCAAAAAATCAGAAGAATTTATGAACCTGCATTAAGGACCTATGCATCCTCAATTTGGAACAAACATCAATTTGAATGTGAAAAGGGCTTTAAAGGACCACATTTCTCTTCTTTTAGAGGAGACTGTGTTCCTCCATCCTCCAAAAATAGCTGTCTAAACTATTCTTTAAAATATATCCTGAGGAGGTCACAATACCTTCTTTCATAACCCACTGCAGTCTTCTTTTCTCCAGGCTAAATACTCTCCATTCCTTTAAGACTTTAGACAAGCTGATTGAGGAGCTCCTTAATAACATTCACTCAGGCTGATGAGTGCTCATGCCACTTCATTTCATGTGAGTGTTGGGGTATTTTCATCTCAGGTAGATTTTTTTTAAAGGTTATATAGACGCACAGGCATATCTTTTTAGAGTCACAGAACATAATATGATTCCATTCAGTTATTCTGATTTTTATTTTCAGCATCTTCCAAAAGAAAACAGGCTGTGAATGAATTGTCATGGGGAAAAAAATACACTGCACAAACTGCCTGTTTTTGATTTTTGTCTTCAGCTTTGAAGTTTATTTTTAAGTCTCCATTTAATAATAAATTGCCATTGGGCAAACTTTTTTCAACCGTTTTTATAATCCAGGCCGATGCTGTGGGAAAAGTGCCGGATTGGAGTCAAAACCTGGCTTCCCCTCTTGTCTGTCACTTACTGCCTGTGTGACCTTGGGACGGTTGGGTGGCACAGTGGATATGGTGCCCAGCCTGGAGTCAGGAAGATTCATCTTCCTGAGCTCAAATTTGGCCTCAGATGCTCACTAGCTGTGAGACCCTGGGCAAGTCACTTAACCCAATTTGCCTCAGTTTCCTCGTCTGTAAAATGAGGCGAAGGAAATGGTAAACCACTGCAATATCTTTGCCAAGAAAACCCCAAATGCGGTCCAAAAGAGTCAGACACAAATGAACAACAACTGTGGGCATTTTATTTTCATTTTCTGACCCTCATTTTCCCCACCTGTAAAAAGGATTTGGACCAGATGACCTCTAAAATTCCTTCCAGCTCTAAGTTTATGATTCTATAATTGTCTTGTGGAATCAAGAGGCAATCAATTCATTGATCTGGTATGTATACTTATTTTAAGTAGGCATACTTATTTAAAATGCATTAAATGAAAACAAAAAATGAACTTTTTGCTAAAGTTTTGAATGTTTTCCTTTAAACATTTGTTCATTAGGTTTAGACTCACTAGGTTTTTTTTCAAACATTAAAAAGGCTGTTTGTTATTTGATAATGAGGAGTATAGGTTCACTCCTTTAAATAAATTTGAAAACAAAGAATCAAATTCTATTTTAACCCTAAATCTACCTCCAACTCTATTAGTGAGTATGAATGGAACTTTTTGCTTTTGATGAAAACTTTACCCAGTAAGCTCTAAGTTCATGAAGTAGAATTATAACTGAGATGACTGACATTCATCTAGTATGGGCAGAATGTAACAATTACAAATTCTACAGTCTATGCAAACTACAGATCATAATCATCTGAATTGATCAGGCTATATATATGTTTGAAAATTCAGATTCATATGTAAGACTAATTTTAAATTTCTATAAAACCTACTTTATGGCCCTCTAATTAGAGAAGTAAATTACTTCTATGGTTATCTAGAAACATACAAACAATAAGTCAGCTAGCACTTAGTATGGAAAGAAAATAATTTAAACTCAAGTCTATGGAAACAAAATCGTAAACAAGACATTTTCATTAAAGAATAAAGTAAATAGCTATAAGAAACAAACCACTGCTGCACACATAGTAATAATTTCACATTACCCTTCAAGACTAAGAAAAAAATCTTTAAAAAGAAGACAAATTTCACATTAAAATGGAATTTGGGTCACTGAAAATGTTTTTTTAATAGTATAAATGGGTGAATAGAATTCCAAAAATGGCTATATAATGTTCTCATGTTCTGCATTAATGATAACTGATTAAAGTCATACCATACACGTCTTTCTGGAATTAGTTCAACAATGAACTGTGACAGTAAGCCACCAAATATTTCCTCTTCTGTCTCATAACATGCTCACTATTTTCCAATCTATACATCCCACTTATACATCCATTCTATTTTTTTAAATAGTTCTTTGCACCAAGCTACTGATGAATAGTTTGGAGAAAGATGACAGCTTTTGGTACTAAGGCTCAATTGCTGTCAATTGCCAAATCTAAATTCTACCTGTAAACTGGTCAGTGACATGTGCCACCTCACCAAATTGAGAAGCATATAGAAATAAAGTAGCAGCAAAAATGCCTAAGGTATATAATTACCTACACAACATAAAAGATGCTGAAGAAATCCTTCCCTAATGCAAAATAATCTGCCCCCTGCAAAAAAGTATCTGATTATAAAATAACTACATTAAAATAAATTCTTCAGTTTATGCACATACTGTTTAACAACAACAGTTGCTGTCAATATAGTGGAATCTTAATCAAGTAAGACCATTAGAAGAAAAAGAAAACGTCTCAGCTAGCCAATACACATCTATTAAGTGCCTACTCTATGTCCTGTCACTGTCCTAAGGGTGAGGATGTATGAACTTACACAGACCTACTACAATTAACAAAAACTATATTCTGTCTGGAGTTTTTGTTTACAAAATTGATGCTTTTGTTCACGCAAAAAAAAAAAGGTGATCCCATTAAAGATTTCTTACATGCTAAATACAGACAAGATAAAAAGTGCCCCATAATCAAGGCACTCATTTCAACTCATCCAAAACCTTTATTACCAAGGTCATAATTAAACGCCATGTTATATTTATCTCCATAGACCATCAACGGCAAATGTAAAAGGACTTGGAGGTTGTGAGGATCAAACTTTGTTTCCCCCTTTAAAAAGGAAAGAAAAGGACAACCACAAATCTGTTAAGGTCTCTCTATTACATCTTTTTTTTTTTTTTACATTAAAGTCCTTCATAAATGTCAACCTTCAATAGAAAGGATAGCTGATGTTTATGTAACATTTATGAGGCTTTGGAAAGCCCCTTCTATCTCCCTCCCCGGCTACAATTCTTTTCTGTAATTGCAAAGACTAAACTTATTAATAGGAGAGACTGTTTCCAGCTGCTAAAATCAGTAAGCAGCTCAGCAAGCTTCAACCGCGGATGCCCATAGGAACCAGCACCCTGGCAGCTCTCGCGTGCAGTTATTTGGGGTTATTTCCGAGGTGACCACTACCACAACAGAGACCACGCGTTTGGAGATAGACTAGGCAATATCTTCAATTTTTCTCTGCCTCTTACCCAAATCTTGGAGCTCCCAACAAAGTTTTTGGAACAAGCCCATGCTTTTAGAGTCGAAGTGACCTTACCTTCCAGAAGAGAAAAAATAGTTTTCCCACTTCTCTCTCTGGCTCGGAGGTCCTGACTTGCCCTGCCGGAGTTGGAATGCCTGTTTTCCCCCTTCCCTGAAAGACTCAGCGATCCCTCGGCCTTCCTCCCTTCTCAAAGCGCCCAGACATCCAGTGAGCGCTCGATGTCTCTCCAAAGCCAGCCACACTCACACCTTCTGCTACACTGGATGCACTCCCACCCCAGGCGATCACAGGTCAGCGCCTGCCCCTCATAGGCAGGGCAGCTCCCCTCCTCCTGCCCCTGCACAGTGGCGTAGCCCGAGGGCGAGCACAGCCCAGCGCAGGGAAGGGCTGGGCAGCAGCCTAAGCGAGGCACCCATCCCGGGGCAGCTCACCTTTTTCAGTCCCTCGGAGGCCCCTCCCGGGGAGCACTCCTATGCTGGCTCCCTACTTCCCCTCCGAGGCCCGCCAGGGTCAAGCCCCACGCGGCTCGGCGCCAGGTTGAGCTGCTCTAGGTTAGAGGGCAGCGGGGCTCTGCAGTGGAAGAGTCGGCTGGTCCTGGGGAGCTTGACCCTGGCAACTGCTGCTCCAGGCTATAGGCTCTGCACAGCGCCTTCCCGTAGCCCAGGCAACAGCAGCCGCCACTGCCACCGCCTCCGCCTCCCCAGTCCTTCCAGGAAGGCTCACTCCGCGCAGCCCCGCCCTCCTCCCCTGTACTCTCCTGCCTACTCCTCCTCTCCTTTGCAGGCCCAGCCCTCTTCTTCTTCAGAGCCAGCCAGCCTGGCCTCTCCAGAGACACAGCATTCACTGTAGGGGCGCTAGCGCCACTCGGCGCCCCCCTCCTCCCCGCCATCCTCATCTGCGCCCCACACCTGCGCTGATGTCCTACCTTGTTCCATCCTCACTGACCGCTATCGGGGGTGCTAGTAGCAGCTCACCACCGCGGCAACATTCGGGGGCGGGGCGGGGGGGGTGAACCTCGTGCCCTCCTTCCTCAGTGTTTGAGGAGGGGTCAACACTAACCTTCCTCCTAGGACGCCAGAGAGGCACTGGAGTAGGCAACCAAAGGCAGGAGGTAATATCAGCAGCCTGACATGGGCTTCTTGTGCTCCTTTTATGGTGGGAAGAGGGGGAGAAAGGTTGTAGTGGGTGAGGGGAAGGAAGGGAACGAGTATTTATTAAGCACCTATTATGTGCCAGGCACTGTGCCAAGCCCTTTACAGACATCTCATTTAATCCTCGCGATAACCCTGGGAACTAGGTGAACATCATGAACCTCGTTTTCTAGTCGAGGAAACTGAGGCAAACAAGTTATATGACTTGCCCATGGTCACACAATTAGGAAGAGTCTTGAGTTTGTATTTGAACTCAGGTCTTGCTGACTCCAGACCAAGGCTCTATCCTTTTCTGCCACCTAACTGTCTCTAGGCAGAAGGCTTCTCTTTTGCTCTTGGCATTTCCCCCATTTAATTCAAGAAATATGTATTAAATGTGTACTGTGTGCAGAGAACTACTGGACAGTGGGGAAAATAAAAAGGTAAGGAATAGTCTCTGCCCTTATGAAGCTCATAATCTAATTGGGGATAAGACACAAACACAAATAACTAAGTATAGTTGAAACAGCACTTTTTCCAATGTCTAGGCTACTTCTGAAAGAACTCCTCAGATTCTCCTTTGCCAGGCTTCAGATCTCACTACCCTGTGGGTCCTATCCTAGTAGCAAGAGCCCAAGTATTGCGTTTGGACATCCTTGGTTGTGGAAAGCCCCTACATATAGCCGCTGTAGGCAGATGTGTGTGCCATGAAAGAGGGGTGGCACAGTGGGTCTTTTCCAGGCCTCCTTAATTCTACTGCTTTTCCTCTCTAGGTTATTTACAATTTATTCTAGGCTTGTTTGTACGTAGTTGTTTGAATGTTATTTGAATGGAACACAGTTGTTTGAATGGTACAAAGTTGTTTGAATGTTGTCTCTCCCATTAGAATATAAGTTCCTTGAGGGCAATGGACTCTTTTTTGTCTTTCTTTGTATTCTCCATGTTTAGCACAGTGCCTGGCACATAGTAGGCACTTAATAAATGTTTACTAACTGTCTAAATATTTGTTGAGTCACTGGCTGATTGACTGAAGATGATGACTTACTACTACCATACATGGAAACGGTGAGAATTCAGAAAAAACCATTCATAATTATATGGCTTATGAGGTCCCTTTCTGCTCTAGATCCATGATCTTTTGATATGGGTAGACCACTCAAAGGCCAGCTAGTTCAACCCCTCATTTTACAGGTGAGGAAACTGGGTTAAGGAAAGCTAAGCAATTTTTCCAATGCAACCCTGATACCAAGTACCAAAAGGAAGATCTGAACCCATATCATCTGACTCCAGAGTCACTGCTCTTTCCATTGTACCATACTGCCTCTCCTGCATTTATGGCTTACTAAGCAATTTTAAATATGTACCCATAGCTCAGAATGATAGCTTCCTATTATGGAGGCCTTGAAGATTTTTCAATAAATGTAGTCAGTTTGCCTTTACCTCTTGGGGCTCAAAGAACATCTGAATTTGGATCATTTTTAGCTTTCTAGGTATCCTTATTTCCCTTTCAAACTCCATACTACCTGGGAATCAAACATAGAACACGTTTATTAATTCAATCATGAAAACAGAAAGGACTTGTAGAGAGTCCATAGACAGTTAAAGAAGAGCAACCCTGTTAGTGAGTTCCACGTTCTCAAGGGACCTACATCGTGGCTCTGATCTGCTGGTGACACCCTATAGTTAATCTCTCACCACAGCACGGAAAGAACCCTCCCAGGATCTTCACAGTCTACATCACTCCCAGTACCATTTAAGGACATCATCTAAATTTGTTCTTCCACTTTGTATCACTGTGCCTCATTGTTCCAAACCCTTTTCTGATTCTTGCCTGATCTTTCTTCCTTGTTCCAGTTCAATTCTAGCACCTGTTGTGAGCCAGAAACTCTTCTGTTTAATTAAAAAAAATCTCCTTCATTACTCTGCTGCTGCCAACTTGTGTTCCTATAGTAAATGATTTTGTCCAAGAATTCCTCACTTTTCCATTGCTTCTGCATTCACCACCTCCATCTGCTGCCTTACATTGCTGCTTCCGCCATTGCCAAGTGTTTTCCTTTCCTTTGGAAAATGTTACAGCCAGGGTCAATTTAGCTTTGGTCTAGTTAAGATATCTCCATCCCTTTTGTTAGTGAGACTTGAAGCTGCACCCAGTCTGTACACGTAAAAGCCCCTTGGGTAGCTATGAAGATCTTTATTCTGAACCTTCACTCTTAGCTAAATTGAATAAATTCCATTCAATTTTTCCCTGCCTCAGAGTACAAGTAATATGCCCTAATATGATCAGTACCTTTTAAAAAAATGAAAATCTTTGAGGTTGTGGTTTGAACACTAAATTTTTATTCACTTTTCCAATTCCCATCGTCTCTCAGTCCCCTAACTCCCAAGCCATGCACATTATCTAGAGACTTGAAGAAGAGAGCGCCAGGAACCTAGAAGGCGAAGGGCAGAAAGCTGGCAGCCATTGCCATCAAACTTGCCACAGTGGCAAATACACACTTCCTCATTTCCCATGACCTCATTTGATCTTTAGAACAACCTTGTAAGAAAGGAGAGACATTGTTACCTCCAGTTTACAGAAGAGAAAGCTGAGTTTCAGGGTGGGCAGGTAACTTGTGCAAAGTTATAATAATTGGCCAAGCCTGACCCAGATGCTAGGTCTTCTGACTCTGTCCTTTCTACCATATTTACTCTCCATTTTGGTCAGAGTGGTTATATCACCAAATATATGTATAGGGGATGTTAGCCTGGAATAAATATGAAGGACAAATTAAAGAAGGAAATAAGAATTTACTAACCGCCTAATCTCTGCCAGGCACTGTGCAAAGAGCTTTACAAATGTTATCGGATTTAATCTTCACAACAACCCTGACAGGTAGGTGCTATTATTATCCCTAGTTTACAGTTGAGGAAGCTGAGGCAGATAGAGAGAAAGAGACTTGCCCAGAATCATATCATTTAATAAGTATCTAAGGCCAATATTTGAATTCAGATCTTTCTGATTCCAGCCCCAGCTCTCTACCCATTGCACCATCTAGCTGATGGGAGACAAGTGGAGGCAAGCCTACCTGGGAGGTGACTGCAGTATTACAGGTGGGAGGTAATGAGGCTCTGTACTAAGTGTGGTAGCAGTGGGAGTAGAGAAGAAGGGACAAATGCAAGGGATATAGCTCAGGTTGGATTAAAAATAAATGAATAGGAGAAGTATGAGTCAAAGATAGCCCCAAGGTTGTAAACATGAGAAATTGGATGGATTAATGGTAATGCCACTGATGAAGTCAGAAGGAGGTACCACTTTGAAGGAGAAAATAATAAGGTTGGTTTTTGGATATAGAGAAGTTGAGGTGTGTTGGTGATAGAATCAAGGTAGAAAAATTCAGTAGGCAGCTGGAAGTGCAGATGTGAAACTCAGGAAGATAAATTTGGGAATCATCTGCATAGAGGCAATAGCTGAACCATGGGAGCAAATGAAACTACCAATGGAAAGAAAAAATAAGAACAGAACTTTGGGGAACATACAACTTAAAGATGAGGAGGCAGCAAAGGGGACAAGAGATGGCCAGAGAATTAGGAGGAGAAACAGAAAACAATATCCAGAAAGAAAGAATCATCAAGAGTTAAAAAATTCTGAAGAGAAGTCATAGAAGAAAAATCTGGTGAGGACAGAGAGAATGCCATTGGATCTGATTATAAGGCAGAAGTTTTGTTAGTTGTGGGTGCAGAAGCCATATGGAAAAGGGGTGAGGAGAGAATGGGCAGTGAGAAAATAGACACATTGGGTATAGATAATATTTTCTAGAACTTTGCAGTGGAAGAGAGAAGAGATTCTGGTTGGTAACTGAATAAGGTAAAAATGTCAAGGGAAGGCCCTTTTAGGACAGGGAAACCTGACCTCGTCTGTAGTCACATGCTTTGCCCCATTTGGTCGGGTATCCTCCCTGTTCCAAACCATAAACAGACCATGATCATTTTTACATCTGTGCCTTTTGGTTCATAGTTTCCCCTGCCTGAAATAAATCTTGTTCTTGCCTCCTTCATGACTCCTCTCTGATTTTTCAGAGCACGTTGATATCTCTGAATGCTAATTGTATTTATAATTATAAACACAGTTTAGCAATTTGTCTCTAATTGTTTCAAATGTGCTCGTTTTCTCTCTCCCTAGAAGATTGGAAGTTCCTTGAGGACAGATCAGGTCTCATATATAGTGCCATCAAGTACAATACCAGGCACATATAAATAGATGTTGAGTTAACACATGTTTGTTGTGTAATTTTTTTAGTAGTGTCTGACTCCTCCTTGTTACCCCATTTGAGGTTTTCTTGGCAAAATTTTCTTTTCCATTTCCTTCTTCAGTTATTTTTACAGATGAGGAAACCAAAGCAAACAGGGTTAAGTGACTTGCCCAGAGCCATACAGCTAGTAAGTGTCTGAGGCCAGATTTGAACTCAGGAAGGTGTCTTCCCAACTCCAAGCCCAGTACTCTATCTACTGCACCGCCTAGCTGCCCCAACACTTATTATAAAATTAAATGTAAGGTAGTTGATAACATGGAGTTAAAATTTCTACATTATTTAGAACTCATCTTCTAACAATAAAATACCCTCAGAGAAAAGGGCATTTTTGTACATACAGATAATTGGCCTTATATAATTTTGAAATGCCATGTTATTTGTGGCAGTACTTCTCTACCAAATTATCTTGCACATTATATCTACATATGGTTTATATTTAGATGTTTTATGAACGTATACACATATACATATGTATATATTATATAGATGATTTACCTAATCCATTCATTCATTCCACAAACTATTGAATGCACTGTGCCACAGCGGATAGAGCCCCAGGCCTGGAGTCAGGAAGATGCAAGTTCAAATCTGGCCTCAGACACTTACAGCTGTGTAACCCTGGGCAAGTCACCTAACCCTGTTTGCCTCAGTTTCCTCAACTGTAAAATGTAAATAATGACAGCACCTAACAGCACAGTTGTGAGGATCAAATGAGATAATAATGGTAAAGCACTTAACACAGGGTCTGGCACATAGTGGTTACTATGTAAATGTTCGTTATTATTATTATGCACCTATTATGTGCCAAAACTTTGCTAAGTGCTAGGGATACAAAGGTAAAAATGAAACAATACCTACCCTAAAGTAGCTTACATTCTAAAGGAAACAATATATCTTCTCATAAATAAATTCAAAATAGACACAAAGTAAATCCAAAGTAATGGGGGCGGAACCTAGCAAATGGGGAAAATAGGAAAGTTTTCTAGAGGAGGTGGGCAGAGATCCAAAGAGGCAAAAATGAGGGAGAACGTTCCATGGGACACAGCCTATGCGTAGAATCTGGAGGTGGAATGTTATCAGGGACTAGTGACTAGGAAAGTTTGGCTGGAATATAGAGTGCATGAGAGGGAATAATATATAATAAGCCTGGAAAGGTAGATTGGTGAAATACTGTGATTGTAAGCAATGCACTGGAGGTCAGACATATAGCCAGGTAGACTTATACATATGTGTGTGCGCACACACACATGCATTAGTAAACATGTATATGCATGCACAAACATAAACAAATATAGGATAGGGAAGCTGTTTTGACATTATACTTTACATATATCATGTCTGCTAAATGAAATGACGCAAATAAATGTGTCATAATTTAGAGTATAGTGCTGAGAACCTTTTGTGGTTTATCAGTCATTTCAGTTGTGTCCAACCTTTCACGAACCCATTTGGGGTTTTCTTGGCAAAGATACTGGACTGATTTGCCATTTCCTTCTCCAGCTCATTTTACAGATAAGGAAACTAAGGCACACAGGGTTAAGTGACTTGTGCAGGGTCACACAACTAGTAAATGTCTTTAGGCCCAGCATTCTATCCACTGTACCACCTAGCTGCTGAGAAGCTACCCCTTTTTTAAAAAAAAAAAATCTTTGCCCCAAGCATTCCTGGATGGTAAAACTCATGTACCTTTTACATAAAAAAGGAGATTCAGACTGAGTTGGTTCTATTCTTTCCATGGTAGAAGAGTTAGAAGTTAGAAAAAGATAGGCTGAAGTCATCTTTGGTTCAGAGGTTAGAAAAGCTTCCTGTGCTTCCTCCCATTTTCTCATTCTTCTCCCCTCTTGCTTCTCTTTTTCTAATCCCTGTCTATCTAGAGCAAGGAGTGTGAGGTAGCAGCAGAAGTCTGTGCTATGAATGTGAACAGAGATTGTCCTCTCTGGAAGTTCCAACTTCCTTTCAACTCTGATAAAACCAGTTTCTCCATGTTTCACTTTAGGTTGAATGAATTCTTTCAAAATCATTTCTTTCCCTTCCTCCATCAGAATGCCCTAGGTGTGAACTTTGTGTTTTTATATCTTTGGGGATGCCTGTGGCATCTTCATCTCATCTTGGGAGACCTCTCTTTCCCTACTCACAGGGAACGAATCCAGCCAACCGAGTGGCCTGACCAAACTATAATTCTACCCTGAAAAAGAGGGCAAGTAGATAGATGTTTAAACTCTATAACTCTATTTGTTAGGCCTGGCTTTTGTCCTATACTTACACTTCAATTTATAGAGCTGCTAGAGGCCAATGAGAGATTGTCAAGAAGCAGGTTTGTACCTGAACAAGAACTTGGACCCTGGTCTTCTTGCATGCTTCGGGCTAAACTCTCTGTCCACTTTACTACACTGTCTCTGGATTGTGTGATAACTGGCAGAATTACGATACCCACAATTATGTGTTATTCAAATATAATACACAAAGCTATTATAAGAGACCATTAAGAGAGAAGATCTGAACCATGCTAATTTTTTTGAAAATAAGCTTGTTGCCACTTTTTAGTACTTTTAATAAAAAAAAAAAGATTTTATTGTCAGTCTGGAATTTTTCTTAAGCTCTGTGTGATCCTTCATAATAATCAAATACCAGTTATGGATGATGACTGTTTTACCTAGAAAAGGTTGTGTTATAGGTCTTATAAATTAGACTTAGTAAGCAAATTACCCACATTACATTAACTGGCACTGGCAAGTACTTTAATACATTCGTTATCTGGAATATGTGCTTTTTCTGCTTAGGCATTTCATTTTCACAAAAGAAAAAAGCTGGAAAGGCTACTCAAAAGCATTCTCAGTAATGTGGAAAGTGATTTTTAAAAATTATAAGTACTTCCATATATAGAACAGATAATGAGATTTGTCCACAGTTGTCTCACAGTAATATCAATGGGAGTTTTGGCACATGCAGCCAAAACTTTAAGCTAGTGTTAGAGTGTCTGGGGAGCTCAATAGAAATATTTACGAAAACTCTGAATTCTCCTTAAAACAGAAAGTTGGCTAAATACAATTTCCCATTAGCGGCATTTAGAAAATTCACAAAAAACTATTTTAAATGTGGTGATAAATCACCATAATGATAATATTTTTAGAAGGCATACTTTTGCTTGCCTTGCTAATCCTACTAACTTGGTGTATCTGATACTCCCTGGTAGGAATGTAGAAACCTGTTCATGTGGTAGAGATGCAAAAGAGGGATAGCTGAGAAGTAATTTGGAGTTACTGTGTTGATAGACAAAAGTGCTTGACATAGTTGCCTCAGTAGCAGAAAATGCATGCCAGGGGAAGTTGCTATCTTTATATCTCAAAGACTAACATTGTTCTCCAGTCGGCTACACAATACACTTGTTATAACAGTTGTTAGACAGTTAAGCTACTCACTATGCTCTCTGGTACATTCTCCACCACCACCACCACCACAACAAACAGCCAGGGCAATCTTAGAGCAGTTATTAATCACGGTGTACTTTTGTAACTGAGAATTGCTAGCTCATTGACATGGAAACCTATAATTAAAGCTCCAGCCAATTGTTCTTTTTTAAACATTGTGACTTGTTTAATTTCTCAGCCTAAGGCTGTGTCTATACAACGTCAGCAGTTATTTATTTAATTTAATTAATTCAGGTAAAATGGATTGGGGAGAGGGAGACCTGAATTGCCTGCTCTGGCCCTCTGGCCTGAATTAACCACATATTTGCCAACTATTTTTATTTTCATTTTGTTCTGTGTAGACAGCTCAAGTTTGTTATAATGAGATTAACAACAGGATAAATCACTATGTGAAACTGAATTAAAAGGGAAAAAAAATGACCAAGGCAATCCTGAGGGCCAGGGCAAAGTATATCTTCAGGCTTCTTTCTCAATTGTTACTTCATAGCCATGTCTTTGAATTTTCTTTGCACCCTGGTATAGTTTGAAGTACATTAAATAAGCTACGTACAAATAAAGTGATGCTCTGGGAAGTTATGGTCATAATTTGTTGCATTGTTAGGAGAATAAAAATTTAAAGACCTCTCCTGGCACCAGTAAAAGCAACAGTTAAGACTGGAAGATTAAATTCTTACTGACAGCCCTTTAAATCACAGTCTGCTTGGCATGGGCTTAAATAACCTCCACTGACAAGTATCGAAGTAGGAAAATCAAACCTACAGTGCTAATTGCCCTCCTCCTAATATCAGGCAGCTGCTTTACAAAGGAATGCAAATTAATTGGTTTGGGGAAATTAATGATAGATGAAATCGGGCCTCATTAGACCATACTTATTTCATCAGAATGTCAGGGTAAATGGTAACTGGCCCTATCACCATTTAGCATTATCTTGGTTTTTTTAGCCAACACAAAATAGAGTATTGTTATGTTAACTGAATATTCTGCTCAAATAAAACAAGGACTGGGATGGGGGAGATGTTTTTTAATGAATCAATGTGAAAAACACTGATCTCTCCATTATTTCATAGTGCTTTTTTTGTGAGTATGTTCAAAATGAAAAGATCTCACATATTTTGGTACTTACTGAACTGATAGGGTACTTGAGACTGTCTTGTTTTGCTAATAATTAACTTTCCCTTTTCAAATTCAGTTCATCTGCACGTGTTAGATCTGCCACAGTGTACTTTAACTGAACTTGAATGAAACTCAAACTTATATTTTATGTGAAATCCTGAGTGTGGACATTCAGATAATTTTCATAAACAATTGGCAAATTTTAACTGGCAGCAGCCATCACTGTGCATTTGAATGCTAATTTGGTAATTAGTATAAAATATTTTTTAAGTCTTCTTTTGAATAGGCCTTGATCTTTGTGCACAAGACTTCCAACCAAGTTTAGGGCAACCTGGCTTCACTTAAAAAAGAAAAAAGATGATATTTAGTTTTGCACATCAAAAGCTTGAAAACTTGAATTTTTTCAAAGATTCTTGACGAACTACAGGAGAACATATAGTTGTAGTGTTTATATGTAGGTGTGTATAAATATTCACTTAAACATATAATATGGTATGTGTATATATGTACAAAAGCACACTTGAGCAAAATACACAGTTTATGCAAGAGATTTAATTTGCTGTTTTATATAAGAGGGAAATAATTTGTTTTAGGTAAACTTTCCCTGCCTTAAAAAAATCAAATATTGCGATTTGTAAACAAAAAACCAAAACGAACAAAAACTTTAAATCTACGTACTTAATTTACATTTATCTACATATCTAAAACTACATCTACTCCTCGTGTGAGGTATTCTGTTGCTTCTGCTGCATGCTCAAGTTGTCACAGCCATTTACTTTGGCTAGCTGAACTTGTCTCTTCTGCTTCCTTGCAACTAAATTTTTCACAGCAAATTGTGCAAACATCTCACTACAAACAATGCTTGCTGCATAAATCAACTATTACATTTCCTCTGACACTCATAGTTAGAAGGGCGGCGTTGCATTCGACAGGCAGGTTCTGGCTCGAGAGGGTTAAACTTATTTGCTCCTAACACACATCCACACACACACACACACACAATAATAATAATAATAAATACTACTAATAAAAAGCCTGCAACATGATATAAAATGTAGTACCTGCAACGTGCTGAAATCTCTCCAGTCTCCGCCCTTTCAGTAATTTAGTTTCACACTGGCACCACTTCTGTACCAAACGCTTCTTCCTCCCCCCAAAATGTGTGTCAGCACAAGCCCGGACGAAACTCCAAATCCAGGAAAATAAAATTAACCGTGCAGATCAAAGGCAGACGAGCACAGAGACCAAATGCCTGTAATCTGATCAGTGATCGGATGCCATTACATCAAAGGCAGTGCTAAGTTGTTTTGGCTTTTTCTCTTTTTAAATATCTGTTAAAAAAGAAAATTCTCTTTTCAGCAGGTAGTTACCTCCCCGCCTTCTGGTCCTTAAATGGCTTTGTTAAGTATTGCTCACTTTGGCTTCTTCCCTCGTTTCTGGGCTGGGAGAATGCGGAGGATTCCTCCCTGGCTCGCCCGAGTTGAGTGGCTCGATCTGTAGCTTTTTCAGTTCCCAAGCTGTGTTGTGGATTGTGTGTTGGGAGTTTTTCCTAGTGCCAGCGGGTTGTGCTTTATCCCTTTCATCTAGGCGAACTGCAGATCCCATGACATCATTCAACGCTGTGGGACTGGTAGGAGAGCTATAATTCAGCCTGTGGGGGAATACAGCGAGCAAGCGAGAGAGGAACAAGAGTTTGCAAGATTTCTAATCAGGTTAGTCCATTGTAACCAGCGCAGGGCTCATTTCAAAGTTCCTGTTATCTGCTTCCTAGGGAGAAGGGAGAGAGAAGAGAAGCCAGAGCTTTTATGTGTGATAAGATCCCTGATAAGTGCCAAATAAGAGCATTTAAAAGCTTATCTTTGACAAAAATCGCCGTTCCCACAAAGACTAGGGTATCCGACATTCAGAACAATTTAATATAGCTGCCAAGCGATTATGAAAAATGCCTCCAAATCGCCAGATGGACTGGGTGAATGGCAACAATAGCAACCCAAGTGAATGAGAAAGAGGTCTCTAAGAATTCAAGCAAATTATCCTCTTCTTGAAAGTCAAAATGGAAGAAACCCATTATCAATTAGAGAATGGCATTCAAAATTAAAACAGGGTTGTCTGAACAAGTAATTAAATCAGCAGACAACAGTCTCTTGAATTCCGTTCTCAGATCTGTCACCAAGTCACTGGGTGACCCTTGGCTTGGACTCAAGCTTGTCTTTGCCTTAGTTTCTGATTTTGTGAATTAGATCTAACAACACCTCCTTACGCTCAGTGTTATTAAGTTTAATTCATTAATACTTGTTAAATAGTTCAGGATTTTCACATGATATATAAAGGCAGAGTACTTTCATGTGCAGTGATAGTCCGAAAACATGTTTCCATTGCTCTTTCTGCGGTGATGCTACAGCCACCCTTAGGTAAAAAATAATGTTGTTGAGTCGTGTTGGAATCTTCTTGGCAAAGTTACTGGAGTTGTTTGCCATCACTTTCTCCAGCTCATTTTACAGATGAGGAAAGGAAGGCAAATGAGGTTAAGTGAATTGCCCAGGATCACACAAGTAGTAAGTGTCTGAAGCCACTGTGCCACCTAGCTGCCCTTTATTAAATAAATTTATTTATTTAAATGCAATTTTTTTTAGTGCTTTAAAGTTTGCAATGCACTTCTCAAATATGTCATTTTATCCTCATAACTGCTTAAGTGGTAGGTGCTATAATTATTCCCAGTTTAATAGAAGAGGAAACTGAGGCAGGCAGAGGTAAAGCTAAAAAGCATCTGCGGCAGGATTTGAACACAGACTTTCTGAGTGCTGGTCTTTCTATCTACTGCCACCCCCTAGCTGACAGTTCTCCTAAACTGCACCTAGAATTTTATAATCAGAGACCTTCAATAAATGAAAAATTACACTTAATACGATACTTTAGTCCGATTCTCCAATGCCAATCTTGAATGAGTATCTAAAATGCTTGCACATTAAATTTTTCCCCCTTTTGTTTATTTCTTATAATCTGTGAGCAAAA
>CM053622.1:666187251-666216367 GCA_028646595.1 Phalanger gymnotis
TTTTTTTTCTGTTTGAGAGCAAAAACTGTCTTTTGCCTTTCCTAGTATCTCCAGGGTTTACCACGGCTCTTGGCACATAGCGAATGCTGAATACGTGTTTATTGACTATCTTTCCTCTCTCATAGTCTAGCTTTTTCTTTCGAAGAATCTAGAAATGAAAGGGATCTAGTTAAATCTTCTCTTTTACAAGTAAAGAAACTGAGGTCCAGACAACTGGTGTAAGTAGTAGAACTGGAATTCAGACTCAGGTCAACTGTCTCTAAATACTCTGACTTTTCTTTTCCTTACAAGGTATCCCTTTCATTATGTAATACATTTTAGAAGATGTAATTTTTTAACAAGGTAATGCTCCAAATTTCCATAACTTTAAACCGAATTCTTGTTTTCTTTTTTTAAATCACTGATATACTTTGTTTTA
Organism: Phalanger gymnotis; assembly: GCA_028646595.1. Classification (NCBI taxonomy): domain Eukaryota; kingdom Metazoa; phylum Chordata; class Mammalia; order Diprotodontia; family Phalangeridae; genus Phalanger; species Phalanger gymnotis. Next base: position 666,187,670 of record CM053622.1, read on the forward strand.
CATTGACTTGATTTCAAATCTGTCACTCCTCTCTTCCCTGGAGAGTCATCCCTTGTAAGTAAAAGAAAAAAACCAAAATGAGGAAAAAAAGAACTAGTTCAGAAAAAAAAAAAAACTAACCATGATTTTCCACCTCTATGAAAAAGGGAAGGTTTTCTCTTCTCTTTTTCTAGGCTACATCTGGGCAATATAACCAAAAAATAATTGAGTTTCTTTGTTGTTGTTATTGTTTCCATTTGCACATTTGTAGTCATTGTGATACTGTTTTCCTGGTTCTGCTTGCTTCATTTTGCAATTGGTTCATACAAATCTTCCCATACTTTTCTGTATTCTTCATTGTTTTCTTATGGAACAGTAACATTCCTGAACAAATTGACATCTATTTTGTTTCAAATTCATTGCTTCTACCCAAAAAAATAATGTTAGAAATATTTTAGTGTGTGTAGAATCTTTCATCTTCTGAGGGTATGTGTCTATAAGTAGGAACTCTGAGTCAAATGAATGTGCATTTGGGTTACATTCTTAGCACGATTTCCAAATTACTTTCTCGAATGGTTGGACCACCTCACAACTCAGTCAACAATGTATAAATGTTCCTGTTGAAACAAATTTTAATAGCATAAGGTAATTCAGATAATGAGATGTACTACTGGAAAAGACACTAGATATCATCTGGTCCAACCACTTCATGTTACAGATGAGGAGACTGAGACCCAAAGAGACTAAGTCACATCAGAAGTAGCAGATCCAAGATTCAAGCCCAAATCTTCTGACTCCAAGTCCAGTGCTCTTTCTATTGCACCACATTGCCTTGAATGATGCAGTATAATTTATGTCAAAGATATTTTGTTTTCTAACTTTGTTTTTGTATTTCATCTGTCATTGTGTCCCAAGGATATATGCTTTGAAATGACAATGCATTAATTAGGGAACATACTACCTTTACCAAGCAGTCTGGGCAGACTTCCATGATGCCAGGCCACTAGGTAGGCCCTGAACTCTACCAAACTCCTCACCCCCTTTCCCCTGGAGCCCATCAAAATGTGGAAAGCTCCAGACCTTCCATGAGTCACTAAGCATATATCTGGTTCTCTGCATTTAGCTTAAGAAAGCATGGCTCTGCATGTAGTATTGGAACTCTCCCTCATACCAAGTTGAATGCTGTTACATAAGAGGCCCTGATGCCTTATATATAGAATTACAAGCTGAGAATCAGGAGGACCTGAGTTCAAGGGACGCCTCTGTTATATGCTAGCTGTGTGACCCTGGGCAAGTCATTTAAACTCTCAAGGTCGACTCTCAGCTAGAAGTTGCAGAGTGAGTGCCATCTGCATGGGATGCGATTCCTCATTGAGAGTTAACTGTACCAATGAAATCTACGAAATTTTAAAATACACATTGTATTATAAAGGAATGGCCAAAATACTTATAAGCATCTTTGAAACTTTGGAAAAGAAGTTTTACCTTCAATACACCGTAGTCTTGTCAGAGCCGCAAATAAAATTGAGTAGATGAACTCAGGATTCCTGAAGTTCCACTAAGGGCAATCTTTTGAAAACAAGGACCCAAATGAAACCTAGACATAGGATGATCCAACTGCATGTATGGACACACACACACACACAGACACACACACACACAGACACACACACACATAACCAGAGTGGAGAGAAAAGTCATTCAAGACATAGTGAGAAGCCTAGTATTGTCTGTAATGTAAGAGTTTATTTTCAAAATAGCTTGAAAAGCTAGTCAGCCTTTCCTTGTGGACATGATGTGACATTCATAATCAGTGTATTCTTGCAGTTACTTTTCATGTACGATGATGATTTGATGACTGCCTTCGGTGGCTTAATGGCCCTTGCAACCAATGACAAACATTTGCAAGATGATGGTAAAATTTAGAGCTCTAATTTGTTGGCACAAATTTGAGCTAAATTAAAAGTCTGTCTTACATATGCAGGGATTGAGTTTATGACTGGCCTCATTAGTACCACATTCCAAGCCAACTGAACAGACCCATTGTTGGGATACTGATGGTCTCATTGTGATTTTTGATTGGTACATTGCAGGAAAGAAGTCCTGGGGGAAAAACCTGCCCCAAAGTACCTTAGAAGAGCTAAATTCTGTTGGATAGTATGACGACAGGAACAACTTAAATACAGAATACAGAAAGTTCTCCCCTTTAAAAAACTGAGTTACAGTTTCAAATTGATTGCTTTTAATTCTCTGTTGTCTTATAAAATTAATTTCTCTTTTTCTCTTCAGTAAGTGGTTGCAGTGCCTCCACTTTCTGTGCTAATTTCTCTTCAGAATTTGGAACACACTTCTGCCACTTCTTTACCTTAACATGGTAAGAGGTCATGTGAATTATGATGACAATGAGTTATTGGTTCAGGTTGTACAAGTTGTTTTGGTTTTGAGTTTCATTGTTCATTAAACTCACTCTATCAACTTGTGAATAATGCGAGGCCCTATTTTCTCTTTACTAAGGATGTTTTATAAATTCCATGACAAAATGCTTGTGTAATAGGAGACTGGCACATGTATAGAATACATCAGTGTCAGCTGATACAATTTCCGCATGTGGGAGAGGCTGGAGAGCTCGCTTCAGGGAGAGTCGTGGTAATCTATAATGAAGTACCTTGGAGAGATAGTGGAGCATGTGTAGATATTCTGTAACCGGCTCTGGTTGGAGACCCCTGCAATGAATAGGAAGGTTTTGGATTGACTGTGGAGACATTCAAAAAGGCCTGAGTCAGTCTTGGCTTGGTATCTTTGACATTTTGTTTGGCAACTTCATCCTGGTGAATGTTTTTGATTCCTTCACTCATGGCATTCAGTGAAGCATGATGCTATAAGGGAAGAGGCCTCAAGACTTCTTCTGAGGCCATGTGGCCTTGTGAATATAGGCTTGGGTTCTTAGTTGACCTCAGAATTTGGTTATTTTTTTCCATTTTAGGTGAAAGGAGAATGGGTTATACAGCTGTCTCCACTTTGATGTCCCAAGGATCAAGGGAGTAACTTCACAACCTAGTGTAGCGGTAGCTGAGACAAGGACTCTGGTGATGCCATATTTTATGTGAACTCAGCTATATAGAAACTGGTTACTTTTCCCCCAAATCATTGAGAGGTGAGGACAGTATGCCCTTGAGGTAATAGGAGGAAATGTTTGTACTTTTGTTATTGCTAAATCTCCAAAGTAAATCGTTCCATATAAAGACAAATTAAAAAAAAAGACTAATTGATATTAATTTGTTAAATGGAGCTGGGGTGCTACCTATGGGCACCTAATAATCAGTACAACATAACCAATGGGGGTTCAAGCCAGTGGTAGTAGACCCTCAGTGTACACTAGAATCCTGAAAGGGATTTGTAACTTGCCTGGACACCTAGGGAAAAGGATAGTCATATCCGAGAGAACTTGCTATACTTGCATTGGTTATTTTTAAACTTGCTACGCTGTTCAAACATTTTTTATGAGATTAGAAGGACATTAGAGAGACTATCAGAATTTTATTAGGGAAGTCAAACTTGCATATACAGTTCATAGGATCATAGATTTGGAACTGGAAGGAGACTTAAAGGCCTTCTAGAGAGACCAAACTCTCAACTTAGAGATAAGGAAACTGAGGAACAAAGAGGCTAAATGCCTTGGAGACCTTGAAGTTCTATGACTTTGCACTAATGACAGGAAATTTTATTACTAAGCAACTTAATGAAAAGCAGATTTTGGAGAATGTACACATGATAAACTTTCCAAATGCCTAAATTTTCAGACAATTTCAATTTTTATCCCTAAATTTTATAAGCTTTTTGACCTTTGATAAGTCAAATGAGAATAACACTACATGAATCTGAAAATCAGATTCTAACTGCTAAGTTAGAAAGATCCTCAAGGTCATTTAGTCCAACCATATACCAATCATGAATTCTAATCAGAATACCTACCTAATTGGTTATTGTGCCAAATTAGGCTTTGTAAAATATCTTGTAAAGGAAAGATATGTATGTATAGTATGCTACACACATGTGTATATATGCATACCTGTATATGTATATTATGCATACATGTAAATAGTCACAATATGTACTGTAATATATCTACAGGTACGTATATGTTTGGGCATGTATATATATATGTATGTATACATATATATATATACATATACATGTGTATATTGCATATTGACATATATGCACATACACAGAAACCACTTAGGTAAGCTACTACTTAGTTACTTGACCCATTTCAATGATGAGGACCAGCCTGCCCACAGGCAGTTTGGGGGGTTATCTTACATTTACCAAAGTAGTTATTTGTTCTATCCGATACAGGGGACTCTCTAAGATTTTTAGAGTTCCTACCTCTAGCCCCTAGCCCTTCTGCAAACGTGAGTGGCAGTTACTTGTCTCATTAGTTAAGAGGATGTTATCAATTTGGATTCATCCAATTAAATTCATGGCTCGAGCCTCCACCAACGACAGAAACAGCCCCCCACTCTTTGTGCTTTGTCTCGAAGGATCTGAATCATGTGAACATGTTATAATGGTAATGATCACATCATCATGGTTTAACTGGATATAGAGTTCTTTCCTCATGACTGAAGAAGAAAAGGAAAAGTAATAAAAACAAATATGTATTAACATAACCACTGTACCTATAGCAACTGTGAGGCTAGCCAGCATTTAAGTTATTTATAGTACACCTACCATGCAAGATTTCTTGGACATAATTCATATTCCTCATCAGTCACTCACATCGGGAGCTAGGAAGAGTTCTAGTGCTGACATAGACAAGTGTACTCTGCTGCCCCCCTCCCTATCTGATTTTCTCATTCAAAGCCTCCTGAAAGTCCCTGCATATCTGAGTTACTTGGGGACCAGGACTGCTTCCCTATGCCTCTTCTTCTCAGCTGTAAGCAGCAAATTCTGATTCTGCTTTCCCAGTGTTTTTCTCAGAGTCCCAATCTCATGGACTATACTATATGGGACTCTGACTGATCCTCGAAGTGTGTTTATTAATAGTGCAGGCCATGCTGACTAGACTCCCATAACGGCCATTCCCTTTGTCTCTCTTTCTCTCTAAGTTCCCTCTGTAGCTGTTGCTGTCTCCTGTAATTTCTGATCTCATGTCATTTCGATCCTTTTTTTTTTTTTTTTGCAATTGACCCAAAGCACAAGGCCTATGACTCATCAGATGGAGCAGAATTAGATCTTGTTCTTATATCTATCTGGAGTTTATCCATAGGATTACTTATTTCCCTTTTCATGGAGTGGCTCAGGAAGCCAATCTCTTGATTAAGGAGATCTGATTATGAGGAAAGTCAAGTAAAATTTTTTTTGCCCAATGATTTGAAACTACACAGGGTTTTTTCAACTGGAGAAATGCACCCTGTTCCTTAAACCACTTTTATGGCAGTTGGGTAGCACAGTGGATTGGAGCACAAGACTTAGAGGCAGAAAAGCCTGAGTTCAAATGTGGACTCAGACATGAGCTCTGTGACCTTGGGCAAGTCACTTAACCTCTGTCTGCTTTAGTTTCCTCGTCTGTAAATGAGGGGCTGTTTTGTCCTTACCTCCCTGGGTTGTTGTGAGAAGGCGATAATATTTGTAAAGTATTTTACAAATCTTTAAGCACAATATAAATGCTAGCTGTTATTATCCACTGGAACATCCTCAGAGCAATAGGTGGAAAGAGCGCAGTCAAATTTAGGCTTGAAATAAGGAAAAACATCCTGATAATAATGGTGGAGGGAACAGTCAGTCTAGAATCAATGGACCAATAGAATCAAATTCCACCTCTGCCGCTATCTGTGTGACCTTGGGCAAGTCACAATCTCTCTGACCTCTCTGGGCCTCCGTTTCATTATACTGTACTAAATAGCTTCTTGGGACAACTTCTTGGGAAGACTCATCTTCCTGAGTTCAAATCTGGCCTCAGATACTTACTAGCTGGACAAGTCACTTAACTCTGCCTCAGTTTCCTCATCTGAAGGTGAAGCTGAAGAAGGAAATGGCAAACCACTCTAATATCTTTGCCAAGAAAACACCATATGGGGTCATGAAGGGTCGGACATGACTGAAATGACTGAACAACAATAACGACAGCAAAGATAGCTTCTTCCATCTCTTCCAGCTCTTGCTCTTAGATCCTATGAAAAGTGGATGCCTCCAGTTGTTGTAGGTTTCCCCTCTTTAGAGGTATTCAAGCAAAGGTAGATGAATACTATATATTATAGAGGCAATTGCTGTTCAGGTACCCATAGAACCAGATCTCTGAGGCCCCCTTCCCATTTTGACATTTAGGCTCAGCACTTTCTCTGCTCTTGCTTTGCTGAAGAAGGCAGGAAACATAGACTCCTGCTAGTTTTCACATGCCTTCAGTTCCTTTGTAAGTAGATTATTTGAAAGGCCACATTTTCCCATGGAAAAGTTTTTCAAATGGTGGTTAGAATGTCAGGCCAACCCACAAAAAAACAACCAACCCCCCCTCCCAAAAGCCATTTCACCCACAATGTGCCAGAAGTGTATTACTATTTGTGCTAACAGTATTAAAGACCCTAAACATCACATTCCTACAGAAACTGAATGTGATAATACTAACCAAAGCAATTTGTGGGATGGAAAATGAGATAGAAAAAGAATACCTTATTAATCACATTCATGAAATGGGAGCACATGGAGAACCTTCAGGATAAACCTATTAATGTATAATGAAATATTTTGACTTCATTAGAAAGTTGAATCTGAAGTAGCTAGGTCTGAGCTTAATTAAAATAATTCCAATTAATTATTTAAAGATGAAATAAAGTGTTTACTTGGGGTAGCATGAAGCATATTGTTGATCTTCAGTAAATAGTGAACAGAGATAAAACAGGGCAGATGTCTGGGAAAGAAAGAATTATAAAACAATCACAGAAAAGAAATTGTTCTAAATACAACTACTCATCAAAAAGGGATGGTTGGATATGTGGTTGATCACTTATGATCAACTTTTGATGAATAAATTAAAGAGACAGTTTTTGAAAATAACTTTCTGATCATGTGGCATAATAGAAAGGATTAAACTTGAAATGAGATTATGATGGACTAGTCACTTAACGTCTCAGAGCATCAGTTTCCTCATCTGTAAAATAGAGACAATGATCATACGTGCATTACTTACACCCACTGGGTTGTTGTGAGGATCTAATGAGGTGGCACATGTAAAAGAATTCTGTGCCACAGAAATCTGTTTGCTATGATTGTTGTTGATTTTTCTCCATTCTCATCTAGTTTGATGGCATTCAGATAGAAAATAGTCCTGACACAGGTTATTATTCTGCTATTATTTGTATTTATGCTTAGTGTTCTGTGGATTGTTGCACAGGTAGGTAAAGTGATTTTTTCCCCAATTGAATAAGATTATAAATTCATCCTTTGTAGGCTCACTGAAAGTGTCCTCTGGAGAGCTGCAATAGCAGACAGGATGATATGTACTTCATCTTGTTCCCAGATGGTTTTGATTTCTTCTGATTGGTCTTTATATTATGAAAGCTTTTCATTCCAAGCAGCTTGAAGATTATGAGTACTTGGAATGCTAACATCTATTAAAATGTCCTTAAATTTTTATGGAGCAATGTTATCTATGGCCAGTTGTGGGCAACAGCTTTTATATGATAGTGTTGTGGTTTTAATATAGCTTTATTCTCATGGACATTTTGAGGTCCCTATAAGGATGGGGCTCAATTAAATCAATCGATCTAATACCCCACCCCATTTAGAGTAAGTGATATGATAACATGCCCAGATAGACTCATCAGGCAAGAACATATCTCAATCAATCAATCATTTTAGATTCAGCATGAAAAGTACTTGGATACGTTGGTATGAAGTTGATAGAAACAATATCCAGATTGGCTGAAGAAACTTGGTCATGTCCTGTGGGTTATATAAAAGATAAATATTAGTTTATGATCATAGTTATTTGAACTTCTTATTGGGGAGAGATATTTGAACAAGAGAAGAGAGATCATCGCAGCAAAACCCTTGAGAAGGTGAGTACCTCAGTTTGGCCAGAACCTTGATCTCCATCTCCCCACTTCTTGGCTGGGGGAGAAACTTATGAGATGTGAAAGGTTCAGAGGATTTGAGACTTCCCATTGACATCCATCTAACTCTTTCTCCAGGATAGCAGTGACTGGAGGCAGTGTCAGCATCAGGAGCCAAGAGTGAACAATGTGGTGTGAGAAGCCAGATTCGTAGCATAGAAAAGAGGCCATCGCAAAGAAGCTATACCATGCCAAAGGGGAAATCTTGAGCACAGCATAGAGGGGAGAAGAGGATTTTCAATAAGCAAGATCAGCAAGCTACCCTTTTTTACTCCATGTGTTCTCTAAACTGGAGCCCACTTCTTTCTAGACTCCATTCGTACTGTGGGAAAGTGAGTCAAACATTTTTGGGGAGAATGTTTTGTAACAATTGTTCTTACTATACCACCTTAGTAAGTGTTACTTTCTAAAAGCTAAATTAAATAAAATAAACCAATAATCATGGTGTGGAGCAGGGGAGTTGGGATACCTGCAGCACTTAGGAGATATAGCATTAAAATGACCCAGTTGTACCTCTCAGGGCTACCCCTAGAGGCCTGTGGGGATATAGTAGCTCACCCACTTAGCCTATGTCAGTGGAAGTTGGGAGAATATGTCTTTCAACTTACTAAATGATACATTTCTAGTGTATGCTTCTAGCTACACATTTGTTTCTTACTAGGTATTTGATAGGTGCTAAATTTTTACCCGCTGCAGTGACATATTGTTCAGTTTCTACCCACCTTTTTTGCATAATCAGTATCGATCAATATGTGCTATAAATTCTGATGATGCTAACATGATCACGATCTTAAATCACTATCATAAACCCTTCTAGTTCCATAAACAAATTTGCATAGCCAAGCTGTTTGTTCAACACTTTTTTGTTGACATATCTTTGAGTTCACGTGGCTATTGCCCATTGAGAACTTATTGATTCCACTAATAATAATAGTTGACATTTTAAAGTTTACATTGATCCTCACAGTGACCCTGTGAGGTAGATACTATTAGAGGTGAAGTGACTTGCCCATGGTCATACATCTAGTAAATATCTGAGGAAGATTTGAACTTGAGTCCTCCTGACACCATGGCCAGTGTTCTATTCACCACACCACCTAGCTTTCATTCTATGATATTAGCCGTTTCACAGGCTCCTTCCATAGATAAATCCATTTGTTACATTCAACAAATCTAATGATGCAAACCTATCGTTAGCCTTTGTTATTGTTGTGTGAAGTGATGTTTGTTTCTTCCAGAAGGATTTTTGTAAATTTTTAACCTATTTATAAGGTTCTGCGAAAACATCTTTCTGTAAACTAGTTCGATTCTTGGTCCCTGATATGTCAGTTCCTGATGTCTCCTGAACTTAATTTAGATCATTGAAGAACTTAGTTACTGCAGCAAGAGATAGATTAGAATTAAGAAAACATGACACAAGATACCATAGTATGAGAAACTTTTCTTTTTTTTTTTTTAAGCATTCTCCAGTCACTGCTATCCTGGAGAAAGAGAATTAGGTGGATGTCAATGGACAGTCTCAAATCCTCTGAACCTTTCACATCTCATAAGTTTTTCCCCCAGCCAAGGAGTGGGGAGATGGAGATCAAGGTTCTGGCCAAAGCAGAGGTGCTCATCTTCTCAAGGGTTTTGCTACAATGCTCTCTCTTTTCTTGTTCAAATATCTCTCCCCAGTACGAATTTCAAATACCTATGGTTATAAACTAGCATTTATATTTTATATGAGCCATAGGACATTTTTTTCTTATTGTTGTTCAGTCATTTCCAACTCTTTGTGACCCCATTTGTGATTTTTTTTCACAAAGATACTGGAGTGGTTTGCCATTTCCTTCTCCAGCTCATTTTACAGAAGAGATAACTGAGGCACCCAGGGTTAAGTGACTTGCCTAGGGTCACAAAGCTAGTAAATATCTGAGGCGGGTTTTGAACTCAGGTCTTCCTGACACCAGGTCCAGTGTTCTATCCTATGTGCTACCTCGCTGCCCTAATATAGAATATAAGAAGTATACATTTTTCAAAATATTTTGAGGTGAAAATAGATTTTATTTTCAAGTTGTTAATAGAAGTACAAGCACTGCTTTTATGATAAGAAGCAGTGTAGTATAATGGAAAATGAGCAGGACTTTGAGTCAGGAAGATTTAAGTGTGAATTCTGCCTCTGACATTATTAGCTTTATGATCATGACCAACTCACTTAACCACTCTGAGACTGAGTTTTCTCATCTGCAAAATGGGGATAATGACAATGCATTGTAACAGAGTTGTTATGAAATTCAAATAAAATAATCAGTCAGCATTTATTAACCTCCCCCTCTGTGACAGGCACCAGGGACACAAAGACAAAAATGAAAATCTGGATCCCCAAGGAGCTTACATTCCATCAAGGAAAACTATATGTACATATGTCAAACTGGCACAGTGGATAGGTTGCTGGCCTGGAGTTAGTTAAACCTCAGTTCAAATTTAGCCTCAGGAAATCACTAGGTTTGTGAGCCTGGACAAGTCACTCAGCTCTTTTTGCCTCAGTTTCCTCATCTGTAACATGAACTGGAGAAGGAAATGGTGAAACACTCAAGTATCTTTACCAAGAAAACCTCAAATGGGGTCACGAAAAGTCAGACATGAATGAAACAACTAAACAATGCAAGATACATGAAAAATGAATAAAAGGTAATTGGGAAAAGGGCACTAGCAGCTGGAGGGGGTAAGGAAAGGGCTCATGTAGAAAATGTGGTCTTAACTGAACTTTGAAGGGAACTCAGCATTATAAGAGATAAGGTGAGAAGGAAATGCACTTCCTTTGTTGCCAGGTACAGGTAACAGCTTGTACAAAGGCATAGCCATGGAAGATGGAGTGTCATGTGTGAGGAACAGCATGTAGGCCACTTTGAGTGGACTGTAGATTTGTGAAGGGGATTAATGTATTATTTGGTTAGAAAGGTAGGATAGAGTCAGGGTATGTAGGGCTTTAAATGTCAAATGGAGGCATTTGTGTGTGATTGCAAAGCACTTTGCAATCCTCAAGATTTCCATAAATTCAGCTATTGCAACATATATAAGTTTTTGCAAATATAAAATTATAACAACTATAATTATATCTCAATATAGTATATTAAGTATTATTATAATTGCTGTAATATATAATAATTATAACATTAATAAAGATTATGATATATGTAAATGTAAAATTATCATTATAATTTATACTTATGATTATAAATTGTTGAGTGAATAAATTGCAAATAAGTATACAAAATAGAAGTACATATTTCCTGAAAACTTAAAATATGCCTTGGTTTTGAGCAACTCGTTAATATTTCTAATGATGAATTTGAGATTCGTGATCAAAGTAATATTGATATTTTGCCACTTAATTGTAACAATATAAAAATATAGCTTTTATTCTTTATAGATTGAACATCCTTTGCTATGACATCTTGAGGGGAATGAAACATTATGATAATATTGCCCCGATTTTTTTTCTCTTTAGTTATGCACATGTATGTGTTTTTCCCGGGGAAAGTGGGAAAATTTTATTTGTCTTGACTTTTTCTTTCATTTTTGCCCAGTGGGATAACGATATTTTGAGTACAGCTCATTTTTTTTTCTGGAGCTTTACTAGGTTTTTTTCTTGCCTTGACAAATAAGCATTTCTTCTTTCAACTTAGCCCCTCATTCACCTTTGTCTCCTGTGGAAGTTCAAAAGTAAACAAAACTGTAAGTGCTAAAGCACTTAGTTTGATGTGAGGCTTAAAAATCCTTCCTCTGTGATGATGAAGTTTAATGATGTTATGCTTTGAAACCTTTATCACTGTTGGAAAAGAAAGGCCCAATTTTTTATCAGAGAAGAAAAAGACCATATAAGTTAGATGGAAATTTGTGGTTTTCTCTAAGTAATTCCATGATTCTAACCCAAAGAACATTAGAAAAAGCAAAATACTACCTAAGTTCTAAAGTGGCTGTTGTTGTTTGTCCTTCGTTTTTGAAGAGGAGCAATGTGACAAAATGGTGTGATGTCTTGATTTGTGTGTGAATTAGATTTAAGGAAGGCAGAGTTGGGCAAGTTTGCAGCCTCACTCTCTCTTCCAGTGGAAAGACAAAAATAGAGATGACTGGTGATAGGCTGGGATGCAGTGGACGACCTTGGTATCTTTGATGTCTGTCCAAGCTCTAAGTGCTCCACAGCACCTGCATTAGCCATCTTCGTGACCATTGGAACAAATGGTTCTATCGGCTCATTCTGCCTGGGGAGGTCTTCACATGCTCGGGTCAGACACCCCCCTAACTCACTGATAGGTCTGAGGTCTCTCGGTTACCTTCAGCTTGATTTAGCTCAGCTGCTAAATGGTTTTACCGGGTAGTGGCTGCTGGGCATATTACAGCCTCAAGGAGCCACAGGTGAGAGCTGGGTGGCAGATGGACACGAAAGGTGGATGAGCAGCCTCAAAAAGGGCTCGGCAAGCCCTTACACTAGAGGTGCTAGTCCTCCTTGAATACCCCATTCATGATCCTAAGGTATTTGATAAAAAGGGTAACATATCTGTAGATAACTCCCTAAATCTAATGTGGTATATTAATATCACAGAACTGTAGAATTACATGATTAGAAAGATTATCATGTTTATTTCCCTTGATTAGGCATCCATTTGATCTGTCAGCATCCAGAAAGCAGTCCATCTGAATGATCCCAGACAAATGAGGAGCTCTCTCATTTTTAGAGAAATCCAGAGGTTTACAGCTTTCTGAATAACCTATTCTCATATTTAACAACTTTCCTTCCTGTGAATTCTTCTTTGATCTAGCTAATATTCTAAGAGCAGCAGCTTATGCCCATTTCCTCTAGCTCTGGCTTCAGTGGAGATGGAGACCATCTGATGACCATCATCTGTAGTTTTGTTTTATTTAGGATGGATATAAAAAGCATTGTATCTCAAACTCCTACCCAGTGCATTAATTCTTTTTACAACCCGGCTTATAGCTGGTAATTCAACTTACAGCAGAACACTCCAAAAAGTGGTAAATGAAGCATTGCAAATTGCATGACATTCCAGTTCTGATCCACTACCGAATAACTTCCATCCATTGGTTCTACCTATTAACTGTGTGTGTGTGTGGGGTGGGGTAACTGACCAATCAAGGCCTAGTTCTGGGAGTATGCACAGGGGACTCTCTATAAGTGGGGTCTGGAGAGCCCATTTCTGGAAGTACATGATGATGTACAATGGAGGGACCTCCCTGAGTGAGAGCATGTGTTTTTTGTCCACTTACTGCATGGTGAAGCAAGAGCATTTAATTGGTTGCTAAGCCAGACTGAGTATGTATATTAAAAGTTTCTAACTAGCTAAATGACTCTCTTTCCTGGTGGTAATCAAGGTAAGACCTTCAGTAAGCCTTCAGTTAGGGAGAGAGGTAGCTACTTCCCCCACCCATGCTGACATATGTCTGGAATGACTTTGTGATCTTTGAAAGATCAGAAGAGAACTGGGTGAGGAGATAGTAACACTAAGGAGCATCCTTGGAATAATGATAGAGTCTTGCTAAGTGATCGCTTTGAAAGCAACAATCCTCATTTAGATATATACATTCTGGAATGTTGGTTTAAAAAGCAAATCTCATTACTAAATTATGCTCCTTATTGAGTCATTTAAAGTCTATGAGAAAAAGGAAAATGGCGATTGAGTAAGGGTTGCAATCTGCAATAATAAATAAAGTGAAAGTCTTATAAATGAAAAGGAAACATCTTTTGCTCTGTAGATCCAAGATCAAACACTGCTTTGTATTTTTGTTTTAGAGATTGTTCAAGCCAAAACTTGAGGTTTTGTTATATTGTTAAGTATCAATGTGGGGATGAATCAAAGGATAGAAAATCCAATGCATATAAGAGTTACTGTATGCATTTTAAAGGCAGAGATGCCTTGCACAACATCAAGGTGCAGGGAAAGTGGTGAGGGCTGTTGAGCAACCTAAGAAAGCAGAAAAACCTTCATGTCTGAAGCCAATAGACAGCTCCATGACTAGATCTCTCATGTCTATTTGCTACAGGGAGGTTTTTAATGAGAGCAAGAAGGCAACAAAACAGACACCTATGGATCAGATCCTCAAAAAGCTATCAGATGTTTCTGTTTCCTTAAAGATAGCCCCAAATGTCTAAAGCTCCCAAAAGAAACCCTCTTGAATTTCTCAACCTTGCTTAAGGCTTGAGATTCATAGGAGTGAAAATTGGCAGGAGTTAGAAAGTCAAAAAAGACTTTCTATGACATACATACATACATATATACATACATATATATATACATATAATGTGATTAAATTAAATAGTTGCCTCATTTAATTGATTTGTTTCTTTAGATAGCTTTATACTTTTCTGTGTTATTTATATTTGTATAAATGTATCCTATTCTTCACATATTTGGGTATATAAAATTCCTTTTCAGGAATAACCAATTATATGATTGTCTTTTATGGTGAAATCTGATTCAACTCCCACAATTTTTACTTAAAGCATCTGTATCTAGAAAAAACTGGTTATTTGTACATGGAAGGACACCTAATAGGTGTCAAATCTACTTCACAAAGTAATGAGTTCTCTATCATTTTATGTGTATAAGCAGAGTTAGGAATTTTTTGAAAAAGATTCCCATATCCAGAGGGAGGTAGGAGTAAATCACTTCAAGATCACAAAATCAGAGGGGCAGCTAGGTGGTGCAGTGGGCAGAGCATTGGCCCTGGAGTCAGGAGGACCTCAGTTCAAATCTGGCCTCAGACACTTGACATTTACTAGCAATGTGACCCTGAGCATCTCACTTAAGCCCAATTGCCTTGCCAATAGCAGAATCAGTCATTGGAAGACATCTTAGAGGCCCAGTCTAAGCCAAAAAGGAATGACAAAAATAATAATATTTATATCGTGCTTTAAGGTTTGCAAAACAAACCTTTACATATGCAAATCTTACTGCAATTTTAAGCTTTAAGAGTTTAAAGATACAGACTTTTGGAACACTCTGTATTGTGTATATATAACACTCCCCCCACCAAGTTCCAACCTCTTCTGCCATTTACTTAAAGATTCAATGAAGAATAAAATATTTCCGTAGGCAACCCTTTCCTCTTTGGGAGAACTCTAATTATTATAAAGTATTTCCTGATATTAAATTGAAATTAATTTCCCTGTACCTTCCAGTCATTGTCCCTTGTTCTGCCCCGTGGGGCCAAGCTGAATAAGTCTAATGCCTCTTTAACGTGACAGCTTTCAAATACTTGAAGTTGGTGTCCTTGTCCTATTCAAATCTTTCAATTCTTCAGACTGTCCCCTCTTTGTAATAATAAATCACAGGATTCGGAGTTAAAAGAGACCTTAGAAGTCATCCAATCCAACCCCTGTATTTTAAAAATGAAGAAACCAAGACCCAAAGTTCCTTCAATGAATCTCGGTCTTCAACAGTATAGTCTCTAGTCCTCTTACCATCCTGGTACCCCTCTATAGATACTCTCCAAGTCAACAATGTCCTGCCTAAAATACAATTCCTAGAACTGAACATAACATTCCAGATAGAGTCCGACCAGGTTAGGGTGCAGCAAGGCCATTACCTCCCTTGTTCTGGACACTGAACCTATTATTGCAGCTCAAGACCAAATTAGTTTTTTTTTTCCTTTTTGGCTGCCATGTCACAAATCCTTTTCACATGATCTCTAAGGCCCCTCCCACTCGAAGATTGTATAAGTCTACATAGATGTTTCTAAAAAAGACTAATGAATGATTACATTTCAGGAAAACTATCCTTTGGTTTGTTGCTGAAACTGCTATTTGTAGAAGTTGGCTTTGTCTATGACAGTCTTTAGATTCATGTTTTTCTCCCCATGGTTTTGCTTTAAATCAATCTGATTTATCTTGCATTACTGCAGGTAAAAAAAGGACAGACTGTGTATTTGGGCAGGGGAAAATGTATATGGGGACCTTCTGCTGCTCTGTCTTTTGTAAGTATCTGTGCAAAAAGCCAAAAGATAGATCGAAATTTGGCAAGATCTATGTTTTGTAGAATTTGAAAGAAGATAGGTTTGATTTATTTTTTGGAGGTATTGCTATATGACATATTGCAGATCTGCAGGAGGAAGAAATCCCATCTGAGTTGGGAAAGTTTCAGATGGAATCATGCTGTGCGTTGGAGTTCCTAGGAGGGCTCCTGGTAGAAGGATAATCTACTTTTTGAAACTCCTCTATGACATCCCAAGTGACCATCTCCAAGATGAAAGAAAGAAAGAAAGAAAAAACAGAGGCATTCAGGTGGTTTTAAAATAAAGAAATTAGTAAGCAGGCATACAAAATGTGCAGCTTAGTCATTCCTGTCTGTGAAAACTGCCTTTACTATTTTCGTTGCTGGCATTCACAGTCCAGAGAAAATAGATAATAAATAGAAACTTCTGCCAAGCCTTTCTCCCTTTTCTCCTTCGTATTTATTTAACCTTATGTTTCATATCTTCAGTGCTACCCATGTGTGATGTTTAATACATGAAATATGTTGCTGCTGTTTTATCTAACGATTGCATCTATATGCAAAGTTTTATATAATCAACGACACTAACAATGGGTTCTTTTATTTTGCTTTCTGAGGACAGCTTTGTGCTCTGGTGGAAAGACTGCAAAAAAAAGAGGCTGTCTCCAGAGTTCCCTAAGAAAAAGATCTTTTATGTTGGAATTAGAGTGGGATATTACACTAATTCCTCTCTAAAGATCTGGCGTAAAGAAAGAAGCCTGGTGCAGTGATCTAGAATCTTTCTCTTTCTCTCTTTCTTTCTTTCTTTCTCTCTTTCTTTCTTTCTTTTTGTCTTTCTTTCTTTCTTTCTTTCTTTCTTTCTTTCTTTCTTTCTTTCTTTCTTTCTTTCTTTCTTTCTTTCTTTCTTTCTTTCTTTTCCTTCCTTCCTTCCTTCCTTCCTTCCTTCCTTCCTTCCTTCCTTCCTTCCTTCCTTCCTTCCTTCCTTCCTTTCTTTCTTTCTTTCTTCTTTTTTTTGGTACCTCTTTTTTTTGTTTGGTACCTCTGCCCTACACTAATGACATCACAAGTCTGGATCAAAAAAAAAGTCTTATTTGCCCATTTCATGGAAAAGTCAAATAAGTAAGGGAATTCAATAGACAGGTGAGCCTTATTTACTAGATGTACATTTCCTGAGGCCTCACAGGCAACCCAATCCTTTTGTTCAAGCTGAAGGATACAATGAAGCTGGAGCAGGACAAAATCACCCAGGAGCCTTTAGCAAACAGGAAGTAACTATCAAAGCTTTTAGAAAAAAGGCTCGGAAGAAAATACGCATTTTGGCTGCAACTTTCAGAGACTGCAGAATGAGAAATAAGCTTTCGAAGAATTGTTGAGGCAATTCAACTCTAATAATATCTTCAGTCCGTGAACCAATCAAGTAATTTGATATTAGCACTTTGTCTCAGATTAAGGAATGGTGTAAACTGAATGAGATATTTAGGAATAACACAGAACAAAGTGCACTTGAAGGAGAAGTAATAGATGATTCTAAGAATGAGAGCTGATATCTAATTGTTTATGTAATCTATCAAGCTAGATACCATGGAACAGTGGTTCTCAAACTTTTTGGTCGTGAGCCCCTTTACAATCTTAAAAAATTATTGAGGACCCCAAAGAGCTTTTATTTATGTAGGTTATATGTATCAATAATTACCATAGGAGAAATTAAAACTGATAAATTAAAATATTTATTTCTTAATTTGTTTAAAACAATTATAAACCTATATGTGTTAATACAAATAGCATATTGTACATGAAAAAATCAATATTTTCCAAAAGAAAAAAAATTAATGGGAAGAATGGCATGCTGTTACATGTTTTTGCAAATCTCTTTAGTATCTGCCTTAATAAAGGATAATGAGATTCTCATTTCTGCTGCTGTATTCAGTCTGTTGTGATATGTTATTTTGGTTGAAGCATATGAAGAAAATCCAGCCTCACACAGATCTGTAGATGGGAAAGGAAGGATAGGCAAATAATATCTTAGTATGATTATGAAAATTATTTTGTCTGTGAACTCTGAAAGTGTCTTGGGGACCCTCAGGAATTTGCAGACCACACTTGCGAACTGCTGTCATGAAGAGTAGCTTCAATGTAGGAAAGATGAGCACTAGGGCCACCCAAAAAGTTCATGAGAGACAAAATCCAAGGAAGAAGAATCCTTCTTTGCTGCTGTTATTGGCTCATAACCCCTTCATGTAATCTTAGAGTTGGAATGGACCTCAGAGGCAATTTAACCCATCCAACTGAACAAAAATCTCCACTAAATCATATCTAGCAAGCGGCCTTTACTTGAAGACTTCCCAAGGAAGATTGAATTTTGGATAGTTCCGTTAGGGAATTTTTCCTTACATTGAATAGAAATCTGTTTTTCTACAACTTCTAACCATCATTTCTAGTTCAACCCTCTGGGGACGAACAGAACAAGTTTAATCATCTTCCACCTGACAAGCCTTCCAACACTTGCAGATAGCTATCATATTTCACATAAGTCTTCTGTTCTTGAAGTTAAAAATGATGAACTCCTTCAAATGATTCTTTTTTTTTTTTAGTGAGGCAATTGGGGTTAAGTAACTTGCCCAGGGTCACACAGCTAGTAAGTGTCTGAGACCGCATTTGAACTTGGGCCCTTCTGACTCCAGAGCCAGTGCTCTATCCACTGTGCTACCTAGCTGCTGCCCCTGCTTTTAAAAATTAATTTATTTTAAACTTAAATACTAAAACTTAAATACACAATAAGAAAAGAAAAAGAAATGTTTTATAAACTTAAATATTAAAACATAAATACAAAATAAGAGAAAAAGCATTTCCATGTGCACAGCAGAACATGAGAGGATTCAAAATATACAGCAATAAATTTCCACTTCAAGAAAGCCTATATAATAAATACTACACAGTGTGTTCAGAGCTGTCCATCCTATTTTTGCTTCTTTGTAAGTTTTCTTTTGTTCTCTGCTGTATACTTTTTACTTTATTCTTTTTCCCCCCTTCCTCCCTCCCCTCCCCTAAGAAGGCTACATTTAAGTGAAGATATATATATATGTATATATACACATATACACATTCATACACATATACACATGCATACACAAACATACATACATACATACATACACTTACATATACATATACTTAGGTATCTATAATCATACTCATATGTAGACATATACATTCATTTGCATCTTTATAAGATTGTATTATACTTATTTGTCCTCTGTTTCTCTGTCAAATGATTCTCATATGGCTTAAACTCAATCATCTTTGCCATCCTGGTTGCCCTTCTCTGGAGTCTTTATAGTTTTGTTAATGACTTTCCTAAAACATGGCACCAAGACCTTAACATAATACCCCAAATGTACTCTGACCAGGGAAGAGTCACATGAAATGATCGCATCCCAGCTTCTTTTTTTTTTTCCAAGGGAAAAGACAAAGTTTATTAGGGATTCACCATAATGGGTTGTCTTAAGAAATCCCACCCTTTTTGATGCCTGTTTTCACAAGCAGGCCAGATTCAATCTAAGCTGAGCTAGATTGAATCTGAGCGCCTTCATGGAGGCAAAATGGAGATTATATACACAAAATTTGTAGGAGGGATTGAGGGGTGGTCTGGGGTGACTAGAGGAGGGCTTTAGGGAAGGTCTTGAGGAGGAGTCTAAGGAGGACAAGGTGAGGTCAGAGTCCAGAAACCAAGAGAATGGGCACATCTCAGCTTCTACAGGTCTATGGTGACTCTCAAAGTAACCTAGGAGAGTGTGAATTTTGGGGTTAGTGTGCCTCACTGTTGGCTTATGGTGAGCTTGCAGTACACTAAACACCCCACTTCTTGGATATTTCTCTAAGATATTATCTAGTTGTCTATTCCCCATCTTGCCCTTAGAGTTGATTTTTTATTATTAGTGTTGACTTTAATTTATACCTCTTCAGTTTCATGTTATTAGTATCTGTATTCAATTTCATGCTGTTAGTCTTGGTCTGTTTTTTCTAACTGGTTAAGATTTCACTGGATTCTTTGCATGACTCTGTCATATAACATTCTAGCTTTCCCTGCCAGGTTTTACCATCTGCAAACTTGATAAGCAAGGTACCTGTGCTTTTATCCAAGTCATCAATCAAAAGGTTAACCATCATAGAGCCAAATGCAGACCTCAGGGGCCCAGCATCAGAGACCTCATTCCAAGCCGATGGCTAGCCATTAAAGAATACTATTTGGGTCTGCCCATTCAGCTAGTTCTGAATCTACCTTCTTGTGTTATACCCACACCTTCTCATCTTGCCTATGAAAATAGTACAAAAGGTTTTAGTCAAATACTTACTGGCATCTAGGAAATGAAATTAATCAGACAGGATCCATTCGTGTTGACAACATGCTGACCTGCAGCAATTAACCATTTATTTTCTACATGTTCACAATAACCATACCTTCTAGGTTGTGCAGTGGATAGAGAGCTAGTCCTGGAGTCAGGGAGATTTTAGCTTCAATTCAGCCTCAGATATTTCCTAGCTATATGACCCTGAACAAGTCACTCAAAAAAAAAAACCTCTGTTTGCCTCAGTTTCCTCATCGGTTAAATGGGGATCATAATAGCACCCTGCAGGGTTGTTGTGAGGATCAAATGAGATGATAATTGTAAAGTGCTCAGTACAGTATCTGACACATAGTAGGTACTCTATAAATGTTTATTCTCTTCCTTTATTTCTATTGGGTCCTAGAATTTTGAGAATAATGCATGTCAAACTCACTAGTCAATAGTTTATATACTTTTCTCTCTGCCCTTTATAGAGCATCAGGACTTCATTTTCCCTTATCCACTTCTGCAGCAATTTCGCCTATACTTGTAGTCTTCCAAAAATCACAGACAGTGTTTCAGCCATCATGTCTTCAGTAGCTCCCCATTACCTCCTAAGAGAAGTTCAAACTCTTCTCCTGGCAATCAAGGACTTCTGGCACTGGGGATCACACTCCCTTTCTGGGCTCGTTCCATTTTACTCCCATCCAAGTACTCTACATTTGAGTCAAACTATACCACTTTCTGCTCCTAAACACACTCTGGGCTTTCGTACCTCCATTCTTTTGCTTAGGCTATTCCTGTTCCTGTAATGCCCTTCCTTCCATGTCCAGCAAGACCCTCAGTCCCAACAATGGCTAACAACCTCCCTCTTTATACCTCTTATCAAGTTTTGCTCTGTAATTCTGTAATATATATCATGTAATATTGTGCATTATAGATTTTGTGTTGGTGTGTTAGCCTCCTACTAGATTGCAAATGGCTTGAGGGCAGGGATTGTGTCTAAGCTAAAAATTACACCTGTCTCAGTGCTCACAGGTTGTGGTTTGTCCTTCGTTCTCAAAGAGGACCATGAAATCAGGAAGATGGTGCCATGACTTTCAAGTGGACTGGATTACAGTGAGGGAGCAAGGTCACCAGCCTCAATTTCTCCTCTGGAGCCATCTGCGTCCACTGGCCAGATATAGATCAGGACAAAGCTTAAAAGTGTTGCACATGATAAATGTTCACTGTTTAGTTATTACTATTACAGTATAACAAATAGGACTGCTACCAGGGAGGTATACCTACTTCTTTTCTACTGTTGTTGCTGTTCAGTTGTGTTCAACTGTACATGACCTCATGTCTGTAGGGTTTTACTGTCAAAGATGCTGGAGTGGTTTGCCATTTCCTTCTTCAGCTTGTACCCCCATTTTAAAGATGGGAATTGAGGCAGATAGGGATTAAGAGACTTACCCAGAGTCACACAGCTAATAAGTGTCTGAGGCCAGATTTGAACTTAGATTTTCCTGACTCATTTATTTTGGACCCACAAACGAGGTCCAGATTAGGTTCAGTCTTAGAGGAGCCTGGCATCTAATAAAAGGGGTTAGGCTTCGTTTTTTTTCCATATTTTCTTGGCTCATTATGTCCCCTACCCTAATGTCCTATAAAAAATTGCTTTAGGCTTAGAATCTCCCCAGAGTAAGGATTAAAAAATCTTCAATGTACAATATTAATCACATATGGGACAGATATTTATTTCCCATGTACAAAACAATTGCTAAACACAAAGCACAGGTACACATTGACAGAAAGTCTTAACTAAACAAGTGGCAGTACAACTACTGCTATACTCTGCTCAGTATAAACCTCATTAGAACATAAAGCAGTCTGCAGGACTGTTAATAGCAATTACTACATTTCACCTCTTTCCTGACTCTTCAAATCCAAGTCTACTGATGCTAGTCCAGAACTTGGGCTCCTCCCCTTGATGCTAATCATTTTCTCTGATGCAGACACTTTCCTTGCTGACAGTAGCCAGTTCCATCCTATGAACCCACAGCCATTGGCTCTCTAACTTCAGAATGAAACTAAGCTTGGATATTCCCATGTCAAAACCAATATTTGGTCACCTCCCATTCAAGGAAAGGAAACACAAAATAAATGAGGCAGCCAAAGTCCCAGACTCAAGTTCATCTAATTGGATCTTTTTGTTCTCTCTGCCATATGGACTGTGGTGGGGGAAAGGGTGCTATACCTTCCTCTACCCCCACACAAAAAGACTAGTGAGAGGGTGCTGCTTGTTGCATGGAAAAACTGTTCTGTCTATATCCCAAAGGCATAAAAAAGGGGGTGGGAAGGGGAGGAAAGGACCTATTTGTACAAAAATATTTATAGCAGCTGAGAACTGGAAATTAAAGGGATGCTCATCAATTGGGGAATGGCTGAACAAGATGCGGTATATGAATGTAATAGAATATTTATTGTGTTGTAAGAAGTGACGAGGAGGATGATTTCAGAAAAACCTGGAAAGACTTACATGAACTGATACAAAGTGAAGTGAGCAGAAACAGGAGAACATTACACTCAATAACAGCACCACCGTAGGCTGAAGAAAGTTGAATTACTTAGCTATTCTCAGGGATACAATGGTTGAAGACAATCCCAAAGGACTAATGATGAAGCACACTCTCTGCCTCTAGAGAAAAAACTGATATTGTTTGAATACAGACTGAAGCATGCTATTTTTTACTTTCTTTCTTTCATTTTCTTTTATTTGAGTCTTATTTTACAAAATTACTAGTATAGAAATATTTTACACACAACAACATACAAATTTACATACATACAACATACAATTACATACAATTTTACAAACACACATATATACACATATACATGTATATACATAATATGTGTGTGTTGCTTGTCATCTTAGGGATGGGGGAGGGGAGGGAGGGAGGAGTAGAATTTGAAACTATATAAAAAAATCTCAAATGTTAAAAAATTAATTAAACATGTAATTGGTGAAAAATTATATATATTTTTAAAAAGAGGCAAGGACAGAATCACTCCCCCTTTAAAAGACCACAGAGTCATTAGCTCTTCCCACTCTGTGGCCAGTAAGGACATTGGCTTCTCATCTCAATGTACAAGCACTTCAGGACTGAGTCACATATAACCAGAAGTAGGGAGAGACTGTTCATCCCCAAAGGACTCATGTGTTGAGCCAGCAAACATGGTCAGTTAGAATCAGGGCTCTGCATATGCCCTATTTAACCTCCAGTTATAGGTAGAGGCTCTTCAGAGATTGCTATGTTACCCTCCTTTGAAATCCCTTCCCCTCCCCGCCAAAATCCCATGCTAGCCAACCTTCTGACCGTGAGCCTCTAGCTAGTTAGCTAGACTAGTCTGTTGCTGGCCTGCACTTGTCACCTTTCCAACTTGATAGGACCTGCCAGCATTTGTGCTCTGTTGGCACAGCCTCCCAGAATCCAAGGTCACCTCCAAGCTACAATAAGGAATCGGAGCAGCTCATTAGTGGCAGAAGTTAAAGGCATGAACATTGAGGAACAACAGTAATGGTGATCATTTACAATTATGTAGAATGTGACAATTTTCTTAGGGTTTTCATCTTCTAATTCACTTAATCCTCATAGAAGTCCTTGCACATAGTAAGTGTCTAATAAATGTTTGTTGAATTGCTAGGTAGGTGGAGCAGGTATCATTGCTCCCACTTTAAAGATGAGAAAACTGAGACTCAGAAGGTTTAAGTGACTTGCCCAAGGTCACATAGGTAGTAATTGGCAGAACCTAGGTATTTGAATGAAAGTCTAGTGCTGTTTCCATTATTCCAGATACAGTGGAGCATGATGCTTTGGATGTAGTAGACAATTAATGGTTATCCAGTGAAACACCTTTATGTAGTGAGAAGACCATCATTCCAAAGTAGAGACAATTGAAGAGCATCTTCCCTTTGAGGGTAATTTTCTAGAACTCATTACAGTCAATGGTTCAGTTCTTAGAGACCTGGAATCTTAAATTCAGTACTTTATGACAAGGACAAAAGCATCAAGGAGCCCAATTTCATTATGAGAAGTTTTCATAGAGACAGCAAGTTTTACTGAGAAGAGCGCTGAATCTGGAGTCAGAATATCTGTCTGAATCTCAGCTTTGAGGCTGTATAACTGTGTCACCTTGGACAAGTCATTTAACTTTTCTTGGTTCCTCTACCTAGAAAATGAGGCTAATAATAATGCTTTGTCAATATGCACTTCATAAATGATTATTGACTGATTGTTTCATGAAGTTGTTTGGAGGATCAAATGACACATTTAAACTCATTTCTAACTATAAATTGTCACTGAGGTAGAATCCATACAAACCAAATAAAAATTGTTCTGAGACAATCTTATAAACAAAGGGAAAACACCAGTATTAGTTAATTATTCTTTGTTTAGACAAATCATTTTGGAATGACATGCAAAGATAAATTGCCTCTTAATTCTTGAAAGTAAAGGTTGTTGCCATTGCTGTGATTATCAGTGTCCAGAATAATTTATTTCATTATTAAATTATTATGATGAAGAATCAAAAGCATTTTGTGACAAAATGTATCTAACAAAATGTTTTGACCCACTCTAGTGAAGTGAGGAGCTTGCCAGACTGGGAGTCAGGAAAATCAAGTTCTAATTCCTGCTCTGCTGCTATCTGTGTCATCTTCCTCATCTGGGCCTCAGTTTCCCGAATTGTAAACTGAAAGAGTGGCACTAGCTTATCTCTAAGGTCATATCCAACTCTCAAAGTCTATGATTCTTAGTTATAGCTAGTTGGTTGATTAATAGAGTGCAGTGTTAGTGAACATACACAGAAGTGGCAAATATTTCCAAATTTCATTATTATGTGATAACAATGACAATGTATGTTATTATTACATATATTACAACATGTATGTAATACATAAATTGTGCTAAAATAAAGAACATTCTTTGTCCTTAAAGTCTTGCCTTTCAAGACAGGCAGCTAGGTGGTGTAGTGGCTAGAGTGTAGACTGGGAGTTCAAATCTAGCCTCAGACATTTACTAGATGTGTGACCCTGGCCAAGTCACTACAGCATAGGCTGCCTCAGTTTCCTCAGCTGTAAAATGGGGATACCAACAGCACCTGCTTCCTAAGGTCATTGTGAGATAATATTTGTAAAGTGCTTTGCAAATCTTAAAGTGTTATTAAAATGCTGGTTATTATTTTTATCATTATTATTGTTATGACAGATATTTTCTTCTAAGACAAAACTCACTATGAAACAGAAGCAGTCTAAAGCAGGTATGTTATTTTTGGATGAAATGGGAGGTATAGGAGTAGGAGTATGGCCACATATAGAATTAGATCGCTCGACACAAAAATAGCTAGAGAATGAGAGAACCGTATAGAAAGAAAGTTCATATTGATTGGCTCGTCTAATTATGCATGACATGGGTTTATTTTTTAATAGCAGAGGAAATATTTCTCTCAGAAAAAATGTCCTGATATTTAGGCTAAATGTTCCTTTCCTTAATTGCCTCTTTTCTGTTTCCAGCTGTGTACCCTCCAACCAGGCAAAATCAGGAGCTCTCCTTCATTGGTGTTAACACCTTTTAAATATTTGTAGAATCTTATCGGTACCCGTATATCCCCTCTCCACCATTACTTGGCCACCCTACCCCGACCAAGCTCTTTTGATCTTACTACTTAAGTCATTCCCTTTGATCACTACGGTGCCTGGGATCTGGACCCTCTCAAAAATGTCAGCTTACTTCTGTTATCAGATATCGTCCTGATATAAAAACAGAGCATTCCAACTGGTTGCTGGAGAAGTGGGATAGTAAAGGAAATGTTCCTTTATTGTTCCATGATGTAATTCCTTGGAGAATTTGACCCAACATAGGACCTTTCTCTCGAGCTATTGCATCAAATTGCAGAGTAATAGTCAATTTGTTAGACCTTTTCACCCACCTAACACGGGCAGCTTCACGAATGGAGTGATTGCAGGGAGCCAGGAAGGGCTCCCTGTGCTTCTCCTCCCATCTGTCATACTCTTCCCCCAACCTCCAACCAAAGTCTTCTATTTTTAGCTGTTGCTTGCAATTCCTTTGATCAGGGACAAAATCACTTTATTCCAACATTTGCAGTTCCCATCTTTATTCATCTGTACTAGTTGGCACTCATTCCCTGGACACTGGTACTCTGCCTCCCCGGTCACCTCTATCTCTTAAGTTTATCTATCTTTACTCAAAACTCAGATCAAAGCCCACCTTCTGCAGAAGGTCTTTCTCAATTCCTCTAATTGATAATTAATTCTCCCTTTGAAATGAATGTCCATCAATTCTGAATACATCTCTATGTACCTAGTAATTTGTATTCTGTTTCTCTGAATATCCTCTCTAAGTGAGGGCAGGGGCTTCTCCGCCCCACCCCACCCCCTTTGCCTTTCTTTGTATTCTTTGGCATGGAGTAAGAATTTAATACTAAAATGGTTTTCCTAATGTTCGGGTCCAATCATGTCACCTCCCTACTCAATGAACTCCAGTGGCTCCCTATTACTTCCAGGAGCAAATATAGAATGTTTAATGTTTAGAATGTTTAGCATTCAAAGCCCTTCATAACCTAGCCTGTTGCTACCTTTCCAGCCTTCTTCTGCCAAACTCCTTGACATATCCTCTTTGATCTAGTTACACTGGCTATTCCCTGAATAAGACACTCCATCTCTTGGCTCCCAGAATTTCCTCTGGCTATCTGTTATGCCTCCTTACTGCTCTCAGACCACTGATTTTACTGGCTTCCTTTAAGTCCCAACTAAGATCCTAACTTCTACCCAATGCTTTCCCTAACCCTTCTTAATTCCAGTGCTTTCCCTCTGTTGATTATTTTCCTATTAATAAATATAAATACCCCTTTTCTCCTGCATATAGCTTGCTTTGTATACATTTGTTTTTTTTTGTCGTCTCCTCCTTTAGATTGTAAGTTCCTCGAGGGCAGAGACAATCTTTGAACTCTTTTTGTATCCCCAGTTTAAACACTGTGCCTGGTGCAAAGTAGGTGCCTTTTGTTGTTCTTCATTCCTTTCAGTTGTGTCCGACTCTTCATAACCGCATTTGGGGGTTTCTTGGCAAAGATACTGCATTTCCTTCTGCAGCTCATTTTGCAGATGAAGAACTGAGGTAAACAAGATTAAGGATCACAGTTAGGAAGTGTCCCAGGCTGGATTTGAACTCATGGAGATGAGTCTTTCTGATTCCAAACCCAATTCTCTACCCATTACACCACCTAGCTGCCCAGGTAGGTGCTTAATAAATGCTTATTGGTTGATTTTTCCCAAAGTGTTATTTTGTAATACATAGTCACTACTTTTATTCCATCTCTGGATTCATTTGTATTACTTTCCTATCATTCCTGCTTTTTATAATGTCTTCTAATTTCTCTTGAAAAATTTACTTATTGGCTCCTCCTACTTCAAATCATTCCAGAGAGAGAGCCTCATCTTTTTTTTTTCTATTTTGCAGATATTCCTATCTGACATCTCCAAGATAATGTGGAATGGTTTCTATCTGAGAGTATTCTTCAAATTTGACTATTAATTTCACAGGCAACTTCCTGTGTCTGGATCCCTGAAATTGAAATCCGTATCATCATTAGCAGAAGCATGCTTGCTTAAGATCTTAATTACATGGACAAAGAGTGAAACAATCTCAAAGGTAATTGTTTCTAGACAATGTAGAGCTTTATAGATTAAAATCAGCCTCTTTGAGTTAGACTCAGCAATGTAGAGGAAATAGCCATTACAGACCACAGACCACAGGTGCAGTAATCTGCATGACTGAGTCCTCAGGGCAGACAGATTTTCTCTGAAGTTGCTGAGTCTGTTGTTCAGGAGAGTTGATTCTCAAACTGGAAAGGACAAATGTACAGTTGGCCATGGTGGTCTTTATCAGTCAAGAACATTTATTCAGCTCTTACTTCTTGTCAGGTATTATGCTAAATGTTGGGAATGCAAATAGAAAAAAAAAAAAGAAAGATAGTTCCTAGCCTAAGGGAGCTTACATTCTGATGAGAGAAGACAGCACATAAAAGGAAATTGAGAAGTATGTATTAGTGGGGAGAAGGTACCAAAAGAAATCTAGAGAATCAAGAGTGTATCCTTGAGAAGAATGAAACAGTGAACATGGCTAGCATGGGATCCTTTTTTTTCTTTTTATTATTTATTTAATATTTTTAGTTTTCAGCATTGATTTCCACAAGATTTTGAATTACAAATTTTCTCCCCATTTCGAC
>CM053622.1:666216867-666262179 GCA_028646595.1 Phalanger gymnotis
GCCATCTTGGCTCCGCCCCGTCTGACTCTCTTATTGAAACTGAAGCTCAGATGTGACTGACTTGCTCACCCATAGTGGCTGAGATCAGAACATCCATCTCTCTCACTTTCTTCATGCATCACAGCCCACCCCCCTTTTTTGGTCTTTCATGTCACTTCTCCTGCCCTAAGTCATGGTTGATAAAGTATTGTCGCTTGCTTATGCCCATGATTTGTGTGACCTGAGGAAGATCACTTAATTACTCTGGGTCTCCGTTTCCTCATTTTAAAGCAAAGGGATTGAATTGGGTGACCTCAGAGCTCCCTTCTTGCTCTTCCTATCCTGTGGGCACGCGTCTTTTTGGGTTGTGGTTGTCGCTGTTGCAGGGATGGTCAGGGGAATGCCTGCTTTGCTGGGTGGAAGCACCAGCAGATCAAGGGTTTGTTGATCATCCTTTGCATTTGTAATTTAAGTGAGTCCTGAACTGATCAAAAACACAGATCTTCAATTTGAGAGGGATCTTCTAGAATAAGTCTAGTCTTTGTTCTTAACTATCACTTGTCCCTCTTCTTCCATAGTCTGGGGGAAGCTCTAGAAGGAACTGAGAGGTCTTGATTTTCTTCTGGTCTTTCTGCCTGGGGGATTTGCAACATGTTGGCACCAGAGAAAGAATCAATAGTCATCAGGTCCCAGGAGCAGATCTCTTACTTTGTGTTTCATACTAGAACCTGGTTTCTTCTTGATAATATGATTAATATGAAGAATGTTTAGGCTGATGGGGACTCTAAACCAGGTCATATGAGGCTCAAGTCCTGGAGGAACTGGGTATGTTTAGTTTTGAGAGGGAGGCAGAGCAGTACAGGGGCAAGAACACAGGCTCTGGGTTCAAATCCTGCCTGTGATGCATGCTCCCTATGTGACCTTGGGAAAATTAGTTAACTTCTCTAGTTTCCTCATCTGTAAAATGAAGGAATTGGTCTAGATGACCTTTGAGGTCCTTTCTATCACTTTAGTGGGGTTCAAACCTCAGAATCACAGAATGTTTGATCTGTAAAGGCACCTTGGAGGTTCATCTGATTCAACTTCCTTTCCTTGTAGAGGAGGAAACTGTAGTCCAAAGGGGAAAGTGATTTAAGTGAAGTCACAAAGCTAGCAGAAGAAAAAGAAAACAAATATTTGAAGGGCTGCCTTGTAGGAGAGGGATCAGGTTTATTCTCTTGGCTCCAGAAGGCAAATGTGGTCAGAAGGTGGAATCAAAGGGAATGGTCCAAAAAATTAGATGGGCTATTTTGTGGAAGATGAAAGCACAGGCTAGATGAGCACTTGCTGGGGTGTCATGGAGAGGACTGACCTCATCCACTGTCCAATTCTAAGATTCTGGGATTCACAGAATCAAAGATAAAGTAGTATTATCTGTTTTATAGATAGTATGATCACAGAATCACAGATGGAGCCAGAAAGGAACTTCATCCAACCCCTTTATTTTTCAGAAGAGGAAACTGAGTCTCAGAGATGGTAAATGATGTGCCTTAAAGTCACGCAGATGATCAAAGGCAGAGTCAGGATTCAAAGCCAGGTATTCTGACCACACAAATGAGTATATGGCGTCCAGAGAGTGTAAATGGCTTTCTTTGGCCACAAGGCTAATAGATGGTGGAATGAGAACCAGACCCTAGGTCTCTTGCCTTCCTTCATGGTAATTACCCTTTGGATTATGCCTGGCTGCCTCCTGCCTCCCTCTTAGTGGTAAGACATCATTCTGAAGTTGTCGTATTTATTTAATGTACTTCACTTTCCCATGTTTACCAAACGATGGCCATGACCCAGTTTTTGCTTTTTGATCCCAGTCTTCAAGGGCTGTCATCTTGGTTTCTCTGCCTGCAGGAGCCAAAACAAACAAAAATACTCTCAAGCAAGCCACTTCAGGGTTTGCTGGAATCTGGGCTTCTGGTAGGACTTCAAAAGATCACTGCCCATGGCAACTATGTTAATGTGCTTTAATAGTTATTGTACTTAAACTGATGAAAATCAGTCAACAAAATCTAGCCCCTGCCTGCTTGGAATGGAGCAGGGGCTCTCAAAGAGACAGTAGTACCTTGACGTGAGTCATTGAGCTTTAAAGAAATTAGTGAACTCGGTTCAACTCTTTGGGCTACTGAGTTCCATGAAGCAGTTGAATACTCACTCTTGCAGTTCAAATGTTCAAATCTCATGGAGTCGGTGAGAATTTCCAAGAACAACGAACTAAGCTCCAGCCCCAACAAGCCCACCGGCTGCTGGTCAGGCTACTTGGAATTCTATCTCCTCCTATAGCACTTTTGCAAAGGCTGTTTCCCCATGCCTGGCATGTTTCCTCTTGATTTTCCTGGCTCCACTTAGGGCTCAGCTCAGGTGCCATCTCCTGCATGAGGCCTTTCCTGATCTATTGAGTTTTTGGTCTCCTGTGTGTTTATTTTGTTTACACACACACACACACACACACACACACACACACATACACACACACACATACACTGTCCCAAAAGCCTTAATGAAGGCCTAAGCTTTCATATTATATTGACTTTCTGCTGTAAATTTTGTATCACCTCAGGGGAATGCAAGCACACTTTTGTCTTTTGTCTTTGTATGCCTAGCACTTGGGGTGGTTAGTTGGCAGTGGATGGAGCACTTAGTCTGGAGTCAGGAAGACCTGAGTTCAAATCCAGCTTCAGACACTTAGTAGCTGTGTGACCCTGGGTAAGTCACTTCATTAGGTTTGCTTCAGTTTCCCCACCTGTAGAATGAGCTGGAGAAGGAAATGGCAGACCGCTCTAGAATCTTTGCCAAGGAAATCCCCAATGGGGTCAGAGTCGGACATGACTGAACAAGAACAATGCTAGCACCCAGCACAGTGCCTTACATAAAGCAGGTGCTTAGTAAATGCTTATTGAATGAATAATAAGGAAATGAATAAATTGCATGGTACATTTTTATGTATGTATGTGTGTGTGTGTGCATACATATATTTAGTGTGTGACAAATAGGGATGGATTTTCTATTTGATGGACTTCTTTAAGATATTTGGTGGAAAAATGTGTGTATCTAGACTGAGAATGACAACAAAATAAAATCAGTAATAATTTTACAACATACTCTATACACAAATCAATTGAGTACTGCAATGACCCTGGGAAGATGGTGTTCCTATCCTCATTTTACAGATGAGAAGACTGAAAAATTACATGACTTCCCCATTCTTACACAACTAAAAGTGGATAGTAAATACTAATATTCTCAAATGTGATTGCTGAAGGATGTTGGGGTTAAAACTTTTTTAAGACGTATTTACAAATATAAACAGAATAAGTGGGAAAATGTGATTCAATATACCAACATTCACTTTGAAGCAACTTTTTTCAGGATTGCAAAATGAACCTGAATTTGCATTCCAGAGATGGAAGATTTTAAGGACAATTAATTGTGGATGAGAGTTAGGGGGCCAGGGAGTGGGGGAAGATACTTGGAGTTCTGGGTTTGGGCTGGAATTAAGGTGGACTTTTCTTCTGGAAATGGGCATAAAGAAGCAGTGCATTTCAAAGCTAGGGTGTAACCTGGGAAAAAAAGTGATGTTGGAAATGAGCTGATTAGACAAAGAGAACATTGAACAAGTTTGCTCCAAGAGGAGTGCAGGGGATGGGCAGGAATGTAGTAAAAGATAAGAGAAGTGATGTAGCCTTGGGGAACTTGAGTAGAAGACTTTGAAACAGAAAGTGAAGCTCTTGGCAAAAGTCCTCAATGCAATGAGGTCATTTTGGATCTATGTAAGATAACTGAGCATATTTTGGATTACCACAAGGATGAAAGATATTTGGTTATTCTCACCTTAGAGTGATTTTACAATGACAGGAACTATAGAAACAAATGAATCTATTACCACTGCTCTTACCTACTTCTGGGACTTAAGTGACACTATTTTTATTTCTCTGGGTTGCATTTGTCCCCAACCATACTTCAAGTATTCAATTCAATAGACATTTCTTAAGTAGCGACTATGTGCCAAGTATCATGCTAAGATGGGAAACCAAAACAAAATACAGACTAGTCCTTTCAAAGAGATTGCATTCTTTTGGGGGAGGTGAAGGGCTAAAACATATTACTATATGCAAATCAAATAAAAGTAATACAAAATAATTTCAAAGGGAGTGAGCTTTAATACTGGAGCAAATGAGGAAACGGTGGCACCTGAGATGTGTTTGGAAGGAAGCTAAAGATTCTGTGATGTGGAGGTGAGGAGTAGGTATATTCTAACCAACCTGAGCTTCTTACCTTCCTTCTGTCCCCATGTTTTCATTCCCAGTGGGGAGTATCTCCTGGAACTTCCATTTGAGGAAGTACTCATACCAGCCATCCTCAGTTCTAACTCAGCTCTGCTTCTTACTCTTTTCTGCCTTGCCTCCTCTAGATTACCAACCCTTTCCTGCTACCTTTTATGTGCCATTAGGATGTAAATTCCTTAAGAGTAGAGCCATCTTTCTTTTTGTTTTTGTTTTTTGTTTTTTTTGTATCCCAAGTGGTTACTTAGCACAGTGCCTGGCACATAGTAAGGGATTGATAAGTGCTTTATTGAATCTAATCCAATCTCAACATTCCAGTCATGGGCAGGCAGTTGTACATAGGCAAGTAGATGTTATGAGATGGAAGATTGTCTATGAGAGCAAACTGGTTTGATTAGAAAGTAACATGCATGAAGAACAGTAAGAAATGTAACTGGGAAGAGAGGTAAAATAAAGGCAGATTGTAGAGGGCTTTAAATTGTAAGTTGAGAAGTTTTTTATCCCGTCCTTCAATATGAAAGCATTTGAATATGTGCGTGGTAGGGTAGGTGTGGTCAGGTCCATATTTTAGTAAGAAGACAGCTAGGTGGTATAGCAGATAGAGTACTGGGTCTACTGTCAAGAAGACTCATGTTTGCGAGTTCAAGTCTGACCTCAGACACTTATAGCTGTGTGACTCTGGGCAATTCACTTAACCCTATTTGCCTCAGTTGCCGTATCCATAAAATGAGCTGGGGAAGAAAATGGGAAACCACTCCAGTATCTTTGCCAAGAAAACCCCAAACGGAGTCACGAAGAGTAAGAGAGGACTGATATAACTCAATATTGTAGTAACATCAATTTGACTGTGTGGAGAATAGATTTCAGAGACAAGAGGCAAGGAGACCAATTAGGAAGTTATTGCAACAGTCTAGGAAAGAGGAGATAAGGGCCTGTACCAGGGTAGAGACAGTACAAGTGAAGAGGAGATGGATAAAAGAGATGCTTTAGAGGTAGAATCAATGAAGCTTAGCAAATGATTGATTATAGGCATTGAGAAAGAGGGAAGAATCAAGAATAACTCCAAATTTATGAGTCTGAATGACTGGAAGGCTGGCGGTATCACTAAAGGAAATGATGAAGTTTGGAAAAGGGTTTAGTGGGGAAATATAATGAATATGTGATTTCACTGATGTGAGTATGCCCTCTTGAAGTTCAGATCCCAATCCCTTTATGCCTAAGGAAACAGTTTTATGAGTAGCTGTGGTTGAGAAAATTCAGCTCCTGGAGGCCAACCCTTTGATTGTGAGATTCCCCAAATTTACCTAGGCTGGTCTTCTAAATTTAAATGTCTAGACTATTGCCAGGTCTGTACTTGAAGCCTTTCCAGCCTGGTAAGATCTGCTGAGACTTGTACTCCACTGGTTTGGTCTTTGAGAATGCAGAGCCATCTCCATGGCACAATGAGGCATCTGGAAGATGTCAGCAGGAAGATACGGCTGAGTTATTAATGCAGGAGCTTCCCAGAACTCTAGAGACTACAACCCTCCCAGGGGCTTCAGATATTCCGTCTGTGCAGATGACTTCCAAATCTTTATTTTTAATTAGACTCCATCTGGCCAGCCAATTGGCACTTCAAATTGGACATGTCTAATGTCAAGCTTATCTTTCCCTGAAGACCTATTCCTCCTAAAGATTTCACCATTTCTATCAGTGACACCATCGTGCTCACGAGCTGTCATTAATCTTCAACTCCCTTTTCGTTTCATTCGTAACAATCAGTTACCAAGACTTGTTGATTGTCCCTGTAGACTTTTGTAATACATAACTTCGTAACATAAGTTTTAGTACTCACTCTCTCCATTCTACTGCCCAATACATTCTTTATACCACTGCCTAATGATAAGTCATTCCTCTGCTCAGAAATGTCCAGGGGCTTCATATTACCTACTTCACAATGTTAACATTCTTTCAAATGGCTGTTCAAGGCTGTCCACAATCTAGTGCTAATAGATCTATCTGGCTTTATCTTATGCTGTTTACTACTCTCCGTGTACACCGTGCTGTAGCCAAACTGAACTACTCTCTGGACCTCATAGAAACTCCTACACTTTC
This sequence comes from Phalanger gymnotis, assembly GCA_028646595.1. Classification (NCBI taxonomy): domain Eukaryota; kingdom Metazoa; phylum Chordata; class Mammalia; order Diprotodontia; family Phalangeridae; genus Phalanger; species Phalanger gymnotis. The sequence goes on from CM053622.1 coordinate 666,223,254, forward strand.
CTGCCTTTGTATCTATGCCTAGAATCCCCTCTTCTCATCTACCTGCTAAATTCTTCCTATTTATTCTTTAAAGCCACCTCTTCCAGGAAGTCTTCCCTGATTCCTCTCAGTTGGTAATAACCCCTTCCCTCAACCTCAAGACTTGATGTAACACTTTGCTTAGTTCTTTTCTTATGCACATGTGAAGTATAATTTTGTTTCATATTCATCTTTGTATGTGTCATTTAACTTCAAGGGGATGCTTGCACCAGAGCACAAATATGTAAGAATAAAAGTCGTTCTCTAATAAATAAGTGGTCAAAAGATGAATAGGCAGCTTTCAAATGAAGAAATCCAAGTTATCAATAGGTAAAATTGCTCTAAATAATTAAGAGAAATGCAAATTAGACATTTCTAAGGTTTCCCCTCATACCCATCAGATTTGCCAATATTACTAAAGATGAAAATATTAATTGCTGGAAGTGTTTGGGAAGATAGGCACACAACCATAGGCTACACGTGATGGGCATGTTAATTGGTCCAAGTTATTCTGGAAAGCAATTTGGAGCTATGGACAAAAAGCCACTGAATACAGGACTTTTTCTGAATATCTTTTGACAAAGTGTTATTGCTACTAGGTATACATCCAGTTCCTCCAAGCAGGACTTAAGTCTCATATGCCCTAGTTTAGAGTCCCCATCAGCTAAATCATTCTTTATATAAAGCACATTGTCAAGGAGAAAAACGAGTTAGGGATCCTGCTCCTGGGACCTGATAACCATTGACTCTTTCCCTGGTGCCAACATCTTGCTGAATCCTCAAGGCAGATTGGCTAAATGGAAATCAAGTTCTATCATTTCCTTCCAGAGCTTACCCCTGGATCCTGGGAGAAGAGGGACATAGGATAGGTAAGAGCCAAGACCAGATGTTTTTCCTGAAGATCGCTCTTAAATTGAAGATCTGGGTGTTTTTTTTTAATCAATTTGGGACAAATTTGAATTACAAATGTAAGGGGTCATCAACAAAACCCTGATCTCTGCTGCCCCCATCCAGGAGTTCCCATGACCACTCTGCGACATAAACAACTTTTTAATCCAAAAAGATTTGTATCAATTTCCTATATATCTTGGATATCAGACCTTTATCAGAGAAATTTACTACTAATTTTTTCCAAGTTAACTGCTACATTGATGACTACATTGATTTTGCTTCTGCAAAAGCTTAAAAATAAAAATTGTCCATTTTATCTTCCACAGTGACTTTTATTCCTTGTTCAGCTGAGAATGCTCCCCTTAGCCACAATTGTGAGAGGTATCTTCTTCCACCCAAGGTATTTTCTACTCACAAATCTCCTTGGTAAATGAGATTCCCACTGATGTACAAGAACTCAGAAATCATTTCCAGGTAGTCATAATTCCCTCTTGCTTGCTTTTGTAGATATGCATTTAATTTATGTTCTATCCCCTTAATATTAAGATAGGTGAAAGGGCATTCTGTCTTTGGAAATATGATCCCATCAAAGTAGCCAGCAAAGGGGGAAGGGAGAGAGACGTGAGCCTTGACATGACATTTCCATAACTTCTTCCTTCATGTACAAGCTCAGAACCCCACTTAAATTCTGCGCTCTGGCTTCCTCAGTCACTTTCAGAGTCCTAGATATATTTGATTGTGTTTGCTCTTTGGACTCTACAGTTAGTCATGGATGTCACAATCATATTTCTGTCATAGACTACAGGTTTCATGAGGCAAGGGGCTGTATCTCCTAAACTTTCTATCTTTGCTTGGGCCTAACACAGTGTTCCATACACTTATATATGCTTAATACATAGGTTTTTGAATTGATTTTAAGTAATGATAGATGCCATCTCTTCCCTGGAAAAGAAACATGCCCCCCCCCCCCCAGTTATCTTTCGATACCCTATTGATTTCCTTGATACAATAGGAAGTTTGTGCCACCTGCTGGCCAGGAAATTTCATTGTATCTATTGCTGAGAGACAATCTACCACCCATATTTTAAGTTTACAGGGAATGGATCATTGGAAAGATCTAAGATTACCTTTGTGCATTGCAAGCTTGTGATGACCACATGTTTTTTTTTTTAACATTTTTTTTCCAATTACATGTAAAAACAATTTTAAAAATTGATTTTGAGTTCCAGATTCTCTCCCTTCTTCCTCCCTCCACCCCCACACACATTGAGAAGGCAAGCAATTTGATATAGGTTATACGTGTGCTTTAGAATGACCACATCTAAACGATGATCAATTCCTTGTTATTGCCTTATTAACAAATTTTAAACTGTAATGGACAATAGGAACAGGTTATTTCTTTCTTGTTGCATAATCCTGGCTTTGATGATAAATGCATGAATTAAAAAATAGATTTTTCTTTCTTCCTTCCTTCCTTCCTCCCTTCCTCCCTTCCTTCCTTCTTTCTTTCCTTCCTTCTTCCCTTCCTTCCTTCTTTCCTTCCTCCCTCCCTTCCTTCCTTCATCCCTTCCTTCCTTCCTCCATTCCTTCCTTCCTTCCTCCATTCCTTCCTTCCTTCCTTCCTTCTTTCCTTCCTTCCTTCCTTCCTTCCTTCCTTCCTTCCTTCCTTCCTTCCTTCCTTCCTTCCTTCCTTCCTTCCTTCCTTTCTTTCTTCCTCCTCCTCCTTCTCCTTCTTCTCCTCAGTCTTCTTCTTCTTCTTCTTACTGTTCCCCCTGCCTGAAATCTACTTTTTTCTTACTTTGCCCTCTTAGACTCCCAATTTCCCTCAAAGCTCACCTCCTATATGAAGGCTTTTTAAATTCCCCTTCCTCCCACACTCTGCTACTAAATCTCTCCTGCTCTTCCCTCTACCTTATAATTGTTTTATATATATTTATAACCATACATGTCTCCCCTGATAGAATGTACATTCCTTGAAGTAGGGACTGTTTCATTTTCGTATTTATATCCCCAAAGCTTAGTATAGTGCCTGGTATATAGTAGGTACTTTAATAAATGCTTGTTGATTAAGTGGTATTGAGGAAGTCACTGCATCTCTCTAATTAGGGTTTAGACCTGAAGGGACTTTAGAGATCATCTAGTCCAACCCTTTCAACTTTAAAGGTGAGGAAACTGAGGGAGGCCTAGAGGGGTAAGTAACTTGGCTGAGGCCAATCAGAAGGTAAATGCAGAGCTGAGATTCAAACCCAGGTTTTCCAATCCCAAATGCAATGCTCGAAGACAAGGGGGGCTTCAGTTGTTTCATTTGTAAGACAAAGGACTTGGACTAAGTGTTATCTGAGGTCCTTCTGCACCTAAGATTCTGTGGTGCTCTTTATTCTGAGAAGGATTAAAGAGTTTTTGAGTAAGAATGACAGAAAGAAATAAAAAACACTATCTGTCCTGCTGGCCTTATAGAGTTGTGAGGATCAAATGAAATAATGAATTGAAACAATATATACTGTAAAGTTACAGAAGACCATTCTTCTAAAACCTCTGATTTCATCTGTGTGTGTATTGCTCACATGGATACAAACCATAATCCCTCTGTGCCTGTGTGTTGTTATTGTTTAGTCATTTCAGTCATGTCTGACTCTTTGTGATCCCATTTGGGGTTTTCTTGGCAGAGGTACTGGAGTGGTTTGCCATTACTTCTCCAGCTCATTTTACATATGAAGAAACTGAGGCAAGCAGGGTTAAATGAATGGCCTGGGGTCACAGAGCTATTAAGTATGTGAGGCCAAATTTGAACTCAAGAAGATGAAACTTCCTGACTTCAGGCCTGGCACTCTATTTGCTGTGCCACCTAGCTGCCCCATTGTACAACTTAAATTCTTAGACAAACAAACAAACAACTATTGAAGGTTATAGATTGGAACAGGTGTAATAGAGGACTGACCAATGAAGGTCCTTGCAGCACATGCAGATATGCTCTGCCAGTGGCCAGTTCACATGTAAACTTTGGGGAGTCAGCTTTCAGCTCTGGTGACTTAGGGTTGGTACTATGTGATGACAAAAAAATCTTCTAATTGTTTGAGGACAGAGGTAGTGCCTACAGATGGATATAGAAAGACAGCCACTTCAGGATGGCATAGCTTTATGAGCTGTGACCTTTCATGTTGGAAAGAAGTACGAGCTGTGCAAGGCACAAATTCTCAGCCGAGAGCTACATCTAAGGTGAACTTTTTTGACCAACAGAGAAAGACTACCAGTGCTATGACGTGTAAGGTAATCAATATATCTGTTACTCATGTAACTCACCACCATTTAAATTTCAGCCCTCTCTCTTCAGAATCTTGTGTATGCCAGGGGAGAGTACACTCATGGCGATGGGTTGTTTTTTTTTTTAACTATTTCCTTTTTCTAGAAGTTAATTGAAGTTACTAACTGATAATCAGTGTTAGGCTCACAAACAGGGGCTTGTGAGTAACAGTAGTGGAAACCCCAGTTACCTTAAAGGTTGCCCTTAGACTCCTTAAGGGAGAACTAGTCAGCTTGTCTCTGGAGAACCTAATCCTGGCAGTGGAATTGTGAATTGAAGGGCAAAGTGAGTGTTACACTGTGAGAGAATTATCTGAGATTGATTTAGGGGACCTTCACATCTGCAAAGCCCCATCAGAGACAATCTTTACCCAGGACTAAAGTTATTGGATATCAGGGTCTCAGAGATCTACCAAAAAAATTAACGTTTTCCTCTCTATTACACATGGTGGATGGTTAGTATTTGCTGTTTGGCAATGCTGAATGCAAGAAATTATCTCTAATGGAGATCAATAAAAAAGTTATAATAGAAGTACCTAGTGGAGTGGGGGTGGAAATGAATTCCCAGCCAGGACCTGGTAGTCCCTAAATAGAGCAATGCTCCCAATAAACCCAGTGTAGTTATGGTACTGCTGCTTGGAAAATTCATCTTAATGGACCCCACACTTTTCAGTTGCTCTCTTAAATGTCTTGACTAATATACTTATAATAGAAGCAGTATCCCCTAATGGATAGAGTGCAAAGTTTTCAGACAGAAAGACTTAAGTTTAAATCTTTTCCTCTGACACTTAACCCTGGGCAAGTCACTTAATACTCCATGCCTCAGGCAACCATAATTACTGTCGTTTAAGGGTTATAATCTGTTAGTGGACAGATGTCCCGCATCACAAGCTTCCCACACTAGCAAATCACAGATCCTTTGAGCATTTGTGTTATATACCTAATAAAAGGAGCTGGAGCTTTTCATGACAAATACCATTTCAAATCCTGGATGCACATAAAATAAGTAAAAGATACAACTATTATTATACCTCCCCTTTTTTTTTTTTTTGCAAATGAATAAACTGAAGCAGAACAAGGTTAAACGACTTGCCTAAGATTTCCTAGGTAATAAGTATCTGAAGCTGGAGTTCAACTCAGATCCTCCTAATTCCCAGACCTGTGCTTGCTTAGATGTTCTACTTAGCTACTTAATTAAAGCCATCACTTTTCTCACCTTACCTACTCCTGGCCAAAGAAATCAAGAACTAAATTTCTAAAAATGAACTCTGAGGGAGGGGTATATAAGACAGTTCGAATTCAGAAAGAATTGTTAAAGTATCTAAATTAAGAACCTTTATTAAAGATGATGTGCTAACAGGGACATCCAGATGAGAAGCCTTGTTTTGTCGGTCTGAAAGCCCTGCCTAAGAGTTACATTTTGGGACAGAGTTTGATTTATGCCACACAGATTGCTTATTTATTCCTTCTTTCTACTTCATTGTTAGCAAACAAATAGCTGACTCAGATTCTTTTCTTAGATATAAAATAGTGAGTCATTATTTTTCTCTTATCTGGAGGGAGGGCAGGGTCAGTGGCACCCTTGCTCTCCCCACCTCCCCCCCAGCTTTATGAGGCTTTCTTCCTTCAAGTTCTTAGATGGTGAAAACCTGCATCTCTAAAGCCCTCTGGCTAAGTGAGAAAGACAGAATGACCTCTATTGTTCTCAGCCGACCCCAAATCCTACATAACGTAGAAGGTCAGGATACTTCTGTCCGGAATGAACTCTTGTCTTTCCAAACAAACCTCACTACATATTTGCGGCACAGTCTCAGTCCACATCGGAGATCCCCTCCTGGGGATTTCACCTGCTTCTGCATGCCCAGCCTTTGATGATTATTAGAGAAGGTAGAAGCAATTTAAGGCATCTTGCCTTAAGCTCTGCCCAGGTTACTGTGCCATAAAATTGTATTACAAAATGCACACATGTTTTCTGGGTGCTGCTCTAATACTTGTTATGGTCCAGGGTTAGAGTTAAGGCTGTGATTATAATATGCCCCTGTCTGATGGTGCTTATAATTTAAACTTTTTTTCTTTAAAGAGCTGGTGGCAGGAAGAATAAGATGATGTGGTCCCTGCTACATGGGAACAGTTTTTCTCTCTCTTTACTTTGAAAAAAATAAGTGAAATCCTGGGTAAATTATTTAAGCTCTGATTATTTCATTTAGAACCTTGGAACATGTATTTGTTTCTGAAGGGTTTTGCTATTATCAATTAGCATTATTATTTCCTAGTTCATACAGTGCTATTACAAACACAGTACTTGAATGCAAATTGACCTTTTTTTCCAGGTGCTGAGATGTCATAAAAAAAAAGAGTAAGGATTTTGTAAAAATAGAAAATGCAATGAGACATCTGATGATTGGGTCAAGAATTAAGTTAATGACATGGGTTTTGTCTCTATTGGAAGGAAAAGTTTTATTATTCACAGTAAAGTTTTTTTAAGTACCTTATCCTCATTTTGCCATGTAGTTGGAGTTCTCTTCTTAATCTCCACACAATGGCAAAAAGAGACTTTCGTAAGTACATATTGCTTTAAATATATATTTGGATACTAACAAATAGTCACTTTGGACCTGAATTGCCATGGTATCACAGAATTTCATGTTCATCCACACTGAAAGGGAATTTTCTTTATGCCATACTGGAAAATGGCCCTCTAGCCTTTGCTTGAAGACTTCCAAGTGAGGGGGAACCCACTACATAGGGGATGACCCACTATTTTATATCTAACGGGAGAATTTGAGTCACCGATTTGTTGGCTAAAAGTTTAGGTAAATTTAGAAAGACAGGAGCAAATGGGTAATCTGTTTTGTGTGACCAAACTCTTCCCCAAACTGTTAACTCTGAGAAGAGATTTCAGATGGACTCAAATGCTACTTTATGGCTGAAGATTTTTCCAGAGCCTGGACACAGATAAAGATGGACTCTCTACTTGCTGGGACCTTTTTCTTTAAAGCAATCCAATTCAGAACCTGCATCTTTTGGAACTGATATGCTATTCTGCCTTCTGAGGCTAAGTGGAACAAATTCCTCTTCTGCCTGACTGCCTTCCAAATACTTGAAGACAGTTATCATATCCCCTCTGACTCTTCTTTTCTCCAGGCTTTAATGAAAACAATTTATCTCCTCTTCCCTTAGTGCTGGGCAGCACAGGTCACTCTTGCCTTTAGTGATTCTGATGAGATTTTAGGAGATTCTGCCAAGGAGAGCTCTGATCAGATAGGTGATAGCTGTATGTGAAGCTGTGATTTGCTCCATTTATATTCTCCTTGCACATTAACAAGATGTCCCCTGTGGGGGAGGCTGATTGGTTAGTTAGAGCAAGAGCTACTAAAACCAAGATTATGAACTGGGTATCCGTGTAGGATAGTGACCTTTGAAGATCACACTCCTGGCTTTGACCGCCAACCTCTGCGATGTGAATCTCTGGTTTCAAGGAGGTGGAAACAAAAAAAATAGGAGCGGAAGCATAAAACCCAAAACTACTACAAGAAAAAAAAACAAACCCACCAAAGAATAGGTTCTATTGCTAGTTAGTTATGTTTTCTTCTCAGATGGCCTAATATAATAGACTCCTAGAGGATCTCTGTGTCTGGGCTCTCCTCTCTCCAATTCATTCTTCACCCAACTTCCAAAATAAGCTTTCTAACACACACAGACTTGATGAAATTAACTTACTTCCCTGCTCAAATTTTTGTTGCTTCCTATGGTCTACAAAGCAAAATCCCACCACTGAGCCTGTGCTTAAAGCTTTTTCATTTTGTCACATTTGTGCTTTTCTGGAATACGTTCGGAGGATCAATCAATGAACATTTATTAAGTGCTTGTTGCTATTGAAACGTTTCGGTCATGTCTGATTCTTTCATGACCCCACTTGGGATTTTTTTTGGTAGAGATAATGGAGTGGTTTGCTATTTCCTTCTTCAGCTCATTCTATAGCTGAGGAAACTGAGGTAAATAGGGTTAAGTGACTTTCCCAGGATCACACACAGTTAGTAAGCATCTAAGGCCAGATTTGCTCTCCAGTCTTCCTGACTCCAGGCCCAGTGTGCTATCCAGTGTATTGTCCATTGTTTACTATGTCCTAAGTGCTGAGTATACAAAGGAAGGCAAAGTACAGAAACACTTTCTGCCCCCAGAGAGCTTACATACTAACTGTAGACAAAGCGTAAAGAAATAGGTACATAGGTAGGAGTAGAAAGAAGGTAACCAAAAAGGGAAAGACTCAAGTGGCTGGGAAGCCCTGGAAGGCCGCCTGAAGGTGGTGTTTGAGCTAAATCTTGAAAGAAGCTAGAGATTTCAAGGGGCAGAGTTTCAGAGCTGAGTATTGCAGGCATGGGAGACAGCCATTATTACAAAGGCCCAGAGATGGGAAATAGGATGTTGTGTGTGAGGTCAGTACTGATGCATTGTAACATGTACAGTAAAGGAGGGTAAGGTGTGAGAAGACCAGAAAGGAAGGGAGGGCCTAAAAGATTTACTTTTTAATTCCTTTGCAGCATCTATTTCTGACTTAGTGTGGTGTAGTGGTAGAGTATTAGACCTGGGGTCTGAAAAATCAAGTTCAAATCCTGCCTCAGACCCTTATTATCTGTGTGATCCTGGATGAGTCATTTAATTTCTATATGCCTCAGTTTCCTGATAAGTAAAATGGGGATAATAATAGCACCCAGACATCAGGATTGTTGTGAAGATTAAATGAAATAATATTTGTAAAAGTGCTTTGCAAACCTTTAAGTGCTATACAAATGCTAGCTACTACTGCTATTACTATTACCAAGCTGTAGCAGCTTTCTGCTCCTTACACTGTCCCTGTGGCCTCTTTCTCTCTGACTGGTCAGTTCCTCCCGGAGCTTCTATTTTAAGGATGGTTCCCAGGTGAGCCGTGTTCACTCCTTCATTCCTCTCCAAGCCTTACACTTGACTCTCCAGACCTCTTCCTCCACCATGCCCTGTGCAGGTACTTTCTTTCCCTTTCCCCATCCATTCTCAACTTCCTTGTATGTATTGTCTCTCTTTGTTGGAATTTAAGTAATCTCCTGAAGTGCTGGGACTTTTTTCTTCTTACATTTGTATTCCTAGAAATCAGGACAGTTTCTGACACAAAGTGAGCACCTAATAAACGCTTGTTGACTTGTGAGGAGCCTTAAATGTCAAACAGAAAACTTGATATTTGATTCTAAAGTTAAGTTTGAGTGGAACCAAGCTAGTGAAGTACCAGGAACAAGTTTAGCTGAACTCCCAACCACAACTCTTCCATAAAGATCAGGAAAACACATCAGACCAAGTCCTGATAGGGAAATCTAAGAAAAAAACCCACAGTGAGCAATTTTTCCAGCTCAGGTCAGCTCAGGGAGACAGAGAGATCTATGGATACTGTAAGTAGGGTCTAACCAGGAACAGCTGGCTGCATGGTACAGCAGGAAAGGCTATGTATTAAGGCCAGAAGAGGTTCTTGGTTCAACTTGTCTTGGATTCAGGAATAGATGCCAACTGATAGCTCTGTTGCTCACCACCCTATTCCAGGTCACAGATCTAGAGCTGACTGAGGAGGGGACCTACATGGAGGGGTGATGTTCCAGACCGAGGAGCAGTTGTGGGCAGTAGGTTGTGTATAGAGCAAGGAACAAGTAGGTTGTATACAGAGAAAGGAATCAGAAGGAAGCAGCATCTATACGGCTTGGACCCTAGGAGCAGAGCAGAATCTCAGTTCCAGCTTCTCATTGTGTCTGAAAGCTGCAGTGGAATAACTAGGGCAGGAATCCCAGACCAGGGGAGAGCCTTGGTTGTATCACTCTGTAACATGTTTTTCTAACAGTTATATCACTGTTATGGAACAGCAGAACTTTCCAGATGTTGAATAGTGGCTGGAATATATATTTAATAGCAATGTATTGGAACTCCAAACGAGCAAATGATAAGCCTGTTGCTCAGACTCAAACCTGAGTCAGGAATTTAGCTCATCCCAGGAGGGCAGAAATCAGATTTCAGCCTGGACTAGATCACTTTGGGAACACTGAAAGCTTACAGGTGCCCAGCTTGATTGGTCCCTGAGATCCAAGGATAATACAGTACTCTGTACTTCAAGAAAGCAGCAGCAGGGTCATCTCAGACACTCCTTCAAAACTGATTATAAAGCTGGCTCTTAACAAAAGTTGAAAGTTAAGAAACAGGCTGGAAGGATGAACAAACAAAAAGACTCCCACCATCAAAAGTTATTATGGTGACAGGGATGCTCGAGATTCAAACTCAGAAGAAGAGTCCAAAATATCTACTAGCAAAGCCTCAAAGAAAAACACATTTTGTGCACAAATTCAACCAGAGTTCCTAGAAGAGAAGTAAGAGGTTTTAAACAATTTGATATGTTTTCATAAATTAAATGCAAGCAGTAGAGAAATAATTGAAAAAGAAATGAAAGCTATGGAAAAAAGAATTGGGACAGGACTTAACAGCTTGGTATAAGAGGTACAAGACCACTCTCAAGCAACAAATCCTCTGAAAATTTGAATGAACCAAATAGAAACCAATGACTCCATGAGACAACAAAAAATTATAAGACAAAGTCAAAAGATTAAAAAAATAGAAGAATTAGTGAGGTATCTATAGAACAAACTACTGACCTGGAAAATAGATCAAGGAGACATAACTTAAGAATCATTGAAGTAGCTGAAAGCCATGATAACCAAAAAGAAAAAGAACCTAGATATATTTCACAAAATCATAAAAGAAAATTGCCTAGATCTCTTAGAACCAGCAAACAAAATGGGAATAGAAGGAATCTGCTGGTTACCTTGTGAAAGAAACTCCACAATGAAAACTCCCAGGAGAAATATAGCCAAAATCCAGAATTTCAAAGTCAAAGAAAACATATTGTAATCAGTCAGAAAGAAAGACTTCAAGTACTAAGGATCCCCAATCAGGATCAGGTGTGATTTAGCAACCACTGATATAAATGAGCAGAGAACTTGCTACATGATATTGCAAAGGCAAAGGACATAGAGTTACAATAACCGGAAAAACGTAGTATAATCTTCTGGGAGCAAAATGGATCTTTAATGAAATAGAAATTCTTCCAATCATTCCTGATGAAAAGTCCAGAGCTATGTACAAACTTTGAAGTACAAACACAATAGTCAAGAGAAAAATAAAAAGAAATTCCACTCAATTAGGGAATGGCTGAACAAACTGTGGGTGATATGGTAGATTACTATTTTGCTGTAAGAAATGATGAATAGGGATGATTTCAGAGAAACTTGGAAAGACTTGTATGAACTGATACAGAGTGAAGTGAGCAGAATCAGAAGAATGATTTATATGATGAAACAATATTGTAAAGACATAGGACTTTGAAAGACTTGGAATGCAAATTAGCACAGCAATCAACCATGATTTCAGATGTCTTTTAGTTAAACTTGGTACCCGCTTCCTGATAGAGAGATGAAGGATTCAGAGTACATATTGAGACATATTTACTTCTTTTTGGACATGGTCAACATAGAGATTTGTTTTGCTTGACTACACACTTGTTATAGGGGTTTGCTTTTCTTTCTTTTTCAGTTGGTAGGGGTGGGAGAGTTGGGAGAGAAGATGAATTTTTGCTACTGGAAAAAATTACTTAAAAATTTCTAAAGGTAACAAGGAACAACTAAAGTTTATGGGGGAAAAATAAGGGTGATATGGCCTATTCTTTAGGGAAACCACTTTAGCAGGATCACCTTATAGGGGAGAATGGATTGAAGAGGAGAAAGACATGATGCATGGATACCCAATTAGAAGGCTGTTGCAATCTGGGATAAGAACTCACTATTTGACAAAAATTGCTGGGAAAACTGGAAAATAGTATGGCAGAAACCAATATCTTACACCGAATACCAAAATAAAGTCAAAATGGGTACATGATTTAGATATAAAGGCCGATACTATAAGCAAACTGGGAGCACAAGGAATAGTTTACTTGTCAGATTTGTGGAAAACGGAATAATTTATGACCAAACAAGAGATAGTGAACATTATGAAAGGCAAGATGGATAATTTTGATTATGTTATATTGAAAAGTTTTTGTACAAACAAAACCAATGCAACCAAGATTAGGAAGAAAGCAGAAAACTGGGAAAGAATCTCAGATAATATCTCTGATAAAGGCCTCATTTCCACAATATATAGAGAACTTCCAAAATTTAGAAGAATATAAGTCATTCCCTAATTGATAAATGGTCAAAGGATATGAACTGGCAGTCTTCAGAGGAAGAAATTAAAGCCATCTATAGTCATATGAAAAAATGCTCTAAATCACTAGTGATTAGAGAAATGCAAATCAAAACAGCACTAAGGTACCACATCACACCTATCAGATTGGCTAACATGACAAAATAGGAAAAGCATAAATGCTGGAGAAGATGTGGGAAAATTGGAACAGTAATGCATTGTCGGTGGTGCTGTGTACTAATCCAGTCATCTTGGAGAGCAATTTGGAATTATGCCCAAAGGGCTATAAAATTGTGCATACCCTTTCACCCAGCAATACCATTTCTAGGTCTGTATCCCAAAGAGGTCATACAAATGGGAAAAGGACCCACATGTACAAAAATATTTATAGCAGCTCTCTTTGTGGTGGCCAAGAACTGGAAATTGAGGACTCATCAATTGGGGAATGGCTGAACAAGTTGTGGCATATTAATGTGATGGAATACTATTGTGGTATAAGAAATGATGAGCAGGAGGACTTCAGAAAAGACTTATATGAACTGATGCTGGGTGAGGGGAGCAGAACCAGGAGAATATTGTACACAGCTACAGCCACATTGTGTGATGACGAACTTTGGTAGACTTGGCTCTTCTCAGCATTGCAAGGTTCTAAAACAACTCCAAAAGGCTCATGATGGAAAATGCTCTTCACATCCAGAGAAAGAATTACAGAGTCTGAATGCAGATTGAAGCATACTATTTGCTTTCTCTCTTTTTTGTTTTTTGTTTCTTCTTTCTCGTGGTTCTTTCCATTGGTTATAATTCTTCTTTGCAACATGACTAATGTAAAAATATGTTTAATGCAAATGTATATCTAGACCCTATATCGGATTGCATGTCATATTGGGGAGGGGGGAGAGGAAGAAAGGGGAGAAAATTTGGGTGGAACTGAAAAAAAGAAGACTGTTGCAAAAGTCAGAATGAGAGGTGAGTAGGTCAGAGTGGAGACAAGGAGGATCAAGAGGTTATGAAACTAGAAGCAACAAGATGTGGCAATTTATGTGATATGCGGGGTGAGAATGAGGAGTCTAGGAGGGTACCAAGTATGTGAACCTAGGAGACTGGGAGGGTGGTGGTACCTTCAACAAGAATAAGGAAATTTGGCAGACTGGAGTGTTTTGAGCCAAAGATGAGTTCTGTTTTGGATGTAGATATCCAGTTTGAAATGTCTGATAGGTACTTGGAGTTGTGAGACTGAAGATGAGAAGGATCAGGGCCGGATAAGTAGATCTGAGAATCATCAGCACAGAAATGATCATTGAATCCATGGGAGTTGATGAGATCACCGGGGGAGACCAGAGAGAAGAGAAAGGGAAGAGAGTCTAGGGTAGAGCCTCAAGGGATACCCACAGAGAGTGAGTGTGACCTGAAGGAAGATCTAGCAAAGAAGATTAAGAAAGAGCAGTCAGACAGGTAAGAAAGAAAATTCAGGATCACCCCATAATGTAATTGGCATTGCAATAGAACTAATCTAGTTGTTTTTCCTCTATGCCATGCTGCCTGTTAAGTGCCAGCGTTTGTTTAGAATGTGATGAAATGGGTTATGGTTTTGTATCCAGGAGAACTAGCCTGTACTGAGAATTAAAAATACTACATATCAGCATACTGATGTGGTAGAAATATTGCTCTCAAAGTCAGGAGATATGGGCTCAAATCCAGATGCTTACTTTTGCTAGCTGTGTGACCCTGCACAAGTTACTTAACCTCACCTAGCCTCAGTTTTCTTATCTCTAAAATGGGAGTAATAATACTCGGTCTACCTATGGCACCTCACAGGGTTGTTGTAAAGAAAGCATTATGTAGACCTGAAAGAAATCATAGAGATGAGCAGCTATTATATGATTCCATGTTAAACCAGTAGTATGAAGTATGATAATAGAGTTCCAGAATATTAATATGTCTCTGATCACCTGATTCAGGGGCTTAGAAAGGAGGAGAGAAGGCCTTTTAAAAAGTACCACAAGCTAAAATTTCTAGATTGTGAAGTGCTGGGTAAACACGAATTTATAGTTTGTGAGTAAAATTTACAGAAGCTTACATTCCAATGGGGAAAGACAATACCCAAAGGGAGCTGAAAAGTAGTGAGAGAGGGAGGCATTCCTCCTCTGGGGGAATGAGATCAAAGTCTGGGGAATCTGAAGCAGAAACAGGATGGGAATGAAGGTTGGCTGGCATGGGCCCCTCCTCAACATGGAGACTTTGGGAGAAAATCTGGAATGGAAGAAGAGGACTGTCATGATGAAGCGACATTCCAGGTTGAGAAGGCCATGGGTGCTGAGGGAGAGAGTTGCTTGGGACACTGCAAGGTTTGGTGTCATATAACCAGTATGAGTCAGAGCCAGGACTTGCAGGCCAGTCTTTCTTACTTGGAGCCTCATCTTCTTCCCACCATATAACACGGCCTCTGTTATGGCATGATTATAATGGGATTACAGAAGGATAGACCTAGAAGTTGGCCAGAATCGTGAGCAGGATCTTGGCCACTTTGAAAGCTGAAGGTTGAATGAGTATCAGATACAGAAGTCTTTAAGTCTATCATTTCTCGCAGTATCATCTTGGTGTAATTTGTTGTAGAGCTCTTGGGTCTTGGAAACTTGCCCTGGAAGCTATTTTAAGTAGCTCTTCTCTGTTGCAATGGGTTGTAATATCTCTGAAAAAAGTAGAGATGCTACCTTGGGAATATCTACATTTATTCGAGAAGCCCAGCAAGGCTCAGATCCTTTTCTTTGAATGTCTTTAACTTTTCATCCTGAAAGGGGTTGTCCAGTCATTTCCACAGTGTCAAGAAATCATAAAAGAAAACTGCCTCCTCTCTGAGCACTCTTCCTGACTAAAATGGGGGCAAAATCTTTTTATCTGTCTCCCCCCTCCTCCTTTTTTCTGGCAAAGCACTGAGACTCCTGCAGTAAATCCAAACAGATGGGGAGTGGAATACTCGACCAGTTGTCTCAGGGCCAGTTTCTTGGCCTTGTAATTTGTTTTTTGTTTTGTTGCCTTGTAGCAAGCCAGTGTTCTTTCTGTTCTTTTTGACTTGGGATTCCAGTTTGCTCTTGGTACGGATGTTTTCTTGCCAGCTGCGTTAGTGATGATTTTCTCCCCTAACAACTTCCTTCAGAGCTGCCTCTCTAGTCTGTGGTAAGACACTAGGAACACACATCCCCTTCAGATTGTTTCTCTGCTTAGGAGAATTTAGTAATTCTTCTTCTTCAAGGAGCAAGGTCAAGAATTTTTAGACTCTCTAGGGATCCAGCTAATCTCCTTCTTGTAATCAGAAGTAAATTGGAGAATAATCAAAACTGGCCTTAGCACCAGCACCACACCTTGTTATACTGGAGCTTACCAGGGATAGGAATAAACAATCTATGGCACGATTTGTTCTTGTGTGAAATAATTTGTGGTTAGGCACAGCCACCAACTTGCCTAAAATAATATGTATTTGCATAAGACTTCCATCAGAGGTTTTTGAAATTGACTTATTAAATCTGTTAAAGGATTATGTCTCAATGGTTTTTCTTCTGGTACCTTGGCTATCCCCCAATAAGCTACCATATGTTATTTTTCTACTGCCATTTTTGACATTATTAACTGTGGGTATTGTCAATGGCTGTGGGTCAGGCACCAGATGATGGGGGCTAGGCAGAATGACCAGAGGCTTCTGAGCATTAGTCATTTGCCAGGAAAGTCAGTCCTATCCTCTAGCTGCTGAAGGGGCAACTGGGTTTGCAGCAATTTGTTAGGTGTCTGGTGGTGGTCCAAGGCCTACTTCTAAATGGTCCTTATAGAATTGATAAATGTCTGCAAGTCCACCTCCCCCACCTTCAATGTCTTAAGTAGTGATCTACTGAAGATATAATGTACTAAGGAAGAGAATGACTTGGTAAGATTGTGTGAATGAAGCTCTTTGCTAGATGAAGGAACTGAGCTATTAAAGTCTTCCTTGGGTCAGTGTATGCCTTCTGTCCAATCATCATTCTAGAGATGGTATGGAGTGAAAGAGGTCCTTCCGCATTCCCGTAGGCACACTTCTGTTTTATTCTTCCTACAATCCAAGAACCGAGAGGTCTCAGGAGAAGTCAGATGATTAATTCATTCAACAAGCATTTGTTTTACCCCTACTATGTGCCAGACAGTGTGAGGTATGATGGATACAAATATAAGCAAGTTCATTGTTAGTAATTGGGTTGTAAATATTGTCAGTAGCTCAAATTATTCTATGGGCAGCAGGGAGACACTCTGGGCTCTACAGCCTTGTTCTCCACTCAGTCATTGTCACTGGAACAGGACAGTCACAACTGATAAGCCCAAGGTGGATTGAGGACACAAACAGTGATTAAAAAAGAACTCAGGCTTTAATCAGCTGCTATCTCTACCACAGGTAGTTAATCTGGGCTTAGGGGATATCTCTTCCTTTGGTGATCATAACGGTTGTGGCACCTCCAACCCTTGTATTTAACCAAGTCATTCTCTTCCTTAGTACCTTATATCTTCAGTAGATCATTACTTGAGACATTGAAGGTGGGAGAGGTGGACTTGCAGACATCCATCAATTCTGCAAGGACCATTGAGAAGTAGGCCTTGGACCCCCACCGGACACCTGACAAACTGTTGCCAATCTAGTTCCCCCCTCAGCAGCTAGAGGATAGGACTGACTTTCCTGGTAAATGACTGATGATGAGAAGCCCCTGGTCATTCTACTCAACCCCAAACATCTGGAACCTGACTCTTCCCAGTTTTCTAGGAAGTTACCACGAAATGAGGCCTCTGTGTGAATATCTATTATGAGGAAGCCCATGCAGAATTGTTTAGTTAGAAGAAATTTTTCTAACCAACATTGAATTTCCCCCCTCCCTAAGCCCCCAACTGGTTTTCATGTGTGTTTGTGTTCTTCCTTCTGGACTTGGGTTCCCAGCTCTATTCTGAGGTAACTGCATCTTGTTTTTGTATTCTAGGGAGAGTGTTTTTCTATTCCCTGGGAAGGAGAACATTTAACTGTGTTTTTCAAGGGCCATTTGCCATCAAACCATTTGCTAGAGACTTCTGTTTATAGAGGCAATTCTAAAACCCTCTTCCCCACTGCAGTATCACACAGGGACCTGACCCTCTCACCGCCACCAACGAAGAACACTTGAGAGTAAACCTTGGATGTAAATAACCAGTAGATCATTGAAGGAAGTTATTTGCTCTGTCACCACAGGATTCTATTAAATTTTAGTGTATGCCCAGTGTTTGAAGAGAGGCTTTAAGACTATCTTTTGCTCTACTAGGTAGAATCTTTTTAAAAACAATGTAACGGGATAAGCTTATGTTTTCTATACTTTACACACCACATGGAAATGGTCTCCCCTGTCTGGAATTTAGTTCCTTCTCACTTCCACCTCTTAGAAATCCTGGTTTCCCTTAGAGCACAGCTCAGATGACACCTTGCATGGTCCACCTTTTCCTCAATTGTAATACTCCCTCCCTCTTAAGGTTACTTTGTATATACTTTGTGTTTACTTATCTGTTTGTAATGGGGCATGTTGCATGTGTTTATGTTGTCTCTTCTCTTCCCACCCTGAATAGAAGGTAAGCTGCTTTAGGGCAGGGACCATTTCTCTTCCCCCCTCCCCTACTTTTCACCCCCAGCACCTAGTACACAGTAACTTCTTAATAAATGTTGCTGTTACTATTTGGCTTTCCCTGGAAACCTTCAGTTCTTGGTTTATATTGGATTTGGGGAGATAGTGGTAATCAGTAATTGGTCATTTCTTCTCAGTCGTTACTTTTTGGGGGGTAAAAGCCTCCATCTATTATTCCCCCCTTCCATCTCCATTCTTTTGGAATCTTTCCCTTTTTGAGATAACTTGAATATTTTTTCCTTGCTGTCTTTTAAATTGTGTTTACTCCAACATGACTTTCTTCTGTATATAATTTGATTAGGTCCATTTGCTATTCCCAATTGTATCGTCGGAGCCATGGCCACTTCTTCACATTAGATATTGAAGTGATTAAGTCCAAAGTGGGGTGATCTCACTTTTGTTGCCAATAAAATTATATCACTATCAAAATACTGACGGATCGGTTATATTTTGTGTCTGCTTATTGTCCTCCGTTTGGTTTCATCTACAGATGTTCTCAGGATGGTTTGGTTCAACTGGATCTCATGCCAGCCTCTGTGCAATCTTGTTTTCTCAACAGCTTTTTGACCTTTTGTGAGATACTTCTCATAATCTTTGATCATCCTCCCCAGTAATGTTTTGCAGATGAGTTTGTGCTCTGAGCTGGTGTTGCCTTTGGCGCTATGTGTCTCTGCTTGGCAAAGAGATCAAGTATTTGCTGGCTAAAACAGTGTGGGTGCTCTTTTGGCCTCTTTTGTGGTAACTCTTACATTAGCTAAATTTCTCTAGGAAGTGGTGACGGAGTCAAGATCTTTACTTTTCCCATATTTTGGAGTTGATGGCTTGTTTAAACAAGTTGGATTGGATCTTCTATAATTGCATGCAATGTATTCTCATCTTTATCCTTTCTTCTACTTTGGTATTTACTTTGGCCTTTGGGCTCCCCGTTCTATGAGCTGACTGCATGCAAGCAGCTAATTCTGGAATGACTGATACATCTTTAGCCAGTCATCTCTTGTCTTTTATAATATAGTCAATTTCCATTTTTTCTTATGTTTGTGCTTACCACATTTTGAATCTCTCTCCTTTCTTTTTGGTGAAAATATTCCTAATGTATAGGCATGAGACATCTTAGTGGTCTAGACTTTGAGTTACTTAATTTATTTTGAACTGCATTTTCAACATATTTTTTGATATCCTCTTCTGTGTACATTTTTGTATCAAGTTATATATTGACTTATTTGGTAGGATCTTATAAAATTTCTTAAGGAATTTGGATTTCTGTGTTTATTCATCCTCTGTGTCAATGTTGACAATAAGCTATGCTCATCTTCATTGTAGTCTATTTGTTTATGATCTGCGAACTCTGCAGGGCAAGGAGACTGAACATCCCACAACATGGTGCTTCTTGTTACCTTTCAAAGCACAGTGGAACCAACTTTGCCGAGTCCCTTATTTGGCTTATTTTTTTCTAAAAATGGCAATGGAATCATACGAGTATGATTCAAGTCCTCCAGTAGAGTGTCAATTCACAGAATCCCAGAATTTCGGAGTTAGGAGGAACCTCATCAACTATCTCTTCCAACATACTTGAATACCCACCATGACCAATGATCATTCAGCTTCCACTTAAAGATCTCTAGTGACAGGGAACTCACTACCTTTTAATTGTTAGGAAGATTTTCCTGATAAAGTATACATTTTTTCTCATCAAACTTTCACCCTTTCTACTTAGTTCTTTTCTGGGGGCCAAACAACACAGGTCTAATTCTCCCACAAGACAACTTTTTAAGAACTTGAAGACAAGTTATCATGTCCACACTAGGTCGTCTCTATTCCAGATCCAGCATCCTAAATTCCTTCAAATAATCCTCATACGGCATGGACTTAAGTCTCTTCAACATTCTGTACGTTCTCCTCTGGTCATTCTCCAATGTCTTTCCTAAAATCCTACCCCCAATCAAGATGGCAAGCAAGCTGATATAGGTTATACATGTACAATCATGTAAAACATATTTCTACATTAGTCATGTTGTAGAAGAAGAAACAGAACAAAAGGGAAAAAACACAGAAAAGCAAAGAAAGTAAAAATAGTATGCTTTGATCTGCATTCAAACTCTGAATGTGGGTAATATTTTCCATCATCAGTCTTTTGGAATTGTCTTGGTTCATGGTATTGCTGGGAAGAGCTAAGTCAATCATAGTAGATCATTGCACAATGTGGCTGTTACTGTATACAATGTTCTCCTGGTTCTGTTCACTTCACTCAGCATCAGTTTATCTAAGTCTTTCCAGGTTGGAAAATCCTTCTTAATGTAGTTCAAAATCATATCAGTTTTTAAGGCTGCCACATTATAGAACAGACTCATAGTGAACTAACAGTTCATTAAAACCCTTGGATCTTTTAGAGATTAACCTGCTGTCTAACTATGATCCTTCCCTCTACTCCATCTTGTACTTGTGAAGTCAATTTCTTGAGCCCAAAGGTAAGACTTTCTATTTATTCCTGTTAGATTTCATCTTATTAAGTTGAACCCAATGTTCTACCCTGCTCAGATCTTTTCAGATCCTGGCCATCATCCAGTATTTTAACTATCTCTTTTAGTTTTGTGTCATCAGTAAAGTTGATAAGGATGTTGAATGCATTTATTCAAGTCACTGGAAAAAAGGTTAAACAATGCAGGGTTAGGTACAAACACTTGAAACACTCCAACAGGTGTTTTCTTCCAAGTTAATATGGAACCATTAACTGTAACTTAATGACTACTCTTTGAAGTTAGCCATTTAGCTGGTTTTGAACTGATCTAACTTTCCATGATCTAGCTCCCATCTCACTATCTTAACCACAACAACAGTATAAAACATGATCACATGTTTTGCTAAAAATCTAGGCAAACTATATCAACAACGTTCTCCCAATCTACCAATTTAGTAACCTTATCAAGGAAAAAAAGATTGGTCTGGCATGACCTGTCCTTGAAGAAGCTATGCTGGCTCTTTGATCTTTGTTTTCTTCTTTTTCTATCTCTTTAAAAATATATTCTAGAATTTTTGCCAAAAATTTAATTAAGTTCACTAGCTCATAGATTGTAAATTGTATTTACCTCCTTTGTTGGAGATTTGGACATTTGTTCTTCTTAAGCCCTGCAGTACTTCTCTTCTCCATCATCAGTCTTTCACATATCACTGCTAGTGATTCAGCAAGAACATCCTCCAGGAGCCAAGGATAGAAATCATCTTGTCTAGGTAACTTAAATTCCTCTAGGTCAGCTAAATGACACCTTGACATCTGACTTTTCTTCCAATTTTGGTCTGTCCTTTCTAGTCCAAATGTCTTTCTCCTTGACAAAGAAAACAATGATAATTGAGCAGCTCTGTCTTCCACCTGTTGTCAGTTATCATCATTCCATCTACTCTGAGCAGTAGTTTTTATCCCTTCTTTGGCCTTCTGCTTTTATACAATATAAAAACCGAACAGAACCCTTCGGTGTCTTCCTATGCTTAACTTTACTTCTCAGCTTTAGCTCATTCTGAGCTTTTAGCATCTTTTATATTAGTGTGTTTGTATTCATCCTCTGATGTTTGCCTTTACTTCCATATTTGGCACATATCTTTCAAAAATCCAGTTGGTTGATGAATTCATTCATGTAGGCATCTCTTTGGTACCCAGACAAGATGATGTATTAAAAATATAGAGTTAAGTTTATGTTTATTGACGGAATTCTTAGAACCTTTTTTTCTGTTCTGCTTTCATGAAGATCTGCCACCATCGCTATGACATGGAAAGGTAAATACACACACAGACCCCTAAATAAACCATATCTATAACATTTTTTGATCAGTAAGAGAATAATCCTATCTAAAAACAAATTGAAGTTGGTCTGCTATGTATGAAAAAAGAACCCATTATTTCACTTCTCCTCCACTTCCCCTCAAAGCGTTTTATTTCTTTCAAGGGCACTACTATTCTTCCAGATACTTAGCCTCTGGTTCTTGGAGATCTGTTTATAATTTGTTTATAATTTCTTGAAATTTTGTATCCAAGTTTTTATTTCGGTCATGATTTTTTGGTAGCTTGATGATCAATTATCTCTCCTTTACCTGTTTGCCAGGTCAGTTATTTTTGATAATATAAGCCTCGTGGTTTTTTTCTGCTTTTTAAAAATCTTTTGATGTTTAATACTTCTTGTCTCATGCCATTTTATATTTGACCCATTCTTATGTTCAGGGAGTTCAATTTTTGAATAAAGTTTATCATCATCTGTTATAAGGCATGAATTCTCTTTACCGTTCTTTTATCTCTAGTTATTCCATTTTGTATTTTATGTTTCATTTTTTCCAGATACTCTTGTAATCCTTGTACCTAGGACAATCTTCTCTCTGAGGCTTTATTTGGACTTGTAGAGTTACTCTCTTCTGGGTTTACCCCCTCAGTTTTCTCTCAGTTCAAGGTATTTCTTTATTGTCCTTGGAATTTTGTTTACTCGTAACTCCAGCCTCGGTTTCCACATTGGGGGCTTGTACCTAGGTCAGACTCTACTCTTGTACCCCTGGATGTTGTGGGTAGATTCTGTTTGGCCTTCAGTTCAGTGGCTGAGACTAGACTCTGCCTTTTTCTGGGATTATCTGACTTTGTCTCTGGCTGTGGTGCAGAGGGATGCTGGTGGATGCTGGCCTGGCTCTGCCCCTTACTGTGGATGAAGTTCCTGGGTCACTCCTGCTGGATATTGTTCTGGCCTCATCTGAGCTATTTTAGACTTTGCTTTTTACTTATTTTAGCTTTTCTCTGCTCTGTACTTCTAGCAGATTCTGTCTGTTTTTTTGTCTAGTCCTGAACTGAATGGAGGTGATTTTGTTTGACTCTCTTAAGCATTGTTCCTTTTGGTTAATTTTTAGAACTTTACTGAGTTGTTTGTGAAGGTTCTGGGCTCCTATGGGCCCCAGTGCAGTCCTCTAGGACACCTTCCCACAATTCCTTCATTCTTTTCTTTTTGAAAATCAGGCCATTTGTGGGGCACCTCTTCCATTTGCCCTCAATTTTTGAAGACCATGGATGGTAGCTTAGTGCTTATATCTACCAATTCTTTCAGCAACCTGCAATTTAATTTATCTGGGTTCTGTGAGTCATTTAAGGTACTTAGCTTAAGGAAAGTACCATTTAAGGTACTTACCAGCTTAGTTATTTTAGTTTTCCGTTCCCTGCTAATCATAATTATTCTCTACTTCTTAGCCTAGAAATAATTTTCCTTGAAAAAGAAAACAAGCAAAAAAAAAAAGTAGTTCTGTCTTCTTTATTGCATCCATTACTACTGTAAGGGTGGGGCCATTTCCAGTCATCTAGATGAATATCTGGTCACTGGATCCAGATGACTCTGGAAGAGAAAGTGAGGCTGGTGACCTTGCACAGCCCTCCCTCCCTCAAATCAAAGTCAACTGCAAGTCATGTCATCATTTCTCTAATGCCATAGTCCTCTTTGAAAACGAAGGACAAACACAACAACTATTGTAAGGGTACGGGTACACATGATTTTCCTCTATACAGATGTACAGATGGGAAATGGAGCTAGAAAAACAGGTGGGTGGGCATACTATGCTCATTGTTTCCTTCTCACAAGGGTATAGGCTACTTGTTTGGATCTCTTCAAAAGTGACAGGAACCAGCCTCCTAGTGTCTTCCTGAATCTCTATCTCATCGCATTTAGTTAAGTGTTAAGACTACTTCTTATAAAAAGTTTTTATTAACGAATAGTTATTTTCTCTTTTTCATCCTCACTGGGAGGTATGAGGAAGAAAAAGAAGATCCTATAGTCAGGCAAAACAAATTCCACATTGTCCAAAAATACTTGTCTTAGTCTGCATTTCCCCTCTCTGTTAGAATTTAGATAGCATTCCTCAGTCCTTTGGAATTATCTTCACATGCTTTCTTTCTTTTTTTCCTCTTTTAAACATATTTATTTATTTTTGTTACATTTGAGTTCCATGCTGTTTCCCTCTCTTCCTCCCAACCCTGCACTAGAGGCCAACATTTAACACAGGTATTTCTCTCTATATCTATGTGTGTGTGTGTGTGTGTGTGTGTGTGTGTGTGTGTGTGTGTGTGTGTGTATGCATATGTGCACATATATGTGAGATTATACAGTACATAGTTCTATATGTCAGTTCTTTCTGTGGAGGTAGCATCTTCTTTCAAAGGTCCTTTGTAGTTGATTTGAATATTCAAGTAACCCAGAATAGCTTAGTCGTTCACATTTACTTTTTAAACAATCTTGCTGTTACTGTATACTATGTTTTCTTGGTTCTGCTCATTTCGCTTTTCCTTGTTTCATTATTTACATTTTCCTAAAATCAACCTGTTCATCTTTTCTTACAGCACAGTAGTATTCCATCATGATCACATACTGCAGCTTATTTAGCCATTCTCCAATTGATGGGCCATTCTCAATTTCCAGGGTTTTATTTTTGTAAATTAAAACATCTTTGAGATAACATCTTACCCCTATCAGATTGGCTAAAATGATAGAAAGGGGAAATAACAAATGTTGGAGGGGATGTGGAAAAATTGGGATACTAATATACTGTTCGTGGAACTGTGAACTGGTCCAACCACTTTGGAGAGCAATCTAGAATTATGTCCAAAGAGTTATAAAACTGTATACCTTTTGACCTAGCAATATCATTATTCAGTCTGTTTCCCAAGGTGATTAGGGAAAAAGGAAAAGAACCTATATGTTCTAAAATATTTACAGGAGCTCTCTTTGTAGTGTTTAGACTATACAGCAGATAATTATACAGTATTTGATAATTTTATCAAAAATTGGCCTGCACTATCCCCATTTCTATTAGGATTCTTATCTTCTCTCCTACACTTGACTCACCTTTAAGATAAAAATACATCTACTGAATGGAATCAAAACTGAAAAGATACACTAAAATTCTCATTATGCTGATAATAGCCTTTAATCTCCACCTCTCTCTCCTGAGGCTTCAGCCAAGTATTCTTAGATACGCTGGAGTAACCCTTTAGAAGAGCACTTTTCTGTGTACTTCTTTCAGAGTCATTTGGGGAAGGGGAAGAACCTTTCACCAATATTTACAACTCCTCCACATTTATCATTAAGTACGATCATTAGAATGCGATGAGGATCTTGACCTGCTGATACAGTCTGGGAAGTTTGCTTTCAGGAGAATCATAATGATGTGGGAGGGATGTGTTTTGGAGAGACTGTGTAGCATGTGCAGACAACCCCATAGTTGGGAGTACCTTTTTTTTCCGATTAATTGTAGTCACAACAATCACCATCTTCAAAAGGGCCCGAGTCAGCTTCAGCTGTCTCTGTTTC
This sequence comes from Phalanger gymnotis, assembly GCA_028646595.1. Classification (NCBI taxonomy): domain Eukaryota; kingdom Metazoa; phylum Chordata; class Mammalia; order Diprotodontia; family Phalangeridae; genus Phalanger; species Phalanger gymnotis. The sequence continues at coordinate 666,248,686 of CM053622.1, forward strand.
ATCTGCATCAAGGGGAGCTTTTTGCTCACAGCATGGATGAGAAATTATGGAGTTAGGAAGAGGACCTTAGGGCCTTCTTCCTTTTCAGGATTACTGTTGGATGCCTTCAAGGAGGACCAAAACAGCATTGAGGTGAGTTACTGCAATGACAATAAATTATTTAACTTGAAAAGACTCCTAGCCAAGTCCAAAGTGCAGGGAGAGTTAGTGAGGGACTTTTTGTTTGCAGATGATTATGCACTCAATGCAGCCTCTGAGGCTGAGATGCAGCAAAGTATGGATCGATTCTCTACTCATTGTGCTAATTTTGGTCTAACAAATAGCACCAAGAAAACAACAGATTCTCCACCAGCCAGCACCATACCATCCATACATGGAACAATTGGTTACAGCAACATGCTAGGAAACTGAATAGCTTCCATTTGAATTGTCTTAGGAGCATTCTAAAGATCACCTGGCAGGATGAGGTATCAGACGTGGACACTGAGATCCTTTCTCAAGGTAAATTGCCAAGCATCACACTTTTTTGCAGAGAATGCAACTCCAATGGGCTGACCACATTGTTCAAATGCCAGATGTACATTTGCCTAAAAGATTATTTCATGAAGCACTCATATAAGGTAAGCTCTCAGGTGAAGGTCAGAAGAAAAGACACAAGGGCACTCTCAAGGTCATCCTGAGGAACTTTGGAATCAATTATGTGACATGGGAGACACTGGCACAGGAACTCCCAGCATGGTGCACCCACCTCCAAGAAGGCATTATGCTCTATGAACATAGCGAAATTAAAGTAGCTCAAAAGAAATGTGAGGTGCAAATTTAGAAATATCTCAACTTCGAATGTTCATGTCACCTAATTGTGCCCAACCCATGGTAGAGCCTTCTGAGCTCGTATTGGTCTAATTAGCCACAATAAGACACACTCTACCTTGACCTTAACATAGTATGCCATTTTGGTCCTCTTCAAGAACAAAGGACAACAAACAAACATACACTGTCTTTCTATTTATAACCAGACTTCATAAAGAGACTAATCTATTTGTTTTGGTAGAGGAACTAAGTTGAGAAACTTTCTATTTAATTCATTATAAATCAGCCAGAATATTTTCCCCATTTTCTTATTAGGCTATTTGTGACTTTAACGAACAGTCACGATTGGATTGATTATTTAAAGAAGTTTTTTTTAAAGTTGTACAAGGAGAAGAAAATGGAAAGGGCAATTGAAGGACTGAGTGAGGGAGAAGTTTGGAAGGCCAAAGGGGGATTGTCAGTGACAGCAGCAGATGCCTGGAAATGAGCTATCCTGAATGTTTGCATTCCAGGACTTGTTCTGATGCCAGGATGGTTACCATGTATACAATTGCTCTTCTGAAAAACAGGAAAAAGAATGTCTGCATGCCGTAGGCTAATGAATATGCCCAGGAGAGCACCAAGCTCCTATTACTTTGGATTTCTCTCAGAGGCTCAAGGACAAAGAGATGGATCTTAAGCCCTCACGAGCAAAGAGTGTTATTATTTTGCAACCAAAAAAAAAAAAAGAAACTTCCAAGAAGGAGAATTGTGGATACTAATTGAATCCTATTCTTTCTTCAATCTTGTTTTATTTCTTCATAAATGTCAAGACAATAAAACTTCAGATATTTTATTCGAACTGTATTAAATGGTTACTTTCTAAGAAACAATCTCTTCCAAAGGAATATATATTTTTAAAAGTTATGGACTTTTTATCATGAAGAACTTCATCTTTTCAAAGCAGCTTAAAATCAGTCCACCCATTTCATATGTGAGCCCAGTCCTTAACACAGGACTTTGTGCCAGGGCACAAAGTATACCCTTTGGGTTTATTATTGTTGTTATTCAGTTGTTTGAATTGTGTCCAACTCTTCATGACCCCATTTGGGGTTTTCTTGGCAAAGATACTGGAGTGGTTTGCCATTTCCTTGTCCAGCTCATTTTACAGATGAGGAAATTGAGGCAAACAGGGTTCAGTGACCTGCCCAGGGTAACACAGCTAGTATCTGAAGTCAGATCTGAACTCAGATCTTCCTGATTCCAGGCCTGGTGCTCAATCTACTGTACCACCTAGCTGCTCATAGTGTTTATTGACTGACTGACTGACAAATCTAGGCAGACAGGACTGTGATTTACAAGAGTTCATGGAATGAACCCGTGGAAGATTTATTAACAAGAGGTTCAGGATGCTTCCTTTCCATGGAGTTGTTCAGGAGTGCTAGATAATCTTTCTAGTTGTCTGTACTCACTTCATCACGGTCCTGTTGCTTCAAGTGTACCACAGACCCACAACCTGCACTAAGCTGCTCCTAGCTTCCCAGGTAGCAACCAGATCCTCTGGAGACATGGAAAGGAAAAAAACCTGTAGGGATGGAGTTCTCCCAGTGATAGTGATCCTGCAGGGGTGGAAGAGATGGTGATATGTTCTCCAAACCACAGAAGACTTTCCTTGAAACATTTGTGGAAACTTTACCTCCTGCAAACTGTGGAGTTAGGATAATGTTGTTGTTGTCTAGTCATTTCATGTCTAACTCTCTGTGACCCCATTGTGGTTTTCTTGGCAAAGATACTGGAGCGGTTTGCCATTTCCTTCTTCAACTCATTTTATAGATGAGGCAATGGAAACAAACAGCGTTAAATGATTTGCTCAGGGTCACACAGCTACCAAGTGTCTGAGGCCGGATTTGAACTCAGGAGAATTAGTCTTCCTTATTCTTAGCTCAGTGCTCTATCCACTGTGCCACCTAGCTGCCTGGATTATGACTGTAATTAGTTGAAGAAAAGGGTCTACTTAGTGCACAAGAACAAGAGGAATTAAAGCGCCAGTACTTTTGCGGCTAGGCAATTTGTTTTTGAAAAATTTCCCTTCATGTCTGAAGTAAAATGAAGCCCATATTGAAAAAAAATCATATAGCAAAGGAGTTAAATTGGAGCCATGCTTGAAGATGGGCCTTCGTGGGAGGAGGGGGCTATCAATGCTGAGCTTGCCATCTGACTTCTTTTCTTCTGGTGAAACAAGTGCTTTGGCCTCTCGTACAATCCGAGGTTTCTGATTGATCCTTGTGCGTCACCTCAACCCTTTGATAACCGGCTACGTCAAAGAGAGTAGGCCACTCAGGAAACTTTTTGAAATATATTATTATTTCATTAAATATTTCCCAATTACATGTAAAAAATTTAAACACTCATTTTTTAAAATGTTAAGTTCCAAATTCTCTCCCTCCCTCCAGCCCCTCTCTTACCCCTTGAGAAGGCAAGCAATATGATATCGATTAAACATATGAAGTCATGCAAAACGTATTTTCAGGAAACTTTAAAGGGAGACAACTTCTTTCATTCTCTTCTCCCTCTTTCCTGAATATATGGCTTGGGAATTTAGATAGCACTTCCTTGGAGTTCTTATGTGGGGAGGAGAGGATAAACCTTTAGCTTTGGGAACTGCTTGTACATGGCAACTAGAACATGTGATCGTTTAGGTGAGTTTGAGATTGGGGGCTCCAGCTGCCTTGTGTTTTTTTCTCCTGAGCATGGGTAACCAAACAGGGATCCCAAGATAGATGTTTCCAGCATGGATGGCTACCTTGGGAATTCAGGAGTTTGGAAGTTCCTGGATTCCTCAGTTGGATCTGGCTGGCATCAACATGAGTTTTCTGCAACTACACCCTTCTTGGACAAGATGACTACCCAAAGGAGGCTGATTCCAAGCCTTGCCCTGGCTTGCAAAAGACGTGGACCTGGAGGGAGTTTGGACAATACAGAGCTGAGATGAAGGTGGAATGCCTATTTAACAATCCCTCAAAGTATCTCTTGTTTTAAAGTTTTAAGTACGGACATGCTAACAGAGTATAAGGGAAATTTTGGGTTACTGGTTTATATTTTAATTCTTTGTTGATGTGTGATTATGTGCATTTTGTGTTTTAAACACTTCTATTGTGGTGGACAAAATAAATAGCTGTCATATCTGACCTCTGGACATTGAACATTCTTCTAGGAGGGACCTCTAGAAGTTCTTTTGGAGAGACTCTATCCATGAGCCATACCTGAGTTTTATGCAATTTTCCCTAAGGCCCTGAGGGGCAGGGCAGGAAGAGGTTGTAAAAACTCTAGAGACATTAAGAAAAAAACAAAACTTGACCCTTTTCTTTAGAGGCCAGGTTCTCCTGATACTGAACTTGGTCTGTGTGAATACAGAGGTGGAGTATCTTAGGAAGAGAGCCCCCCTTGGCCGTTGGGTGGCTATTACAATTATAAGTGTAAATCCAAATGCAATAATAATATTAGTAATACCATGTAATAGGGCATAGAAGAGTTGGACTGTCCATCAGAGAAAGCTGAATATCTATAATGATGAGATCTCAGAGCCTGTGAAGTATTGAAGAAGTAACAGTGACAACAATAATGACAACCACAGTTGCTCACATTTACAAAGCATTCTGTGACTTACAAATAGTTTTTCCCACAATAACCCTGTGAGGTAGACAATGCAATGAGAGATGTTAAGGCAATTTTACTGAATTATTCACCTCTAATACACTCCTTCTCTGGGCCTTCTCTAGGCCAGTCATAAACCACGATGCCAGCAGATCTGTCTGAGTCCTTCATGGCTGGCTACTACCCAACTGCAATTATTGACTGAGCAGCATTAGGCTTTCAAATATATTCATTTGTTCAGCTTTTTGCTTTATCCAAGTATTACTAACTTCAGTTCTCTTTCCAAATGACAGGGTAATGTTTTAACCTGCTAATCAGTAGCATTGACTTCATGAAATTACTCTAGGCCTTTATTTTCAAAATTATAGAAATAACACAGGGAAAAGAATGATTAAGTCATCTCATTTTTTCCCTGAGGGGACAGGATGGGGTTTTCCCCTAAAATATACTTTCATGTTCTCTTTCAAGTCTAACTTTGAGTATCTGGACAATAAACACATTGAGATAGAGTGAATAGGAGCTTCTTACATGTTTGCTACCATTTCTTTCACTCAATCCCCATTCCTACCATGTTATTTCTAGGTTTCTGTTTTCTCCACTGTTCCCAGAACATATATCTATATACATATGTATATATATGTATATGTATGCACACACGTATACATCTATGTATATGTATAAACACACATATGTATACTTGGAGTAGTGACCAAGATCAATGAGCAGATGGCAGTGGGAACCACGACTATCTTCCATAACTCAAACTCTCTTCATTGACCCTATTTGCAAATCTAGGATCCATGAACCTTGGACCCCCTTGGAACTGTGGCAGGAGAAGAGAGGTAGCTTCTATAGGCATAAACTGAAGCCCCCACAGCCATGGAGAAGGCATACGGGAAAGATCTGTGTTAATTCCTGTTTTTACGCTTGGCTATAGTGCTGGTGTATTCTTACTTTGTTCTTTCATGTTTAGAAAAGCTGTAAGAATTATGTGTCTACTTGGCAACATAGAAGTGTTAATATTAATTATTATTATTACTGCCATTAATGATAGCACTTTCTTTTTTATGAGTAGTCCACGTCTGAAAGCCTCTAGCTACCTAACAAAACAGAATTGAAAACAACCCACAACCCACGCAATCACTAGCAACTTTCTGCTGGGAAATGTTGGCTACTAAATCAACAAATCTTGTTGTATTCATGTGGTTTTATTTCTGAATAAACCACAATGTTATTGGAAATCCCTAAAGTTTTTATTTTTTCCCTAATCACAGGCACTAGTCCCTCTTCTGATGCCATATTGGATTCTCTCTTATCTTTGCCCTGTCTCTTCAAGAAAGCTGTGTCATAAGGCTTAAAATAATAGCATATAGATAGTTACTTTGGCAGTGGTCTTATATAAACAGATGGATACAGCTGATAACATTAACGACTTTACATGTCATCTCGTTTTTCCAGTACGCTTGCTTCCCTGAAAACTATATCTGTTTGATATCTCTTAACCCATGGCAACCACTTACACAGCTGTACTCAGTGTTGTTTGTGAGATTGTCAGTTGCTTTTTCTACATCATCCTGTTCTATTTTGGTTGTGGAATGGACTGAGCTATGTTTGATTGAGCTGCTACATCCAACAAGCCAGGAATGGAAACTTGTAAAAAAGAGAGCCACTTGGGAGATAGAGCCTTAACATGGGTGTGGGCAGGAAATTTGCTGACTTGTTCAGTTACACAGACGTTACAAGAAGAACAAAGTTAGATGGTCTTATTTACGAGGAATTTTTTTTTTTGGTATCAATGATTTTAAATTTTAAAAGCATGAATTATTTCCCTTAAAAACACATATACAAAGTCAATCAGAAATCAGAAAACGTTAGATCCAGAATAGATCTTGGGGATCATATGGTCCAATCTGCTCATTTAGTGTTTGAGGAAACTGAGGTCCAACGAGGTATAACATAGTAAAAAGGCAAAGTATAAAATGCCTGAATTTTACAATGATAGTGAATTAGTACCTTCAAGTTGAAATAATTGCAATAACTTTCCAAATAATTGCCTCGAAACCAAACCCTTTTTAAACCACAATTATCTGGATATAGTAGATAAAAAAATATTGTTTTGGCATTAATATCTAGCAAAATAATTTGGTTTATATCACTTTCTATGTGCAGACATGGTCATGTGATTCTGTCCTTACACCAATTTACTATAGGCCATATGTGGAAATTAAGCTATGTACTTATGCCCAGGTACATAGACCAGTTTGCAAAAAGACTTTTCCAAATTGTGAAAAGCATCATGGGTCATTCAAAAACCACCTGAAATACCAAAAATGTTTGTAAGAGAACTATTAGCTGCAGAAATATATAGTTACCTAAAATTATGAGTATAAAACCCAAAAATCTCACCTTCTATAGGAAGCATTTCTCAAACCCTCTGATTCTGGTGACATCACTCTGCTGATTATTTCATTTTTATTATTTATTCTGTATATAGCTTGTTTGTACGAAGTTATTTGTGTGTTGTTTCTCCCATTAGACTATGAGCTCCTTGAAGACAGGGTCTGTCTTATACCTTTCTTTGTATCCCTGGTGCTTAGCACAGTGCCTAGTACATAGTAGACTTTTAATAAATACTTACTGAATCACTGACCATTAGAAGGCCACTGTGAAGAATTTAGGATTTGAAAATTTGTCTTTAATGAATTAGGAAAACAAAGACAGATAATAGAACTGGACGCTGTTCTTTAAGGTGGTTTTTTTTAAAAAAATCCTTTTTATCTTAAAGCATATCCAACAATATTAATGATTCTGGATGATCTTAAATAGAGCCTGCCCCCCAAATCTTAATGCAGTTTGAAACTTTTGGTACCAAGATTTTTGATACATTCTGCATTTCCCCATATTTAGTGAGGGCTAGCTTATGTAGACAAGAAAACAAGGTTCTTAAGGGTTGTGTTTCATTTTTGTCCCTGTATTCCAGTACTTAGCACGGAGCCTGACACATAGTAGGCAGTTTGCAGATGCTTGTCGACTGATTGAAAAAAATTTCTCTGTGCTTCTGATTTCCCATTTTCAAAACTGTACTACATGTACTATAAATTACCTTTCAACTAAACAGCCCTCAGATGCTATTTCATATGCTCCAAGCTGTAGTATAATTAGCTTCTCCACAAATGGGCAGATGAACTCCGGCATACATATTAATAATAATAATAATAATAATAGCTAGCATTTATGTAGCTCCTACTAAGTAATATTCACTGTGCTAAACACTTTACAAATATTATTTAATATTGGCTTATTTGATCCTCACAACAGCCCTGAGAGGTAGGTACTATTATTATCCCAATTTTACAGTTGAAGAAACTGAGGCAAATAGAAGTTAAGTGTCTTGCCCAGGGTCATACAACTAGGAACTCAGGTTTCCCTGACTGTATGTCCAGCAATTCCATCAGCGCACCACTTGTCTACCTATGTGTCAGAGATGGCACCTGAACCCAGGTCTTCCTGACTTTCTCTCCAATAGGTCAACTTTTATCCTTAGCTCTCTACCCACTTTGCCAACATTTAGAGATACTTAAAAAAAATCAAACCCAATTTCATTTCCATGTCTAGGGCTGGATTTGAACTCAGGTATTCCTGACTCTGGGCCCAGCATGCTTTCTACTGCGTCACCTAGTTGTATTACGTATATTATAAATATTTTATATGATAGAAATACATCAGTGGATCAATATATTCATTCCGCTGGTGCAGATCACGCCTGTTCCTTCTCATCCAAATGTGATTCTTATCCATGTTTATCCATAGAGCCTTCCTAAAGGATTGAGCCAAAGTGGGAGAAGGCTGCCTCAGAGCAATTTTGTTATTTCCTCAATACTAATGGAGTATTTATTCTAGGTGCCTCTCTGTCATCCTTCACTATTGTGCTGAAATTTTTTTAAATGACCCTCAGTCCTTTATAGCTTTTTTTGTGGTTAAAAAAAGGGAGGAGGAGAAAGAACATAAGAATGACACTTTTTAGTTCATCTCTCTCTATATTAAGGAAGCTAAGTGACTCAGTGGATAGAGCATAGGACTTAGAGTCAAGACCTGAGTTTGAATACTACCTCAGGCTACCACATGCTAGCTGTGTGACCCTGGATAAGTCACTTACTCTCTCTGTTACTCAGTTTCTTCATCTGTAAAATGGGGTTAATAATAGCCCTGCTTCCAGGGTTGTTGTGAAGATCCAAATGAGATAACATATGTAAAGTGCTTTGCAGTCTTAAAGTGTTCTATGAATTCTAGTTATAAATGTGAGATTTGTGTCTAGTGACCAACAATGGACGAAATAGCAACATTAGCATAATAAATGTTAAATAATAAGTCATTGGTGTCTAACTTTTGGCCACCTAGGCCATTTTCCATTGGTCATCTTATTTTATTCTTATAACCCTGTGAGGAAGAGCAGAGACTGTGGCTGTTTGAGAAATGAGAACATTCAAGCATATAGAAATTTAGTTGTCATTCACTTGTTTTTCATTCATGTCTGACTCTTCATGACCCCAATTTGGGGTTTTCTTGGCAAAGATTCTGAAGTGGTTTGCCACTTCCTGCTCCAGCTTGTTTTACAGATGAGGAAGCTGAGGCCAACAGGGTTAAATGATTTGACCAGGATCACACAGCTGGTCAGTGTCTGAAGCTAGATTTGAATTCGGGAAGATGAGTCTCCCTGACTTCAGGCCTGGCACTCTATCCATCTAGCTGCCCCATACAAAGATTAAGAGATACAAAATTTAGAGCTGAGACGGAGGGGCCTTAGCACTTATCTACTCTAAGTGCCTTGGTTTGTAAATAAGAAAATGGAGTCCCAAAGAAGTCACATGACTCCTCCAGTGTTACACTCTGACTTCAATTCCCCTCTGTTTTCCAACAAACCATACTAATAGGATAGGGAATGAGCCTGTGGTTTCATTGATATAAACTCTGATGAGATAAGTTTCACCAGGGCTTTTCCTTTTTGCTCACCTGCTATTTTCCCTCACAGTGGCAGAGCATTCTGACTCCCAGGCTGTGGTCTTCCCCTGAATCATGTACAGGCTATAAACCAAAGAGGTAAAGAGCAGACAGTGCATTAATTGGGGGCTATGCTTGTGAAGGGCAGTTATTAATTAGCCAAAGTATGTCCTTATTCCTGGAATACTACTGTTGGTATATGAAAATACTGAATGAGGCCGTGATCCTGCTACTAAAACGTGAAGCATTTAAAGATAAGGAGAGGGCCTGGATCTGTGATTTCATTAGTACAGGGAACTTCCAGGCAAGGAAATTCCCTCTACCAATTCAGGTTTCCACCTTCTTTTGCTTCTGATAGTCTTAGAGAGTTACCTAGAGCCCAGAATCACACAACCATAATAATAATGACAACAACACTACAACAATAACGACCACAACTAGCATCTTTAAGGCTCACAAAGTGCTTTACAAATATTATCTCATTTTATTCTCACAACAACCCTGGGGGAAAGGTGCTATTATTGTCCTCATTTCACAGGTGAGGAAAATGAGGCAGGTACAGGTTAAGTGACTTGTCCAGGGTCATACGCCTAAATATTGAGTGAGGGTGGACTTGAACTCAGCTTTTCCTGACTTTAGGCCCAGCAATGTCATCAGTGTGCCATCTGTCTCCCAATGTGTCAGAGGTGGTACTTGAACCCAGGTCTTCCTGGATTCCTCTTCAATAGGTCCATATTTATCCTAAGCTCTCTACTCACTTTGCCAACACTTAGGTATACTTATGAAAAATCAAACCCATTTTCATTTCTGACAATTACTAATGATTCTATTACAAGGGCCCCCAACAGTTTGTGATCTACTGTCCATCTGATCTCAAAGCTTTTCCTGGAATTGCCAGGTGGTGGCGGGTTAGCCAGAAGTCAGCGGGCAGGTATGCTGTATTGTCAGCATTCCCACTTCCTCCATCATCCAAGTGGTAAGTAGAGGCCAGTAGAAAAGTCATGGGTGGTTCTTCGTCAAGCAAGGATGCTCGATCTCTGCTTTAGTTAGTCATCAGAACCTTGGCAAAGTCAGACTCTGACAACAGAAGTGTAAACAGAACCACAATAACAACTGTAACAATTGTTCTTTCTGACTGACAATCTAAATTCTTATTTGTGATTTTATACTTGGAAATAGATTTACAATCAGACTTTTTTTGTGACATGAGGCTTTGTAGTTAATGTACAGTATTGTGAATCCAGGGAAGAATCAACACAATGGCAGTTATGAAAGTGTGTGCTGTGATTCCAGGTGCAGCAGAACTCACTCGGTTGAGTGTGCAACTCACTCTCCTTGTGTGTACTCAGTGTTACACACCTGACTAAAAAGGGCATTGTTCCTGATGAGAAACCTGCCTAGTGCTCTGTTCAAAAGATTATGCCTATGTGGAAGGCTGCCAAATGGGGATTACAATCGGAGTCAAGTGAGGAAGTTCTCAGGAATCCATTAGGAAGATGGAAGGTTCCTGAGTGGAGATTTGCTCTGTTTGGTACCTTTTTGTTCACATAAAAGTATTGCTCATCCATTAGCCTTTAAATAAAGATGAGAGAGAGAGAGAGAGAGAGAGAGAGAGAGAGAGAGAGAGAGAGAGAGAGAGAGAGACAGAGAGAGAGAGAGAGGGAGAGAGAGAGAGAGAGAAACAGAGAGACAGAGACACAGAAAGAGTGACACAGAGATAGAGAGAGGCAGGAGAGAGAAGAAAGAGGAGAAGGAGGAGGAGGAGAAGGAAGAGGACATCATAGGATTTAGAGGAAGAAGAGATCTTAGAGATTATTTAGTCTTCTCTACTTTTTTTTACAGTTGAAGAAATGGAGGCACAGGCACATGAATTCAGATCACACCAGTAATAGGCACTATAAACAGGACTCAAAGTCAGGCCCTTTTACTTCAGACCCACTAGGCAGCACTACTTGGATATCAAATTAGTTCAGAGTATGCTGGAGCCAGCTTGGACCAGCTCCTGAGAGTTAATTGTTAAAAATCTTTGGTATGAGCATTTATACCTTGGAAATCACAAATGCTACAGATTAAGGCTTGATGAACTATTCTGCTAAACCTAAGAAAGTAATGTAGAAAATGTAACTAATGCGGATTAAACTTAAGAGTGTGTCCTGAGTACATTTTCCCCTGGAGAGTCAGTTGTTAAACATTTACCAGCATATCCTTTGGGGCTGGAAAGACTAGAAGAAAAACAGATCATAGACAAAATTGGAGTTAAACAATAGTTCATTTTCTATGTTTGGTTATCATTGTTTCATCTTCTTCCAAGTCGCCTCTTCTTTTCTGAACTTTCAAACTTGCTCTTGTCACAACTAGGGTGCACGTGTCAGTCTCTCTCTGGCTTTGGTCTCTTTATCTGTGGCAAACTCTATGATTGCTTCCCCTTAATGTTTCAATCCTTTCTACCCAGCAACCAGTGCTTCTTTCTCGTTGAGACTCAGACCGGATGTTTCTTCCTCACAGATTGTTGTTGTTTGTCCTTCATTCTCGAAGAGGACAATGATGTCAGGAGAGCGATGCCATGACTTTGGAGTGAATTGGATTTAAGGGAGGTAGGGCCGGCTGTGCAAAGTCATCAGCTTCAGTCTCTCCTCCAGAATCATTGAAGTCTAGTGGCAAGAGAGGTCAGGATGACTGGCGATGGCCCCGGATGTAGCTGGAGACCTTGGCCTTTTTAAACTAAGGCCTTTCCCAGGTCTCAGTTTGTCTGAGACAATCTCCATTCAGTGTTTAAAGGCCAGGCAAGAACTGAGGCAAAAGATGGCCTAGTTTGCCTTCACAAAAGAATCAAACTGGGAGGGGAAGACCCTCAGAATTTCTGGCCAGAAGAGAAACAATTACTATTTACATTTACTCTGAGCCACCAAAATCCCAAAAAGGGAGGGAGGGAGGAAACATGCATTTATTAAGCACCTATTACACACCATGTACTGGGCTAAATGCTTTAAAACATCATTTTAGATGAAGGATGAGATTTTCATCAAGGCAACTCATTGAATGATTAGGAGACAGCTGGGTGGTACAGTGGAGAGAATGCTGGGCTTAGAGTCAAGAACACCTGAGTTCAAATACATCCTCATATACTTGTTAGCTGTGTGACCTTAGGCAAGTCACTTAACCTCTATTTGCCTCAGTTTCCTCACTTGTAAAATGGTGATAATAGTAGCACCTGCCTCCCAGGGTTGTTGTAAAGACCAAATGAAACAATATTGCTACTTTTCAAACCTTAAAGTGCTATATAAATTCTAGCAGGTATTATGGCGATTACTATAGCTGCTCTGCTGTGGGCAGAGAAAGAACCAGCATACTTTCCCCATCTAATCCAACATAGCTCCTTAATATATAATGCTCTCTCCTTTGCTGCTACTTATATGCTATCCCAGAACCCCGTATCAGCTACACAAATCATCCTAACAAGCCTCATTGAGATCTATGGCTCAAAGTTAATAACGATAGCTCACATTTATATAACATTTACTAGGTGCCTGGCACTGTGCTAAGCACTTTATAGCTGTTATCTTATTAGATGCTCACAACCACCTAGGAAATAAACGCTATTATTATTCCCCCTTTGCAGATGAGGAAACTGAGGCAAACAGAGGTTAATTGACTTGCCCAGGGTCACACAGCTGGTAAATACCTGAGGTGAGAGTTGAACTAGGGTCTTCCTGACTCTACTGTGTTGACCATGCTGCCTAGATGTCTTTCAATAGGCTTTCCAGCATACCTTCACATGTTTCCTGTGCATTACATACAAGGTGTCTTAAAAGGCTCAGGGCACTTTTAAGCTTTAATAACTTCAAAAGCATCATTGTGACTAACTTTCAAAAAAATTTGAAAGGTTGATTAAAAATTTTTAAAAAACTGATGTTTCTTATTGAAGTTCAATACACTCCCAATATCTCTCCGGTCAATTTTTTGAACAATTTTTCCTCAGTTGCTGCTCAGTGATTGAAAGGATTTGTAATCTTAGTCTTAATATCACTCAAAAAATGAGGTTTCGATGAAAAC
>CM053622.1:666262679-666353621 GCA_028646595.1 Phalanger gymnotis
GATGGAAGGGGAATGGGGTGACGGAGGGGAGGGCAGACCAGGGAACAGGGCAACCAGAGTGTACGCCATCTTGGAGTGGGGCAGGAAGGGAAATGGGGAGAAAATTTGTAATTCAAACACCTGTGAAAATCAATGCTGAAAACCAAACATATTAAAAATAAATTAAAAAAAAAGAAAATGGGTGATTTTCTCCTTCCAAATTTCCTTTTTGGTTTAAAGCCATTTTGATTAGATTTTCAAAATTCCAGGGAAAACATTCTTGCTTGTTACTATTAGGTATACTCTGTCCCTAGCTAGGAACCCATGATCTAGACATGATCTAGATTTTAAAAGGGTGAGGGTAGAAATCAGCTCATTCTCTGACTGCCTGATCAAACTTGGGGTTGTCCCTCCACATGAGGGCCTGGACCTCCACTTTGGAGACCATTGACTTAGAGGAGAAGCAGCTATTTCCTTTTCCAAAGGTCTAGATCCCTCCTCTTCTAGAAAAGGCCTCATGTATCACCTAGTTTTTTTTTTTCTTTCTTCCCTCTTTTGTAACACCTTCTCTCACCATCTAGCTTCCTGACCCTCTGCATCTTCAGATGTCTTTTTTTTTTATTGGTTTCATTCTCTCTCTCTCTCTTTTTTTAAAGTGATACTTGATTCTCCCTGATAACCTGGAGAGTGGAGAAGCTACTTCATCTTCTTTTCTGAAGGGGAGATCAACTGCTGCTTTGATCATAGGTAATGGTGACTTTGCTGTGGCAGAAAAGCAAACATTGCAAATTCTATGCAGGTCACTACAAAATGTGTCCATTTGCTCTAAGTGAGATTCTCAGTCCTTTGTCATTCTTGCCAGTACATCCACCTGTAGGTATCCAATAAATGTTTATTAGTTGACTGGTGGACACCTCCCTCCCCTTGCAGAAAAAGGAGACAAAAGGTGCCATCCTGAAGTACCTTGTGCAGCGTTGTCCCTTGAAGTCCGTGTGTGTGTGTGTGTGTGTGTGTGTGTGTGTGTGTGTGTGTGTGTGGACATCTGTTCCTTTTTGTATTTTTTAGTGTTGATTTGAATTGGGCCATATAAACACACTATTTGGGAAGGGCAGCATAGAGAAAATTCAGTCATACTGGCTAAAATGATTTCTCTAACTGCTCATTTCACTTCTGAAACACCACATTTTTCATTGCTTCATGCCTTTAGTTTGAAAGCGGGGTACAGCTTTTCAAAATTCAGCCTAGGGGAGGGACTGTGAAATAAGGCTGGAAGACACATGCATGAAGTCCATCTTCTGTATTCACGAAACAAGGGTGCCAGATGTTGCGCTCTAACAAGCTCCATCTTTGTGGACGAGAAACCAAAGGACCGTATAAACTGCCTGTGAAAACCAATTCATCACTTCCAATCAGGGGTGATGAATCCTCCAACGGGCTCCTGTTTAGAAAAGTAAGATTTGCGTTTGCATTACAATCACTGGGGGGAGAGCATCCCCAAGTAAAGCTATTAAGCAGGTGAGGCTTGTTTTTGGTGCTGCCTCCTCTTTTGTTTGATATTTTCTTTCCTCCCAGGTTCTTCCCCGAGGTGTGCCCAGTTTTCAGGCTGTTACTAAGATTTTAGTGGCAATTTGTCATTCTCCCTCACTCCCCACCTCCAACCCTCAAGAAGCCTTTTCATGTTAATTCAAGATAGGCATTTCATAACTCAAAGGAATGAATCACTATAGTAATTGGGTGGAGGAGATAATTTAGGGGGGAATACCTGGAGCCAAACAGGAATTCTGCAATCAGCTAGTTCTCCCTCCTTCCCTCATTTTATAGATGAAGATACTGAAGTTCAGAGAAGTAAAGGAATTTGCCCAAGTTCACACATATATTAAGTGGCAGAGCTGAGATTCAAATTCAGGTCCTAGGATTTTTCAAAGTTCAGTGCTCCAAGTTCAACAACACGCTTCCCACTATATTGTGCTTAGTCTTCTCAAAGTCTATCAAGTCATGTGGTGTAGATTGTTGTCTATCTTGTCAACCTAGAAGGTTAGCATTACTTACTGCTCTTGCCCTGGGGCTCTATCCGCCTGATTGGTGAGAGTTCACCATCTCTAGGTGTCCTCAGACCCAATACAATGTATATCTTCCTGACATGATGCTGCATCCCAAACCTTTCCTCTAATCTTCCCTCTCTATCTCCTGCCTGAGGTCCTGTGTGCCTAATTAGTGAGAGTTCACCATATTAAAGCATTCTGAGACCAAACCACAATGTTCTCTAGCCATTCTCCTGCCAGGTAGGGGTATAACCAACTCCATCATTTCTCAATATCCACTTCCACTTCTTACTCAAATTAATACTATCATTTAAAAAATTTTTTTTAATACTATCATTCTTGAAAAGGATAAATTCATTGCCTTTTGACTCCACTAATCACCCTTGCAACTTCCCAGGCCACAACAACCATCCCTGGCCACTAGACCCCTCTATGTATTGTGTTCCTCTATTATAAAGGAAGGTCTTTGGCATTTTTGCCCTCAATATTTAGCACAGTACGTGGCATTCTTTAAACCTCCATAAATGCATTTGCATTCATTTACTCAATATGAGACTCACAGATGCAAGAATGTAAAGAATTGATTTGTTTATACAGAATGGTAGCCATTCACTTGACCTACGTAAAGACTTAGTGCGTTCATCTTAGGATGGCCTTCAGAGCTGAACTATATGGAACAGATTGAATAAATACAACAACTCGGATAATGTGAAAGATAAATGAAAAACTGCCGCTCAAAGTGCGTAAACTTGACACATGAAGATAATAAATCCTTCAGCGAGTCTTCACTTCAAGAGAGACCAAAGAGATGAAGGCCTCTCTTATGCAAACCAATTTTTGTGTCATTTATTTGTTTTATTATGTTAGGACAGCCTTAGTAATAATGAAAGCATTTATCTGAAACTCTTAGGTACAGGATTCTGCTTTGGAAACTGTATCTAAGCTAAAAGATATGTCTCTGATAACAAGGTCCCTAAGACACACTGGGCCAAGACATGGCTAGTGATTTTTTGCAGTTAGAGCAAATAATACAAAATGTGCCTGCACAAGTAGCATAAAATAAACCGGAGGCCCACAGCAAGAAATGTGCCTTCAGATACTTTTGGGTAAATGGGTGGGAGGTTGGCACAATGCATTGGGTCATCAGGCTAGGAAAGCTCTCAGCTCTGGTGAAATGTTCACGTGCCATCTGGTAGCTGTCCTATTTTAACTAGTTTCTCTTGCTAACTTGGTCCAGAGGTTATCTGTGTCTAGCTGCTAAAGATTGCAGTCCCTTAAGTGCTACGAGTGGCCCCTAACTAGCTGGGAGGCACTTTGGAGGTCAGTTGGCTCAGCTCCCTCATTTTGTAGGTGAGGAAATATGACTTACTCAGAGTCACATAGATAGTAGGTGGTAGTTAAACCCAGGTTTTCTGACTTCTAAATCAGCACCATGGTGCCTTCTTCCTGATAGATATTCTGATTTCCCTGGGGTCATAGAATCATAGGACTTTCTAACTAATACCATTCTGCCCACCCACTGTCACATGATACCAAAAAAGGTATACAAAACATAGACGAAAGAGGTTACTTTTGGAAATATTAAGGAACACATTAAAAAAAAACACCATTTTTTTTTTATCACCACTAAGCTGTTTCCGGAAGCTCAGCCAGCATGTGATGTGATTTCATGGTACCATGAGGCCCTCTTGTGTTTGAAAACTGTAGAACAGATCACTTATGAGCAAGGGTGCCCTGAAAGTTCCTGAAATTAAAACTTCAACAAGATGAGAGCCAATGGAACTTCAGAGGAGAGAAAGTTACAGGAAAATGCCCCCTCACCCAGAAAGTCCCTACTAATATTCATTGTTTTTTGGGTTTTTTTGGAAAGATTTTCTTTCTTTTAAAATATTTTCCTCTAAGTTTTGGACTGTGTTATAATAGCTAGCCTTAATTGCATTAAACTTTGCAAAGTGCTCTACAAATATTTAATTTGATCCTTACAACAACCCTGGGAGATAGATGCTATTATCATCATCCACATTTTAAGATGAGAAAACTGAGCCATGTAGCAGTTAAGTGACTTGCCCAGGGTCACATAGTTAGTAAGTATCTGAGGATAGATTTGAATTCAAGTCTTCCTGTTTGAAGTCCAGCACCCCATCCACTGTACCACCTAATTGCCTCTCAGAGATCATATGCTTCTGAAGAGGTAATACTCTGCATCATGGAGCGTCAATCAATCAACACATTGTTTTAGGCACCCACTGCCTTCAAGGCATAATTGGTAGTACACAAATAAATGCTATTACCCACTGACCTCCAGAGTCTGGGTTCTGGAATGGCCAGGTCACCACATCCCATCAGTCTCCTACTGTGGATGCTGAAACCATATAGACTTTTTAAGGTCTGGGTCTCTCTATCTCTACCAGGCTGAGAATCTAGGGAAATTAGGAGGCAGAAGTGAGGAGGGGACATCTAGTATAGATGAAAGGATTTGGGATATAGAAACTATTGTGAAGAGCAACAAAAAGGCCAGAAATGCTAGATGTAGAGGGGAGTATAAAGAAGACTAGAAAAGTCAGAAGGGACCAGGTTATAAAGGAATTTAAAATACAAACAGAAGATTTCATATTGATCTTGGGGGTCACAGGGAGTCACTGGAATAGAGATCAAGATGGTTAGACCTTTGCTATAGAGAAATCAACTTGGCAGTTGTGTTGAAGATGCACTGGGGTGGGAAAAGCCTTGAGACGATGAGAATAACCACCAGGCTATGGTGCAGTAGCCCACGTGGGTGATGAGGGCTTGGACCAGGGTGGTGGCAGCTATGAGAGCGGAGAGAAGAGGAATATTGGAAAGACATTATGAAGGTAGAAATGACCAGGTTTGGCAACAGATTGGGTGTGTGGGGTGAGTGTGAGTGAGGAGTGGGGGATGCCCTGAGGTTGGAAGTCTGGAACCCTGGGAGGATGGCAGTGCCCTTGATGGTAATAGTGAAGTTCAGAAGAGGGGAAAATAATTTGGGATGTGTTGAGTTTGAGATGTTTATGGAACATCCAGTTTGAACTATTTAAGAGGCGATGTCAGTCTGTAGATCAGGAGAAAGACTAGAGTTGACTAAATCTGGGGATAATCTACATAATGAGGCTAATTGGATTCATGGGAACCAAACACTAAATATAACACCTCTGAAGCCCCAGGACCTAGCAGAAACACTAAGTGAATGTTGGCATCGAATCCTGGCAAGGAGAATCTCCAAAAATTCTGAAACTTTCCAGGAGGAAAGGGAACGGACACAGGGTTGTGAGTCCAGACATGTTTTTCCTCTCCTGGGTAGCCATACTCTTTCACTTTTGGAGTGCTTCTGATAGATGTAACAAAGAAGAGTGTCACATAAACCAATAAGGCTCTGAATAACAGCCCAATGATGTCATTTTTCAATCCATTAACAGTTACTGACTCATTGGTGACCAGTGCCTCACTCATTCATTTTATAGCAGCTTCCATCATCAACCTCAACGGAGAAGACTGACAACTGCCTCTAACTCTTTTTATCCCTAAACTACTTTTGGTAATCAATCAATCAACAATTATGTATTAAGCCCTTGATTTGTGCCATATACAAACAAAGTGCAAAAAATAAAACAATCCCTACTAACAGGAAGCTTATATCCTTCTGCCCGCCCCCCCAGTAATAAAACATTCATTAGAGCAAGCAAAAGGGAATGGACAGTAGAAAGAAACCTTTGCAAGTGTCACAAAATCTGGTATTTCTGTATACTTTTGTATACAATATGAAAACAAATCATTTCAGCAAAGATTATCATGGCAAAAGTTTAAAACAAGGTAATATACAATGAAATCAGATTTTCAAAACTGTTGAGGTTTATTTTTAATTAAAAAACATCTTAGACCTAGGGAACAATTTCCAGAATACTTCCTAATCAGTGATTTTGGGCACAGTTGTCAAGGACAGCTTTCTGCTCTTTCCCATGTATGTGAAGTTCCTAGCTGAGAACCAAAGTACTGCTTCCCAAATGACACAGCATATCTTCGACCACGTCAGAAATGTAGGAAGTTTGTGCCTGCCTGGTGCAATTTGCAGAATACAAAACCTACAATGCAGAGAGCCTGCCCACCTCACCCTAATACTTGTTGGTCACTGGAAAAGAA
This sequence comes from Phalanger gymnotis, assembly GCA_028646595.1. Taxonomy (NCBI): domain Eukaryota; kingdom Metazoa; phylum Chordata; class Mammalia; order Diprotodontia; family Phalangeridae; genus Phalanger; species Phalanger gymnotis. The sequence continues at coordinate 666,268,856 of CM053622.1, forward strand.
AAGAAAATCTGTCAAGAGTTGAATAAGAAACAAAACAAAATAAAACTACATAGCACAGATCTATACAATTAGCTATCATGACAATCTGAACTGGCCCTTCAATAGGATTGTAGGAGCAGACTTATGGCTGCCTAACTTTTCTTAAGTCTCTCAAAGGATATCTGAAACTATCCTAGACAGAGCCCTCTAGAGTTAGAAGCTAGAGCTCTACTGTAACATAAGCATAAAATATAAAAGGAAGCTTAAGAAAAATGATTCTAAAGAAAGGTTCTTATTTTTAGGCCAATCAAGCAGAAACTCTATGCCAAGAGAAGAAGGCAGTAGAGAAGTCTGTCCAGCCCTACATGGCCATCCCTGTCCATAAGCAGTAGAACTTGGTGAAGAACCAGGCCAGTCATCAAATAACCTGGCTAGCCCAGTATAGGTGTGCATTGATCCAAGCAAGTCCCACTAAGCCACCAGTTCCATGAAGATGCTGTGTCCTTGGAAGTTTCATGAGGAAGAGAGAGAGGGGGAGGAGGAGGAAGAGAAGAGAAGAGAGAGAGAGAGAGAGAGAGAGAGAGAGAGATCATTGAAGCTCTGAAATTCTGGAGTCATGAATTGATTTGGTCATGAATATCTCCTCCCTCTTCCCAAATCATGGATTCTATTTGTGGGAGAGTGTGCTTTTGGTGTTGGGGAAAATGCTTTGTAACTACTGTTTTTGCTATGTATGGTGCTTGATATGTAGTAGCGTTTCAACAATCTGGCTAGCAGCTTCTGTGAGGGTGCAAGATCCACCAGCAACCAGCACCCAGAGAGCTGCCAACACACTGCAAAAGCACAGATTCTTTTGATCTGCTTAACTAAGGAAAGCTATGGGAAGGAGTTGACAAGCTTACTTTTAATTCAGCATACAAATATCATTCACTTAGTTCAGGGGAAAAAGCCAGCACCCCGAACTTCAGAACAAAATATGAACAAAGTACAAACATCAACAGACAGACCTTGTCTGATTCAAATCCCAATACATAGTTACCAGAGTTCAACAAAGTCTCAGCATCCAGGTTACGAGCTGGAGGGCCCTTAGCTACAGCTGCTGGGAGTCTCTGCATCAACACCATCTCAAGTGAGAGCCCTGTGCAAATAGCTCTGTCCTCTCTTCTTATAGGGCTTCAGACGTCATCAAACGTCATCTGAATGACCACAACTTAGGCTGCTATGATTGGCTCTTGAGTTAGTCCCTCCCCTTAGGACCCTGGGAGGTTCACATTCACATAGGTTAGGTTAATACCTAGTAGGGGTTAGAGCCTGGGGCTTAGCACTTAGTAAGACTCAAGAAGGCATGGCTCTGGAGTTAGAACCTCCCCTTAGCCAGCTCCCCCCTTGGACCCCACCCCAGTCACCAATCCACACCCACATAGGTTCCATACCTAATAGGGGTTTGGGCCTGGGGCTTAGCACCTAGTAAGGCTCAATGAAATACACTGAATTACTCAAAGGAAACAAAGGCCAAACTATTCAAGGGCACTTGGTTGAACTAAGTGCTAAGGAGCCCATTTTGCTTACCAACACAAGTAGGCATTAAATAAATGTTTATTGATTGATTGATTCATGTAATGACATTTAGTCTTTGCTAAAGAATTGAAACTATTAGCTGATTATTAAAGGGAAGCATACTGGTGGGGGCTCATGAGCTAGGATTTAGGATAGCCATCCATAGCATTATCCCTAAAAGCTGGGAGTGGTCACAGCTATATTTCTGGGACCCCAACCTGCCAGTTGCAAGATGAGTTGAGTAAATCAGTCCCAAGGGGGCATTAAGAACAAAACTGCTATATTTGTTTGTGTCTTCTTCTGTCCTTTTTGTTTTTGTCAGTAGAGATGCCATTGCATTCTGATTTCCAGTTTCCCCTGAAAATGCAAAATCATGGGAATAACATCACTTTGTTTTCTATTTTCTTGATATCCTTTATATCAGAAATACCTTTGTACACTAAACAATGACCCCCCTCCCCCAATTCCATGTTACAGAGAGAATCTTGTTTGGTGTTTTGTTGACTGTGTGGTAATTAAAATGAACTTTGTAAGAGCTGATGAGTTCTCTGTTCTGATAAACAGTTTGCAGTTCTTTATTTTTAAAAGTCCTTTAATCTCATACCCTCCTCTCCCGCCCTATCCTATCCCTTTCCTTTCTTTCAAAGTTGGCTCAGAGCAGTGTGGGTTTTTTACACTTAGTGGGAAGCATATTCTTCTCCATACTCTATCATTGAATGGATTTTCAAATGGGAATGTTAATCCTTCTTTAATAGTTGTGATTTTTGTCAACAGTGAGAAAATTGTAGGACATAAGCAATCTGAGAGCGAGTCCATTTTCTTGCTGATGGTGCCCAGTACAGTACCATAGTTAGGCAGGAACTCAAGAAATATTTTATGGCAATGGGAGAAGTGTTTGTAAAGGTCAATGGCCTGGAAAAATGATGGATGCTTTTCTCTTTGTGGTCCTATAGTCACATCCTCAGTAATGACCATGACTTCCAAAGGAGGATAATGATCCTCCTATAGAAAAGCTTGTGCCAAGAAACATAGAACATTTCTCATATCCTGTATTTTCTCTTCTCTTAAATGAAAGATGGGGAACTGGAGCCAGGGCCCAGAGGATACTGGGTATTTGAATAGTTGACTTTGAGGTGACCTACGCCATTATCCTAGAAGACAAAGGTAGTGTTAGTCAGAGGTTGCAGTCCAAGGGACCTCCATGTTGTGGGCTGCAATGCCATAAGGCCAGCCTAGGCTGAGCAAGAAAGGCTATAGTAGTAACATCTTGGTTCATGAAGAGTTAGAGACAAGAGGTTCTAGTTTCTTTCAAAGGGAAAAAAGGAATCATTTATCAGAATGTGTATAGGTTGCCAAATAAATCATGACCTGAGACAGGAGGCACGGTTTGATTCTGGGAAAATAAGTTAGCAATGTGGCAGTGATGGAAACCAAAGGACACATAGAAAAGTGGAACAAGGTGAGGCAGGAATTCAAGACACCAGATGTCCAATTGGGCTTGAGCTTATACAAGTAGGTAGTATAAGATCTGATTTGCACATCCTGGGGGACTGTATTGGCATCTTTTTGAGACCTCATCCTTCCTCGTTGCTCTGAACACGTTTCCACTGTGGATGGCTTCCGGCTCCTGCTAGTGCTTCCTCACATGGGAAAAAGATGTGCTTGAGGAGTGACCCAATATAAGCTGTACATTTTAACATACTTCCAGAGGGCAGGGAGCATTACTACTTGGTTTTTAAATTCTATCTTTTTTCTGGTCCCACCTCAAATCCCTCCTTATGTCACAGAAAATGGTACAATTTTAAAATGGTCACATAATGGCAAGGTATCATGAAAATTTGCTAGGCCTTACAGATGTAATTATTCTGAGCAGGCACAAGGGAGGATAGAGTCACTTTCTTTTGCAAAAAACGAGTGAGGATTATGATCACAAAAGTTTAGGGGAACAAGAGACCTTAGACATTGTATAGTGTAATTCACTTAATTTGCCAAGGAGGAAACTGAGGTCCAGAGAAGCTAAGAGAATTGTTGATAGTCACAGAGCTCTGTTAGTGGCAGAGCCAGAAGTAGAAAGTTCTGTTCAATTTTCTTTTTTTTACTACACCATGCTTTTTGCTCCTCAAGTAAAATTAAGGAAATATTTTCCTCATACAGACTTACATGAATATATTTCCTTATTTTTCCTCTCCAGAGCCATGATTTCATTACAGCAATTATTAAGTGCTTATTGTATGCCGGGAATTGTGCTAAACACTGGGAATACAAATACAACCAACCAAGATAGACTTTGACCTCAAGAAGCTTACATTCCAAATAGGAGTGGGGGAGGCAGTACACGGGGGAAAAGGTAGGGAGTATTCACTTGGAGGCATGGTGTAAAGATGGATGGGAAGTGATGTACAGGTCTGGTTCCAGGCAAGAGAAACAAAGCTCACTTTTCAGAGCTAGGAGTCCCAGGGAGTAGTGTCCTTATCAATTCACCTACAGCTTATACCAGGGCAGCTTAGATGATGCAGTGAAGAGAGCACTAGGTCTGAAGTCAGTAAGACCTGAGTTCGAATATGGCCTCGGACACTTAGTAGCTATGTGACCTTGTGTAAGTCAATCCTGTTTGCCTCATCTATAAAATGAGCTGGAGAAGGAGACGGCAAGCCATTCCATTATCTTTGCCAACCAAACTCCACATTGGGTGACAAAGAGACTGAATAACAACAAAACAGCTTCTATTATTAGAAGTTGTACTGGGCACTGAGAAGTTGCCAAAACATACACTCCTAAGATATGTCAGAATTCAATTCAATTCAAGAATCAATAGATTCAAATCTAGGTTTTCCTGACTCACCTTCTCTTCCCTATGTAATTCTGCTTCTCCTGGTGCTTGAGTGTTTATATTGTTTGCTTTAAAATGAAGTTTAATATTTTTCTACAGATTAAGTACAATCCTCGTGGAACATTATTCTCTCCTCATACCTTCAATGTCCAGGAGGAAAACTGGCATATATGTATGTGTGGGGGACTATGTATGTACATATAGACACATAAATATACCCATGTATATATATGCATATACATATATATATGTATATATATATTTTCCTACATAATGGAAATACAGCTGCTCAGAATTTTATTAGTCCGAAATAAAAAAGAACTCAGCTCGAAAGTTTAGAGCTCAGTTCTAAATGTAGAGTCCCAAATGCCTGGGTAGTTTCTAAAATTGGAAAGTGAACTTTCCATATCCTCTTAGGGATAACATTCTTCTCTTCAGACATTTTTTCCAGCACCTCACTTTTTTTTTATATTTCAGGCCTCTTGACCTTGTTTCAACCAGTTGGCCCCACAGGAGGAGGACCCATGATATGGTGATGATTTCAAAATTTCAGAAAGAGGCTTGACAAGGCCAAGGGTCAGGGAATAAGGGAAAGAATCACTGTCATGAAAGCACCATTTGAGGATTCACTGGTAAAAGCGTAGCAGATCATCACAGATCCCACAAAATAGTATTATAGAAAGAACAATGATATGGTTCTGGAAAAAGCAATATGACTGCACCTGGTGACCATGGAGGAACAATCTTTGGATTGAAAGGGGTATTCTAGCCTCAGCTGTGAACACGGTCCTAGAGTAGGGACTGTGATTTCATCAGCCGGATGTGACTTCATCTCCTTTATGGCAAGGAATATTATAGAGGGGATTCCTGCCTTAGGCAACTAGGCATCCCAGCAGATAGAGTGCTGTGCTTAGACTCAGGAAGACCTGAGTTCAAATACAACCTTTGACACTTATTAGCTGTCTGACCCTGGAAAGTCACTTAAACTCTGTTTGCCTCAGTTTCCTCAGCTATAAAATGGGGATAAAAACAGCACCTACCTTGCAGGATTGTTATGAGGATTGAGTGAGATAATATTTACAAAGGGCTTACACATAATAGGCAACTAATAAATGCTTGTTCCCTTGTTCTAATTCAGGGAGAGATTAGATCAAATTCCCTCTAAGATCCTTTCCAACTCAAAAATTTATCATTCTATCATTCAGGTTCTGTAGCCAGTCTTACCAGTTAAGTGGAGGCGAATCCCCCCCAAAATGTGAAGACTCCAATTTAAATCCTCCACTAGCCTGTCATACAATTTGATATTTCACCAGATGATCGCTTTCTGTTGGTTACGGTACTGTCCACTTGCCAAGTACAAATACTCTTGGGAAGGAAGTGTTTTCTAAAACCTTAAGGCACTGCATGCAAGTGATTTATTGTTCTTTGTTAATACACTAGCCTATCAGTCAAATTTGATAGTAGTAATTGGCTTAATGTATCCTTTCCAAGAGTGTGGGAGAGATCTAATAAAATGAAATGTAATGTGGATAAATGTTAAGTCTGCCACTTCGGTTCAAAAACTTAACTGCCTAAATATAGATAGGGGAGGCTTGCCTAAATAACACTTCCCATAGAAAAGACCAATGTAAAGTCTACAATCCCAAAGTTAACTTGATCTTAAATAGCATTAATAGACACACAGTGAACTAAATGAGGGGAATTTTAGTAACATTGTATTCTGCTCCAGTCAGGTCACATCTGGGGCATAGTGTTCAACTTGGGGAGGCACTGTTTAAAGGGACATTGACAGACTGTAGTGTGTCCAGTGAGGGTGATGGAGGTGATGAGAACATAAAAGCCATAAGAGTTACAGTTGGAGGGACTTGGTATATTTAGCCTTAAGAAGGGAAAATTTTCAGGGGTAGTTAGATTGTCTCTTTTCAAGTCTTGGAAAGGATGTCCTATGGAAGATGCATTAAATTTGTTCTGATTGGCCCCAGAGAGCAGAATGGATGGAAGCTGAAGAGGGAAAGATTTTTATGAGGTAAAAGAAGAAACTTTATCCATTACAGCTGTCCCAAGGTGCAACGGGCTAGTAGTACTGGGCTCTCCACTGTAGGATTTCAGACAGACTCTGGATGATCCCTTGTTGAGGATGTCATAGCGGAGATTCCTGTTTAGGCATGGGTCGGAATAGATTATCTCTGAGGTTCCTGCCATCTTTGAAATTCTGTGAATACTATATATTCCTCAGTGTAGCCATAAGTTATCTCAAGGTTGGTTTTTTAAAAATTTTTTATTTTCTCATCTCATTGCTGACTTGCATTAGGTTTAAGAACACTAAAACTACTGGGCTTTGAGGAATGGCTGAACAAATTGTGGTATGTGATTATGATGGAATACTATTGTACTATAAGAAGTGAGGAGCAGGATGTTCTCAGAAAAACCTGGAAAGGATTACATGCGCTGATACCAAGTGAAATGTACTGTGCACAAAGTAACAGCAATATTGTAAGATGATCAGCTGTGAATGACTTAGCTATTCTCAGCAATACAATGATCCAAGACGACTGTGAAGGACTTATGATGAAAAAATGCTATCCATCCCCAGAGAAAGAACTGTGGTGTCTGAATACAGATTGAAGCATAATTTTTTTTACTTTCTTTAATTTTCTTGAGCTTTTTTGACAATGTTTTCTTTCACAACATGATGGATATGTTTTGCATGGCTACACATGTATAACCTACATTGAATTGCTTGCCTTCTCAATGTGAGAGGGATGAAGGGAGAGAATTTGGGACTTGAAGTTTTAAAAATGAATATTAAATAGTTGTTACATGTAACTGGGGAAAAAATAAAATACTAAACAAATAAAAAGAAAAAAACTACTAGGCCTTTTCACATGGACATGTTTTTATTTTATTTATGGGCGTAATCCATTTTTTTTTCCCAAAAGTTAACATCAAGCACATTAACCTATAGTTTGAAATATTTGGCTTCTTTCTCATTTTGACAAATTGTGACTATAGTGGCCCATTTTCAGTTCAATAGTATCTCTCTTGTCAATAACAGTAATAATTCATAACTCCTTTCAATCTTAGACTCCTTTCCTTCTCACTCCTTCAATCTTCTGGCTCTCACAAGACCACATTCCCTACTCTTGACATTGGTTCTCTCCTATCCTTTCTGGCACTGGCTACTCTTTTTCACTACCTACTGATTCACTAGTCATGGCAAAAGAATTGGAACACTTCTTATTGACACTTCCATACTCTCCTATCCTTCTATACTCTTCCAAATTCATCTTCTTTAAGCAATCTCTCCTGTTTTAAGGTTCACGCTATTCAAAATTATCAAACAGTTATATGTTGACCCCCACCCCCACCCAGGCCATTTGCCTTCCCTGTTCCATGAGTTCAGTGCTTGGCTCATACCTCTTCTCCATCTTCTGCCCCTTTAGTGTACATATTGATACCCTCTCAACTACTCTAACTTCCCAGTTCCTCAATCTAATCAATTCCCAAGATCCTCTTCTAGTCTATCTCAGATACACACAACACACATAACTTAAGCTTGCCTTCACTCACAAATGTTCCATAAACTCTGAAATTCTCTAATCTGATCATTGTCTTTTTACCATTCCATCTTTTCTTATGTCTTGTGACCCTTAACTCCTTTTACAGTGATCCTCAATTTATTTGCCTATCAGTAATTACTCAAACCATCGTCCTTGCACTGGTTATAATCTCCTTCCTTCTCTATCTCAACCTCTTATTGAAGTAACTCAACCCCATATTAACCTCTACTCTTAATACCTGGTCCTATAACCATTCTCACCTTTGCCAAACATCAATGTTGGATTATTTCTGATATCTCCTTTCCTTGCTACTTTGTTTCAATTAATTAATTAATATCTTTTGGCAAGAAACAATACAGGGGTATGAGCATGGTAGAATATAGGGATCACAGAATTATAGACTCAGATCTGAAACGTACCTTGAAGGTCATCTATAGTCCAAAATCTTCATTTTGGAAATGGAAATGCACATATCTCCAGATTCTTTTCCCTTTCAAAGGAAAAAGTTCTTAGAAGAGTATCATAGGTTAGAGGTTTATGTACATCTTTGAAGTAAAAATAGAACTCACAAGGAAGTCGGAGGGTTGCCATCTAATAGCCCCCAAACTTGTTTCCCTTCCAAAGAGAATCCAAACATGAGGTTGGAGGATAGAAAAGGACCCTGGGGAAGGATTGGGCTCACTGTAGAAGGAGAATTGTATCACTTGCCTGTGATTGTTTTTTTATGCATTGTAGATTACTTTTAGATTATTTTTATTGTTTAGATTGTTTTTATATATCTTCTGTAGGGTAAAACAACAAGCACTATTATCCTGAGTGCTTGCATAGGAACCAGGAACTCTTTGCATCTCCTCTGACAATTGTCTATGCTTCCTGAACTTGGTAAATGCAAAACAGACCTCAGCATCCTTCCCCTCCCAAAACCTACCCCTCTCACTAACTCTTCTGCTTCTGTTGAGGGCACCACTATCCTTCCTATGACCCTGGCTTTCAACCTGAGTCATCCTTGACTTCACTTTCCCTCTGCTTAATATTCAATCAGTTGTCAAATCTTAACAAGTCAACTTCCCCAATATCTGTTGCAAAAAACTCGTCTGTATTCACATGACCTCCAACCTACTTAAAGTCCTCATCACTTCTCATCTAGATTATTGCAGTCTCTTCCTAATTGTTCATCATGCCCCAAATATCTCTCCTCCTCCATGCATTCTCCACACAACTATGAAAGAGATATTCCTAGAGTACAGTGTAGCAAGATCGCTGTCCTGCTCAAAATAAAAAATATCCATTGGCTCCCTATTGTCTCTTGGATAAAATAAAACTCCTTTGTTTGGCCACTGAAGCCCTTGAGTCTGTCTCCAGCTTACATTTTCAGGCTTATTAAATATTGCTCTATTTCATACATTCTATAGTCTAGCCAAACTGGCCTTTTCCACTCTTCTTCAAATGCAGCATTCTATCTCCTGTCTCCATACCTTTACACAGGCTGTTCCCCATGCCCAAAGTGCACTCTATCCTTTCAGCATCCCTATCTCCCTTCAGAGCTCAGCTCAAGTCCCACTTCATCCCATGAACCCTTGCTTAATCTTTCCTGCTGCTGATGCCTTCCTAAAATTACTTTGTACATATGTTGACTTTATTTGGGATACTAGATCTAGACCTGGAGGGCACCTTCGAGGCCATCTAGCTCAATTTCCTCAATTTACACATGAGAAAACTGAATCCCAGAATGCAGTGACTTGGCCAAGGTCACAGGTTGAGAGACAGAGGTAGGTCCTTTGACTTCTAAGCTAATGCTTTGTACCATTTTACCTTACATGTACATGGTTTTTTCTCCGTTTATAGAAAACAAGTTCCCTGAGTGCATGGGACTGTTTCATTTTTCTTTGTATCTTAGCACCTAGCATAGTGTCTGACATATGATAGGTACTTAATAAAGGCTTATCGATAAACTGATCTGTGAAGATTTAGACAGAAGCTGTATTCGCCTTATAGTTTAAGATTTCTCAGGAGCAACTCGGGGTAGGGACAAAGGGATATAATTTTGGTGGTTGGCCCTAAGATTCATCCAAACTTTCAATAAACATTTATTAAGCACCTACTATGTTTTAAACACTATGCCTGGAAATATTCAGCCTAGTCCATGTAAACACAGGCTCTAGGACTGGGTTACATTGCTTTTTACATCAATGTACTTTAGAAAAGTGAGACATGAATCAATCCATCAAGTATTTATCAAGCACCAAGTTTATTTATCAAGTGCCAAGCGTTGTTCTGGGCACTAGTGGTGCAAGACAAAAATAAAACAGGCCCTGCTCTCACGAAGCTTACGTTCTATTTAGGGAAACAATACACACATTTATATGTGACATACAGAAAGAAATAAATACTCGATAGTTTAGTGGGGGCAGGGAGAGGATAAGGAAAGGCAACCTGTAAAAGGTGGCATTGAGAACAATGTCAGAAGGCATATAGAGAATAACAAGACAGAGATGAAACTGCCTTTACAGATGACTGACTCTACTCCCTCAATGAGTGGAAACTGAGGGCAAGAGATGTTAAGTGACTTGCACAGAAAGAATAGCAGGAGGGTGATGTTTAGAAATTTCACTATGTCAAAGTTCCTTAATTTCTCAACCCATTGGAATAGTAAATGCACCACACCAAGTCTAGTTTGTGCACTAGTAAAAATCCTCAAAGTTGATTCGCTCTATGGAAAATGTGAAAGTGGCTTTCTAAAGTGAGCATCAGCTCAGAATCTGCCACTGGTATTTAAATAGATACATGTCACTTTCATGACTGCAAGAAAAATATTATCTGTGAATGGACCAAAAGGCATTCCAGAATTCAAAGGGACACTTTTGTCTCCAGATGTCATTCCTGATTAATGGGAAACAGGTGGCATAATAGGACTGGATAGACATTCATCTGTCTTGGATGTTTTAGATTTTAAGCTTCCCTAAAGAGGGTGGGGGAAGGGATGGTCTTTGATGACCTCTCAAGGTCCCCTGGGGTTTATGAGAAGCTTTTGTATCTTGAATCTCCCAGGCTGCATATATTCCTCTTTTTCTACACATGAGAAGTTGGCAAATAGGTTATATAAGGTGAATTCTATGTTCCTTTTAAAAGAAGCTGTCACATGGCATTGATTATAATTAATTCTACATTTGCCTTCTAAATTCCATTTTTGAAAGTCTGTCATTTCGTTGAAAAAAATTTGCTTTAAATAGAAACCTGGAAAATTTCAGGCCATAAAAAAGGTTTAAGATTTTCTTGGGAAAAACCATATTATTTCCAGTTTTTCCAAGTGAGAAAAATAGCATTTTATTGATATTATTTTTCTTTCTCTCATCTTAGATATGGGGAAAAGTCAATCCTGATATGGTATTAAAGGAGTCAAAAGACCTGGATTTAAATTTTGTCCTTCTATTCATAGACTTTGTGACCTTGGCCTTTTCATTTCCTGTCTTTGGACTAAATTAGGGGTTCTTAGCCTGGGATCCATCAACCCCAGGAAAAAAATACATCTTTATTTTTTTCTAACCCTTAGTTTCCTTTATAATCCTGTTAATTAAAACAAAAATTATTCTGACTAGGGGTTCATGATGCTTATAAAACAGTTAAGAATCCTTGGACCAGATGATCTTTGTGTAGTAGCTAGATGGTACAGCGAATAGTCTTAGTTCTGGGCTCAGAAGGGCCTGAATTAAAATACAGCCTCAAACACTTACTAACTGTGTGACTCTGGGCAAACTGCTTATCCTCTGTCTGCCTCAGTTTCCTCTCTTTTAAAATGGGTATAATAATAACACTCATATCCAGCATTGTCATAAGGATAAAAAGAAATAATATTTTTAAACCTTATTATTAATATTATTCTTTACAATCTTTTCCAGTTTTCACATTATGCAGTTCAGTTGAACACTGGCAAAAATGAAGCTAACATAGTACTCATTGTAGTATAATAATTTTTGTCATTGGAAACAATAGAAATGTTCGCCCATTGTTAGAAATTTCTTATGTAGTTTGGAGCTTTCTTTTTTAAGCTAGATAATTTAATTGTCTGCCCCCTGTGAGGAGCTTCTATTGTGGCAGACTAGTGCCTTTTCCTGCGTTTTATCTTGGGGAGTTTCCTAGAACACTGAGAGTGTGGGGATGCGTGCACACGAGTGTACACACACACACACACACACACACACACACACACCATTGCAAAATTTGATAAATTTATATAAAAAATTTAAAAGCTCCTGTTATAACAGCTGATATAACTATACCACATAGCCTTAATAAATAATATAAAAGTTTCTATTTTCGACACTTAAAGTGCTATGAAAAATGGAATTTACATCAAAACTTTAATCCCCAAATTTCTTATTGTCTTCGCAATTTCCCAATGGTCTTCTTATTTCATATTGTCTTGCCAATTAGTGTGTTAGCTACTTTGGGGTAGGGACAATGTTTGTATTATTGCCTTTCTTTGTATTTCCAATGCACAGCACAATGTCTGGCTCCCAGTAAACACTTAATAAATGGTTTTTGATGGATTGGTTGAGGATTTATATGACTTGTCCAGAGTCACACAACTACTATGTGTAAGACGGAGGACTTGAACAAAGGTATTCTTGATTCTGAGGCTAGGTCCACTATACTATGCTGATTCTCATGGTTTGAAAGTAAGGGTCAGAATTTGGGATTTTTAGCACAAACTCCACAGTAATGTTTCATAATGGAGTGTAAGGGACTCTGGATTATGAAAAGCTTTGTCAACAGAGTGAATATTGTGAGAGGTTCTACCATCTTAGAAGAGTTTTTAGTATAGTCTGAGCAGTAGACTATTTCTGCTTTCCAACGACCAGCCTAAACAAAAAAGGGCGGCCTCATCACCATTAGGCTGCCTTCCTGAAGATGAATTCCTTGGCAACCAATGAGGGATCATGGTACAGTGGGAAAAGGGATGAACTTGGGTTTGTCACTTTCAGTAAGCAGCTAGTTGTCTTTTATGAATTGAAATCACATGGGCCAGAGAAACTACACCTTTGGTACTGAAAAATCTGATGGATGTAATTGCTAAGTCATTCTCTGTGGTGTTTGAAAGATCACGGAGAATGGGAGTACTATAAGTACTCTCAGACTGAAGAAGAGCAAATGTCCTAATTTTCAAAAAAAAAGTTAATAGAACAGTCTATAACCTATGACTAGTAAGCTTGACTTCAATTTTTGGGAAAATTCTCGAAAGGATTATTAAAAGGAGTGTTATTGAACATTTAGGAAGAGAAGCAATGATTATAAAGAGCCAACAACACTTTAACAAGGGCAGAACATGCCTTATAAGGAAATGCATGTGTTGGTTGATGTTTATCAAATGTATAATAATAAAAAAAGGAAATTCAAAGAATAAACACATGCACACAAAAGAATAGGTTATATCAAACTAACTTTAGTTCCCATTTTGATAGAATTACTAAACTAGTATAACAGGGAATGCTTATGCAGATTTTGGCAAAGCATCTTCATACTATTCTGATTTAAAAAAAATATCAAGAGATATGGACTAGTGATAATGTAATTATACTTGCAATGGTTTGATCTCCACCAGATCAGAAGTCTCCATTGTAGTGCCCCAGGGATCTGAGTGTGGTCCTGTGTTATTTGACATTTTATCAGGGATTTGGTTGAAGGGCATGCACATTGGATTGAAAAATGATATAAAGCTGTGAGGGATAGTTAACATACTAACAGCTTTTAATTTAAAAATATCTTAAGAGACTTGAACATTGGGCTGAATCTGAATAAGGTGAAAATTAATAGGAATAAATCAACATTCTTACAATTTTTTCCATATAATCGACTTTACAAGTATAGGAGGGGAGGCATGATTGGACAACAATTTGTATGAAAAAGACCTGGGGGTGTTAGCGGACTGCTGGTTCAATGATTCAGCAGCTTGATGAAAGAGCCCATAAGGTTAATGTGGTCTTGGGCTACATTCAGAGAGGCATAGCTTCCAGGAATCAAGAGGGGAATAGTTTCTCTCTGTACTTTGCCTTGGTCATACTACAGACTATGTTCAGTTCCAGAAACCACAGTTTAGAAGGGCAATAATGAGTTGGAGAGCATCCAGAGAAGGACAACCAGAATGGTGAAGGTTTTTTAATTCCGTATCACATGAGCATCAGTTGAAGGAATTGGGTTATTAACTCTCTGGAGTATTGTGAGATTGCAGTGAGACAATGGATGTAAATCACTACATAAATGCCAGTTATTCTTATTAGCGTATAGTCACCAGGCCTCCAGTCTGGCAATGACTTCATTCCCCCATGCTTCTACTACATTCCTGCTGAGCTCAAGCAATGCATCTAACCAGAGCTGTACTAGTAAATGTTTAAAAACAGGATACTCAAAGAAAAAATGAACACACATACTTTTAAGTTTGATCCGCATTATTCATGCTTTCTTAAGTCTAGAAAATAAACAATAAAACAAGCCCCGATTTCTAGTGATTGCCAATTTCTGAGGTGCAAATTCTCACACTGAAAATTTAACAGCCAACTTTCATAAGTCAGTTCTGATTGGTGATCAAGTTTATGATGAAAAGAAACTATCAATCAAAGCTTTGTTTTCCTAACATTATTAGGAAATATTTATCAGTTGTTTACCAGATTTGGGTAGCTCTTTTCAAAATCTGGGGGATATACATCATTAGTAGTCTACCAAATTTGTGGAACAGGTCATTGCTAGGCTATACCACTCAAGTCCTTATCTTATTGGAGAAAAACAATTTCCATAAGTATTAATCACAAAGTGTAGGTTTAAAGTAAAATGGATTTGTTCATTCTAAGTTAACATACTTATTCCCACTATAGGCCTCAAAACAGAGAGGGGTTAGGCTCTTTTGCTGGGACTCTCTAGCTTTTTGTACTCCCACCCCGGAGATCTGGGGACAATCACTTGAAACTCAAGCTTAGCTTATGCCTAGGGCCTTCCTAAGAAGAGCAGAGAAGAACAGTGTACTCAATGTATAATTTATCTGTGATATAGCACATCTATGTACTTCTTCCACATAAAAGAAGTGGTTAAAACACAAACAAGTGACAACTCATTGATAAAAATTTAAGCATGAAGCAGTGACATAATTATTCTCATACTCTTCTGGAAGGCTGATACTTAAAATATCAAAACGTGAGACATTTTGTGAGATTGCTGAATCAGCATTTTAAAGTTTACCTTGCCACTGCACTATTTAAACACAGGACCCTTTTTGCAAACTATCCTTAATCTAATGAATATACTTTTTATTCCTTTTTTGGAGGCTCAGAGAGGTTAAATGACTTGCCCATGATTTCATAGCTTGTGTCAGATCTGGGATTCAAACTCAGTTCTTCCTGCCTCCAAGACTAGCACTCTATGTCAGGGTATCTGCTGTTACTTCCTTAACATATGCACCATCTAAAAAAAGATATGGTAGTTCATAGAAAGTAATAATCACCAAAAATCTTCAGGAAAATAGGTTTTGAGAAAATAGACTACAAACACTAAGGAATTTCACTATCCTTAGTCATTGGGAAGATTCTGGCCAGAATCCTTTGGCACTGGCTATTACAGTTTGACGTACTGAGTCCATCTATTCCTAGAATATATCTTCATCCCTTCATCAGCTATATTAAACATTCCACATCATCATCAGATCTCAATTCTGAGAATCCCTAAATAAGCTTGTTTGCTTAGAGATCTACAAGACCTCAGTCTTCTCCATTTTCCCTTAACAGAAATATACTCTGGAGTTGGCATTGAGTCACTGACATTTTCTATCAACAAATGCATGGTGGAGGCTATTAGAAAGTACACTGTACTTGATTTGGTGTATCTATATTTAGGAATATAGCAATAACAAAACCCCTGGGAGTTGGGAGAATATATTTCCATTTTGTAGGAAAACTTTGGACACATTATAGATGTGCAAGATGGATTGGAAGGATGGAAAAGGAATACATAAAAACCTCTACCATGTTTTAAGTGCGTGTCATGTGCCAGGCACTGATGTAGGTTCCAGAAATACAAATAGAAAAGTAATGTCATCCTTGACCTTATGGAACTTGTATTTTAAATAGTGTGAGACCAGCTGGGCGATTATTGCAGTAATTTATGTGAGAGGTAGTAAGGCCTGTACTAGCACTGTGGTCATTACAGTGGAGGGTATGAGAAACATTGCAAAGCTGGTATCAGGTAACTTTTCAATGGGAGTGACATGGTTAAATTGGTGTTTCAAGCAAGATTAATATGGGAAAAGTATGCAGTATAGAGTGGATTGGGGAAGAGACCAGAGAAAAGGGAATCAATTACTATGTTTTTGGATTGGACTGGGCATGACAGTGGTAATAAAAAAGAAGGCTGAAATGTAGAAGACTGTGAAGGAAAACTGTAAAAAAGGAATTAGATAGGCAAGGGGAGGGATGAGGGAGGAAAAAGATGAGTATGAACTTAAATTTTCCAGTCCAACCGACAGCAAATGTTGTCTGACATTGCTTATTTAAATACTCAGGAAATGCAGCATGCAGATGGCTGTGTGGAAAGAGAGGGGGACCTAGAATCTGGAATCCTGGGTTCAAGTCTCACTTCTGCCACTTAATAGCTGTGTAAGCACAGGCAAGTCACTACAGCTTTTTGTAAGTAAGGCACTATAAAATAAACAGATTAGATTACATTGGTCTCCAAACTTCATTTTAATTCTAATGCCTCTTAGTCTATGGAGGTATGCAAGGGTGGGGAATCTATGGCCTTGAGGCCACATGTGGCTTTCTAGGTCCTCAGGTGTGGCCTTTTGACTGAATCCAAGTTTTACAGAACAAATCCTTTTATTAAGGGGATTTGTTCTGTTAAACTTGGATTCAGTATTCAGTCAAAGGGTCACACTAAAGGACCTAGAGGGCCACATGTGACCTTGAGGCTACCAGGTTCCAAACCTCTGGTACAGGATGTCTCAAAAGTCTTAACATAGTTTTAAGCTTTAACGGCTTAAAGACTTAGTATTTGCAAGTTCTAATACACTGTTCTTATATAGGTTGACTTACAAATAATGATGATCTAATTTTCAGATATAGAACACCAACCAGTCTGACCATGACTGAAATGAGACTCATAGTCATCTTCATAAAAGCTCTATATTACTCAAGATCGTCAATGATTTCTGCTACCTCAGCATTATGGTGACAAATTATGCACTGCCAAAAAAAGAAGGAAATTGACTCAAGAAGACCAACATATCTGCTTTTTTTTTTTTTGGAGGCTAGCCGATAGAGCAAGGCCTTCACATAATATTGAGCTTTAGACTTGACTAGAGGTCAATGGAGTTGCCGACATGCCTACTATTATGTGGCTGTTAAACTCGGCCTTGCCACATAGTTCCTTGAGGAGTTCCATCAGTAACCTCTAAATGCCATATTCATACAACAGATGGCCCAGGAGGATAATTGATAATGAAATCACAGAGTGAAATTAGTTACCTTATCACAATTTATCTTGCAAGATTTGGCTTCATTTAGCTAGCTATGTGTGGTGAATAAACAATAGGAGGGTGACTAAGCATCTCCTGTGCAACTAATGGGGATACCTTTCCATCAGCTGGGTGAACTGAAGATACAGAAAAATGTAGTGCCTGGTGAACTTCAAGCCAGGCAATAAAAAAAGCTGACTGCAGGGAATAAGGACAACAAACAGATCAACAGGCCTTTTATTAGTCAGACACTGATGACTAATTTTGATTTAAAAAAAGCAAACAAACTTTGTAGGACTCAAAAACCAAATACACACAACAATCGTGGACCCTATCAGCATAATGCTCTACTAGAAGAAAGCAATCCTAGCTGCGCTTGGTTTCTATTGAGGAGGGTACTAGGTTCTCTTTTCTCATACTCTTAGACTTACTAAATTCTCACTCTTTGACCTTGGGGATGATCTACTTATACATTAGGCTGTGGTTCATGTTTTTGCTTTCTCAAGGTGGGAACTAGAATGATACACATTAAACAATGTCAGTCAGGTATGAGACAGGTATTTACTTCTTACTCACAAAAGAAATACAAAAATACAAAAGACTTTCACAAGTGAGCTTAAGTGAGCTTTCACACAATGACTTAAAACAGGATTCGATAACAGTTTATAATTACTGTTACAATTACTCTTGAGGCTGATACTTAAACCTCATCATAACATAAAATAACCTGTGAGACTGCTGATTAGGCATTTTACATTTCCCCTCAACTGTGTATACAAACAACTGTCTGCTGATAAAACAGCCCAGGCTTGGGGCAATTCTCTTCTGGGTATCTGTCTCCTCTGATGCAAAATTTCCCTTGCTATGATACCTCTATTCATTGAACCCAAGACCTCTGGACCTCTTGAACTCTAAGGTCACTTCCAAGCAAAGGTCCATATACATTGATCATAATGTTTGGTCACCTACTCAGAAAAGGAAACACAACAGCAGAAAAGGAAGCGGGGACTATTGTAGGAGCAACAATGGAACGAAGGGGGAGGGTGATGGAGTCAGTGCAGAGCCCATTCCTTTCTACAACCCTTACGGGAAGTCTAAAGACAAAGAATATTACTTGTAGCACAGGAGAATGGAAGCAAGGGACTGAACTAAAAGCTCTTAAGTCTAGCACCCTGCCTTCATATGTCACTGTCACAGGCCAGTAGGTGGACCAAGAGAGCATTCTGAGTTAATCATACAAAACTCCAAGTCCTTTCAGCCCTGCTTCACCATGTTGTAGGAATTAGCCAGAGTTCATCATCTCCCATGAGACCAAATGCTGAATCGTACACGTGGCTGGCTAGAAGCAGTCAAAGAATAATCTGCCTATGCTCTGTACAACTCATATTACAAAAGTAAGAGGTCTCGAATTTGACCTCAAGTCCCCTAGCTCCAAATCCAACATTTTTTCTATTCAACTATGCATATGGTTTCAGGATGAGAGAGAAAACAAGTCTTACTTGAAGTTTTGTAACCTGGCTTCTCTTATACATTTATAAAAACATTACCAGCAGCATCACCCTTGAATATGAAAGACAAATTACATAGGCTGGCCCAAAACAAAGAGTTCTTTCACTTTTTCTTCCCCAAATGTGATATCAAAATTGTTCTAAAGCAATGAGTAATGGCTAGAAACTAATCAGTGAGTTGACAGAAATATTTCCCAAGTCTGACCACGGAAAACTTTTGTGCCAGAAGTATATTGACAGAGTACTCAAATACTGATCTGGGAAATCTGTGATATAAAATAATCTTGAAATAAGGAGAGGTTAGAGAAATTTTAGAGCAAAAGAAAGGAAAATAGGCCTATTTTCATACTGGAAAAAATTGCTACTCCTAAATGTTTTACATATCTACATAATTTCATATTTATTTTTTAAAGGAAACAATGTTAGCACCACAGCTTTCATCCAGAACCACAGTTCATATCATACTTTTGACTCATGCATAAATTAGATTTAAGTGAGGCAGAGTTGCACGAAGTCGTCAGCCTTGTTCTGTCTTTCAATCATCAAATTCCAGTGGCAAGGCAAAGTCAAGCCAACTGGCAATGGCTCAGGATGCTGTAGATGAGCTTAGCATCTTCAATGTCTAACCAAGCTCCACAGTGCCTGCTTCAGCTGGATGGCCCACTCCAACAAATTGTTCTTATCTACTTGTTCTGATGGGGAAGTCTTCAGATGTTTGGGAGAGACACCCCCCTAACTTACCTATGAATTTGATGCCCATCTGCTGAAATGGTTTACCAGGGTGTGGCCACTGCATGCTACAGCTTGGTGGAGCCACAGGTAAAAGTTCTGGTATTGGTCTGATCAACCACAGTTGAACACGTTGTACCTTGACCCCAACATAGTGATCTTGATAACAACTGATCATATCACATAGAATACAGCCTGGCAGAAGCCCTTGTTTAGTTATTTTGTGATCTAGCATTTACTTTGTGTGTGTCATGAAGTAAGAATTAGCTTTCTTCCAGAAACCAAGTAAGACTGTGGTTCAACTACCCATCTCCCAGCAGCTGCTGTCTCCTTAGCTCCTCCCTTAAAGAGCTCACAGAACCAGCATCTGGGGAGAAAAGGGAACCGCTAGTATTGGGTAGCTATTGCAAGGGAGTGAATTCTAGTCCTTTGACTTTGCTGTCTTAACCTTGTTGAGTCCAGGACAATGTAAGGAGCTAGAAGAGGCTGGCTATTTCCTTTCCATTGTCTTATGTGTGTGTCCTTTAAGCCTTATTTAACATTTATGCATGACATTCTTATCCTATGCTTAGTATGTGCTACACACTGTACCAGCCAGCTTCTGGGGAAACAAAGACAACATAAAATAGCTCCTGCCCTCAAGGAGTTATCCAACTGCCAGCAACTCAAGCTCCCCTTATACAGAAAACTGAGAGTGGAATATACTTACTGGGTGGAAAATGAAGTGACTTACTCTTAGACCAGAAAGGGACAATTTGGTAAATGATCTACTTCTGTATATCCTCTGGAACACCTGTTGGTGTGGCTACAACATAAACATCTTCTTCAAAAGACAGCATTTTTGTGGTCAAAAGTGAACTGAATTTGGACTTAAGAAACTTAGGTCCTAGTCTTGGATTTACCACTCACTAACTGTGTGGTCTTGGGCAAACAAATCCATCTGAGGTCTCTGTTCACTTATCTGTAATGTTAGATGGCTGGTCTAGCTTACAGCTTAGGTCCTTTGTAGCTTTTGACTTTCCTATGGCTTCTGAGTAATGAGTCCAAGCTGAAAGGGCCCAAAAGAATGCCATGCAAATATAAATAGTTGGACCTATAATCCATCCCATAGACATAGTGTGGATAAGATGCAAAGTTAAGAAAAGACACTTCTCTCATCAAAGAGCTTATAGTCTAATAGGGAGATATGATACACACACAGATAATGTGAATACATATTAGCTATGTTGATGTGTACACTCTGGTCCCATTCTCTTAGAGACAGGCCTGCTATCTTGGCCCATCATGGTTCTAGGGTACCCTGAAGTTTATGGAGTTTTCTCATTGGCTCAAGCCCTAGTTGGCTTATTCCCCTTTCCATTTAAGGGGGCCAATGAGTAATGCTCTAGTTCAATTTAACCATTTAGTATGAAGTAGCTTTTAAGAGGGGATGTTGTATTTACTTCACACATATGGCAAGAACAAATGTACAAATATGCACTGCCCCATCCTCTAGCCTCACCACCCCTACCTTGGGGAAAGCTTTTGCCTCAATTTCTGTCTCTAGGGAGAGTAGGCTCATCTTAGCTCAGGTCCTACATGATATTGGCTCTACTAAATTCATGTCCAGGATGCAGGGTGAATCTTTAAAGCTGTTGGGTCGGAGCCACCTAGGCTGTGCCTACTGATCACTTCTTGTGCCCCAGGGTATCAATGCTACCCTGTAATGTCTGCGAAGGTCTGTGAAACCTTGTTTCGACTTTTACTCTCAGATTCCTGTGGCTTCTTCTTCTGAACTTTTCATATTCCCAAGGTCTGAGATTCCCCCTCCTTCACCAGATGCCATGAATGAAAGAGTCACTGAGATCCTCCAGAAGTGAATGAGGAAGAGACGGTTCCTGAAGCTGTCAGGCCTTTGTAAATGCCAATTAAAGAGCCTTCTCTTCACCATATAGGTAGCTGACTAGCAACAGTTACAGAATGTCTGTGCATGTTTCACTCTTTCCAAGGGACTTCCCTTATTTGTCATCATTTTTCTCTTGGAAGCAGCTCCCTAATATCTTCCACATGGAGGGATGCCATCTCAGGTGGTCTGGAAATACACCAGAGTCTCATTACAGGTGAATTAAGGAAGTATCAAACAAAATGCTGCATCAGGTCCAAGGGGGAAAAGGACATTACTATCTTGGGGTATAAGACAAGGCTTCCTGGAGAAAGTGGGACTTTAGTATTTATTGGATTATACAATATATGTATATTATAATTATGGCATATGATATAACATACTACATGATTATTAGATAAGTATAATATTTTGTAATATATGTCATAATTATATATTATATGGGATTGAGTAGGATCTCAACAGGTAAGGAGGCAGGGGAGATTAAGGAAGTAAGGAGAATACAGAGAGAATGACATTCAATGATCCGTTTTATTAATTTCAAAACGAGCATCTCTTCAGCTAAGAGGGACACGTGCTTTTTGGGGTTTAAGGGTACCTTGGAGGTAGTCATGTCTAATGTTTATTGAATGACTGAATGCCCATGATTAGCATTAAAGATGAAATAGGAGAGAGCTAGTAAATGACAGAAATCAATATGTAACAAAATTTTTAAGAATCAATTGGAACTTTGCTTAAACAGCATAGGATATTAGGCTTTAGGACTCAGTAATTAAGGTATGAAAAGTCTGAAGTTCATTATTATGGTGAGATACAGAAACAAGAAGGGGATAATTTTAGCTTCAGGCAGAAAGGCACTTCCTTGTGCAGCAGAACGGTGATGGCTTTTGTCTGTATGTCCTCAGGATGACCCTGTTAACATCTCATTCAGTTGGGTGTACCTCAGCACTACAAGAATGTTCTGTGCTCAGACAGAAGGAAGGAAAGAGATTTTGAATATTGAAAATTAAAGTCGGATATTTTAAAATACTGAAAGAGAATGAGTACAAGTTTGTTGCACATTGAGGCGTAAGAATTAAGTTAGCTTTATGAGCTTGAGAGAGACCCTTGTACTGATTCAAATCAATTGGACAAGTATTTTTAAAGTATGTTCTCAGACTAGCACTATGCTGACTGTGGTGAAAACTTTAGAGTATCTCCCAAAGCTCAAAGTTATTTCCAATCTCATCAAGGAGACAAGAATACTTGCTAAGCAAACATTTCTATCAGGTAAGTATCACTGTTTTTTTTTCTCCCCCCCCCCCCCCCCCCCCCAGTTTAAGCTGTCTGAACTCATCATAATCTTGGAATTCTGTTGGTTCAGGTCCATATTAGCATAGTACTGCGATGGATGTTAGGACTTATTTTTTTGCTTCCTGGAATCTCTGTTGTATTTACTTTACATATGTTATAAATCTACTTGTCTGTATACATCTCTCCCCAGGAGAACAGAAATTGCTTCCATTTTATTTTATTCAGTGTCTCCCCAGCATGGAGTGCAATATGTGGTACATACTCCAATAATGCCAGCCCTACCTGAGCCACTTTTGTCCATCCAGAAGCTCTCCACAGGGAACCACACAATCTTCTAGGGGAACTTCCTCACTTATTCCTAACATTGAAAGGATAACATGGTACACGTGGGCTTTCTAGCTATCCTTTGCTCTTGCCACATTACTAGGCTATCTTCTTTGATCATATATTTGTAGAGGAGGTTGAATTGACCTATAGGAGCCATTCTGAACTTTCCTGGAAACTTCTGGTGGCCTTCAGGGACCTGGTATCTCATCATTTGGGTAGGTCAGAGATGGTTCAGCTTTGAAAGACGTAAAGGTTTTGAAATTATGACCTGATCTCCTCATTGTCTGCTGAGCCAGAGAAACAGATGACTTAATGGAACTTTTAAAAGAGACATCACTGTGCTTTAATTCTCCGATGTGACAAGTAGTGAGCCATACTTCTAGATTCACCATGAAGGGGGTTGGGGAATGGGCTGAGCTCTATCCCCTAACCCCACGGATGCTCCCACATGGATCATGGATTCAACTAGGTGTGTCAGCCTTGTCCTCTGGTTGCCTTTTCTATTTTGTGTTCCCTTTCCTGAGTAGATGATCAGACTTCATTCTCAAGGATGATGGAAGCAAGAGGAGGAATCTCTAACTCCTTTGATCATACAGAAGGTGACAAGTACTAAGAGGATTGACTCTTTTTTTAGTAGTAGAGGACTAGGAATTATTTGGACAAGCCACAGCTGAGATAAAAGCTAAAATGCCTAATCAGCAGTTCTTCCAATTGCTTTGTGTTCTGGTCAGGTGTAAGTATCAGGTTCCCAGAATATTTTAATGATAGTTAAAAGTTGTTATTCCATCCTATTTTAAGTCATTCTGTCAATGACAGCTGAGTCTTTTATACTTACCATGTTATTCCTGAAATTAAAAAAAAAACCTGTAAAAATAAAATACTTGTCTCCTACTTGATTTATGTTATACTTCAAGTACCTTTCTACTTCCCTCTTTGAGTAGACCTAGACATGAGATCAAAACCTAAGCTTTAAATAACTCATTCTCCAGGGCTGGGGTGGGGGTAAATGAG
Organism: Phalanger gymnotis; assembly: GCA_028646595.1. Lineage (NCBI taxonomy): Eukaryota > Metazoa > Chordata > Mammalia > Diprotodontia > Phalangeridae > Phalanger > Phalanger gymnotis. The sequence goes on from CM053622.1 coordinate 666,293,025, forward strand.
ATAAAGAGTGTAGGAAAAGGAAGCCTAGCCCTTCTAGTATTAGGGGCCAGGATTCCTCAAAAACTGAATAGACCCCTTAGGAAAAGGGATTGCTCATGAGTGGGATGGTAAAATACTCTCATGGAATCTGATCTCGGCGCTTCTGTGAGTTCAGTGGAATGAATGGGGGTGGGGACCTTTCGGCATGGCTCAGGGCTTCTGATTGACAGCTAGGCCTAAGTTTCGAGTTACTAAAAATTACCTGAACTGTGTCCTCGCCTAATAAGGGAAAAAGTGTCTTTAAGAGTTTTGGCATTGGCTAAATTGTACCTGGGGTAGTAGATTTCCACCAAATTGTGAGCCTGGACTCCACCAGTGAGAGTAAAAGACCAGTGGTGGTAGGGCAGGGGCTTGTTTACCTTAGAGTATAAGACTGGGTTTTGCCCTTTGGGCCCTGCCTCTCCCTACCGTCTATCAGTTGGGAGACCACCCTTTCCTTTGGGATCATAATAAAGAAGTTTTTCTGTTCTTAAATTTGAGAGACCTCTGACTTTTTTTAATTAATTGGTGGCAGGTGGTCTCACTCCACACAGTCAAAGGACCCCAGCCCCTTGGACCTAGTAGGGCTTCCTTGGTTAGAGTTAATTTTACATATTTCTTTGATGATTTTCTTCACTTTGCTTCTTTTTCATAGCTCCTTATTTGTTTTGTGTTCTAAACTGATCACATATACCATGTGGCTCTTCATTGTTCTATGAACCTCAGTTTTCATTTTTTGGAGACTGTGGTATTTCTTAACTTGTATCCATAGGATACTACAAGTAATAATAATAATAAACAACAACATTACAATAGCTGGCATTTGTATAGTTCCTATAATTGAGAAAGCTGAGGCAGACAGAAGTTAAATTACTTACCCAGGGTCCCACAGCTCAAAGGCCAGGTTTGATTGAAGGTCTTTCCAACCACAGGTCCAAAGCTCTATCTGCTGCATTAATTAGCTTTGCACTCTTATTTCTGAGCTGAGTTTAGAATAATAGAAAGACATATTTAGTTTTCTATTCCTCTCTAGGCTACATTCCTAGACTTCCTTTATCATGCCCCAGGAATCTCTTCTTCCTGAAAACTCACTTCAGCCCTGGAATTCACACACTGGAAGAATCCTCTGCCCTTGTGGCTTCTCCCTCTGGACTCCTTCCAGAATCTCCATTTAAGAGGCTTAGGCCAAATCTATCTTCATTTCCATCTAGATACCACTTCTCTACTTTTATTACATGAAGTGCTCCCAACACTAACCAGTTACCTTTGTCTCTCCTTCCACCCTGCCCCCCATCTCCCTTTTATGTTTGTTTTTCCCATTAGAATGTAAGCTTCTGGAGGGTGGGGATTGTCTTTCTCTTTGCTTGCACTTGCATTTCCAGTGCTTAGCCCAGTTCCTGGAACACAGTAAGTGCTTAATAAATGCCCATCGACTATCCATCCCAAAGGCAATACTTCCTGACCTCCTCCATGTTCTTTATCCACTTGTTTTTTCCTGTGTGAATGGTAACTACAAACTCTTTTGGTTAGTTATATATCTTATGCAGGAGTCATGGCCTGTGGAATACTAGTTTCACTGGTCTGGACCTGTCATTTCATCAACGTGGAGACTTCTGCACATGGAAATTCCTTATACCAATGCTGATTGGCAACTTATCATTAGTCTTAGGTGGAAATCTGAGACTCTAAGAAAATAAATCATTTATCTGTAGCCAAATAGTTAGTACATATTAGAGGCAAGATTGGAACTCAAGTCTTTCTGCATCTAAGGCTGATTTCTCTATCTACTATAGTGATATATTATGTTCCTAATATCTTTATATAGCTAGGAGGGTAGGTATATAGTCATTAGTATTTCCTTCTTTGCTTTATTTCAGTATTCATAAGGTCCCAACTTTTTCCACATTGTTCTTCAGATACTGAGGAAGTGACATTTGGATCATCCATAGTACAGATCTCCTTCATGTACACTTACTCTCATATGGGAATTTTTCTATCTTTGTTTCCTCTTGCTTTATTTCTCCCATCTCTATGAGGACATCAACTCTCTAAACTGACAAAATCTTACCACAGAACAGCCTAATTAATTTTCAGAAGACAAGCACTTCAGAGGGACCTGAAAGCTAGAGAGATTTGATTCCTCTGTATGGTAGTATTAGCTTATTAATATTAGAACAGCAAGAAGACAAATTTTTTAAAAGATGCTAACTTGAAATGAATAAAAAATACTCACCACAGGCAAGACAATACAAACATTATAGAACGGAAGACAAGCAACAACGATAATGACTACAACGTGCCAGGCACCGTGCTAAGTGTTCTTACAAATATTATCTCATCTGATCCTCACGACAACCCTGTGAGGTAGGTGTTATTATTGTTCCCATTTTAGAGTTGAGTAAACTGAGAAAAAAAGAGGTTAAGTGACTTGCCTAGGTCACACAGCTAATGTGTCTGAGTCTAGATTTGAACTCGGATCTTCCTGAGTCCGGGCCCATGTTTTAGGGATATTTTTTCACTTGCAGTAGGACTGGAAATCTTACTTCCAGTGAGGGAATGATGAAATCTGATAAATTTATTGATATACTGAGAAACAAAACTGTTCCAGAATTACAGAAGTTCCCAAATGGAAATAGAATGTGGCAACACATCTTCACACAATGCCACATGTTACTAAAGATTAAGGAACTTACCTAAGAGATGGAGATTAAACATGCTTCAATGGTCTGGGAGCTTCTATGATTTAATTTAGTACCCATCGAAATCCTATGAACTATAATTAAGGTTAGACATGAAAAAATGACCTGGTTTTCAAAGACATACCTAATTTCCAATATGTATCCAAAAGCGTAGCTTCATGATAAGGTTTCTGTGTAGTGTACACATCTTTGGTGTCTCATTCCTTCTTCCAGATTATTGTTTTCCAATGTGTCTTGCACCTCTGCCATCTATTCATACCTTTGCAGTGAAGTCACTAAGTATTAAAGTACATGGTGGTATCATTTTTAAGGTCTTAAAGGACTCTTCAAACAATTTCCCTTCCTCTTCTACAACTACGACAGATATTGGGGCGTAAACTGAAATTGTTTTCATGGTGGGCTTTTGGAAAATGTTTATCATGAACAATGAGATAGCTGATGACCAAATATCCCATGGAATGTTCTTTGTCATTGCCTTTGGAAGCATAATGAAGCAGATCTGCCAGCTTCTTTATCTGTCTCTCTAGGGAGAACCTGTGATTATCTTTTCATTAAACTGCAATTTGTTATTTTCTTCTGGTTTGATGAATATCAAGCATGATATGATTCAGTTCCTCCAGAAGTATGTGTACTTGTTAGTTAAGGAACTCAGGTTTAGAGTACCAATAGCTTAGCTACAGTTTGTGGGTGATTTAAAAACTGTGTGATTCTTAGTACTCTCTGCTCCCTTTTCCACTACTATGCTATGCTCACTGCAAAAACAGGAGTAGGTCGCATGGGACTGAAGCTCATATTGCATTTTTATTTTCTAAATTGAGGATCTGCAGCCAGGCTGAGTGGATTTGGGCATTATATCACTCCCTTCCCCACTAAGTAGATCTGCTCTGAACTCAGGCATTTTGTTGCATTACATTTAGATCTGGGGGTGCCACTCTTCTAACAAAAGGAGCTAGACTCCCTGCTTTCACACTCTTTACCTCAGTAAGCCATTACCCCAAGCACCCAAGGAAAGATTTTATTTATAACTGTGGCTCACATCTAGGGTTTCCCCAGAAGGACCAAGTAAAAATGTATAAGATGAATCAGGTATGGGACAGGTAATTTACTTCCGCACACAAAAGAAATGCTAAACACAAAAGACTAATAGCACACATTAATACAGCTATTTAAATAGGATTTATTACCTTAAAACTACTGATACAAACAATTCACTGGGAGCCTGAAACTTAACCTTCCTCAGAAGATAAAGCAGTTTGCAAAACTGCTAATTAGGCATTTTGCATTTCATCTTGGTTCTGCATTAACCATAAAAGTCCTGGTTCATATTTCTTGGCAAAATTTTCCAGGTATGAGTCAATCTTCTTATCACAGCCATCCTTTCCAAGACTGCTAGAAATTTCTCCTGCCACTATTTAGCTCAGACCTACTAGAATCTCTAAACCTCTCATACTCTAAGGGCTGCTCTCAAGTTTGGGCATATTGATCTGAAAAGAGGTAATATAGATTGCAGGGACCAAAGAATTTATTGCCAAGGGCTTGGCGCACTGATGATGAGTTGCTCCTGCCTAGATTTGTCCTTGGAGGGCAGAACTCAGTCCTTTTCAACATGGTAGAACTTTACAGAGCTTGCCTTCTCCTGGCACTGTCTTTAGGAAGCCTGGGTCACTTCCAAGTCACAATGAGGGGCTGGAGGAGGACTCTGCCTGCAATACAGTAGATAACTACTTAAAGAATTATTTAACAGAAATTTGAATATTGTTACCCCTTTGTAGGCTCGATCTAAGAGAGGGGCAATATTGGTCAAATGAACAGGGCACATTTAGCCTGGAGAAGAGAATATTCAGGGAGAAAATGATAGCTGTTTTCAAATATTCAAAAGTTTGTTCTGAAGAAGGAAAGAATTAAACTTGTTCTGTTTGGTCCCCAAGAGTAGAACAAAGAGCAAGGTGTGTGTACGGGTGGTGGGGTGGGGTGGGGTGTTGCAAAGCAGCAAAGTTAGGCTTGATGTTGCACAAAGCTTCCTAATGATTAGAGTTGTCCAGAAATGGTAGGAAGTGGTGGGTTGACTCTCCTTGGTGGCCTCCAAATGGAAGTTGGAAGACCATTTGTCAGGTAGAGTGTTGTATGGGATAGACGAGATGGCTTCTGATGTCCTTTCCAACTCTCACAGTTATAGGATTCTGAGAATATGGCTTAAACTTTGAAGTCCAAGTATATATATATATATATATATATGTATATACATACATATATCAGGCTTCCTCAATTATGTATATACATAAAAAGAGATGCATATCTGTGCGTAAATATACATACACACAAATAAAACTTTCGCTAGCATATAGTTTGATCAAGAGGAACAAAAAAGCCAACCTGAGAAGATTTTCAGGCAGCTGATAGAAGAAACAGCAGCCAGATGAATGTGAAATTAGAAAGGAAAGAGAATCACAGCTCTCAATTATTGAAAGCAAACCAGGACAGAGAGCAAGTGTTAGTGTCTGAAAAATCCCCAACAGAGGCAGATTCACTTTTTCCCAATCAGCCCTTGCTGGGCTTCAGGGAGGGAAGCCATAATTAATACTTTGCTACATCCTTAAAAGAAGGCAGTAGAAGGAAAGGCAATGGAAATCCCCTGAAGTCTTAGCCTTGTCACAGCTTTAGAATTCTACCTTGGACCAGGAAACAGATTCCTTCCTTGTGATTTTAATTCATCACCCAGAAGCTTGTAGCTTCCTGGAATTCTTAATAAAAATGTCAGATTTCTTGGAAATATCTTTCTAACATCCAATTTTAAACTAGTATTCTGTTGTGGATTGCATTTTACAAGGAAGAATAGGACACATGCAGAGAGAAGTGTAATAAAATAGAAGTTTGGTGGGGTCTAAGATCAAGGAATAATTCAACAGTGTGAGGACACTGGAACTGAGCCTTGAAGAAAGAGAAAGAGAAAAGCCTTGAAGAAAGAGAAAGAATTTGAAAGATGGAGAGAGTTTGTTCTTGGCATGAAGATAAAGGAACTAATCAATCAACGAACATTAAATTAACACTTACTATGTGCCAGGAACTATGCAAAGCTATATTAAAAATAAATTAGCCCCTGTCTTTAATGAACTTACTTTCCAGAGGGAGAGACTAGTGGGAGGGACAATGTGTACAAATCAGAGCTTACAAGATAAATATGGAATAGATGGAAGGTAACCTTAGAGGGAGTGGCACTGGCAGCTGGTAAGAAGGTGGGGGAACCAAAAAAATCTTCTTGAAGAAGGTGGCTTTTGAGTAGAGTCCTAAAAGAAGCCCAAGATCCTAAGAACTGGAAGTTGGGAGAGCATTCCAGGCAAAAGAATGGACAATGCAAGGGCAGAGATGGAAAACCAAATGTCATGTGTGAGGACCAGCAAGAAGGCTAGTTAAGCTAGATGGTGGATTATGTGGATAGGAATATAATGTAAGGAAGTTGGAAAGGTAGGAAAGCATTAAATTTAGAAAACTTTGAAGGGGCAAATGAAGGACTTTACATTTGATCCTGGAGAAATAGGGAGCCACATGAGTTTATTGAGTAAGGGGCAGGGTATGCAACATAGTCAGACCTACACTTTAGGAAAACCTTGGCGGCTGAGGGGAGGACTGATTGGAATAAAGAGAGCCTTGAGGCAGGGAGATCAAGTAGGTGGATATTGTAACAGTCCAGGCAAGAGATAATAAAGGTCTGAATTAGGGTGGTAGCTTGTGCGAGTAGAGATAAGGGGATATATACCAGAGATGTGAAAGTAGAAACAAGATTTGGCAATGGATTGGATATGTAAGTTAAATGAGAGTGAGGAATTGAGAATGACACTAAGGTTGAGAGTCAATAACTGGAAGGATGGTGGTACCCTCAAGAGTAATAGGAAAGTTGAAAAGAGAAGAAGGTTTTGTGTGTGTGGGGTGGAGATAATGAGTTCTCTTTTGGACTTGTTGAGCTTCAGATACATGTGAGACATTGGGTTTGGAATGTCCAATAGCAATTGGGGATGCTTTGAGAGCAGAACTCAGGAGAGAGGTTAGGGCTGGATAAATATATCTGGGAATGATCTGCATATAGAGAATAACTGAACCCAGAGGAGGTTGATGAGATGGCCTAGTGAGAGTACAGAGAGAAAAGAGAAGAATTACATGATAACTTTAGAGAGAGCTGCTTCAATTGAATTATTAGATGAGAGAGTGGCAAGTCAAGTTAAAAAAAAGAAGCATCTTAATTATTATTTTCCTGGGGAGAGAAATTTTATAAGAAAGTGCTGAGTAGTTTTCAAACAAGAATGATTTTTGGCTTCAGTCCCTTAACCTGTCCCTCCTTTATATCTAGTCAGCTTCCAAATGCCATTGATTCTACCTCTACAATTGGCCACTTCTGTCTACACATACAACCCCCCTGCATGAATGTAATCACTCAATCTATTAATCCACAGGTATTTATCATGTGCCTTCTATGCCAGGTTCTGTGCAAGGAGCTAGGGGTGTGAGTACAAAGAATCAAGCAATCCCTGTTCATGATGAGTTTACAATCTAATAGGTTTAATTAAATCTACTCGACCTATAGGATTTAGTCAGTGAGACCTTCAAGATCAACTAGTTATTGTACTAATCATCAACCCTGTCCTTGTACAGAGGGGGAAACACAGGTAGCAAAGAGCAGATCTAGGCTTTGAGCCCAGCTTTTTTGACTATAGATCTGATAGTCATTGGCCTCCTATCCTTGACTTCTCAGCTCAGTTTAAGCTCATTTGGGTATTTTCCCTAGGACCGGGACATTGTTGGAGAGCCTCCATGCCCAATCAGTCAACCTGTGATTTCAGGAGATTGGACTGATTGTCTCTGATAACATAGCCCTAGCTCTCGTGAGATTGAAATTGATAAGGGGAGTTTTGATCTAGAGGCTGCAGTTGGGATGCTGCTGCTGGCATTTTGTCAACGTTGTTTCCCACACACCCATTTGCAGGAGTTGTGTAGATTGAGTGTGTAGCACCTTAAAAAAAAGTTGTCCACGCTTGGTATAATTTGTAGAAAGTGTTCTGAAAAATAAGTGATACCCTGTAGAAACATAAAGTAGTTATTCTTTTATTTATCACCAATTGTAGGCTCTATCTATACACTGGGGATTTGGGGGAAGGGAAAAAGGATTTTAGGGAACATCAGAACTGGGCAGGATCTACTTCAATCCCTTTTAGATAAACAATCTGAGGTCCTAGGTAATTTGTGGCATATTTGAGACAATAATCTTAGGTTTCCAGTCTCCCTGCCTAGATATCCTTGCTGCCTTCTAACCATTTTATTGTGTACAAAATGTGTTGCCAGTCTTTGAATGACAAGAAGCCTGAATTCTTTCTTGTTCATATTAATACCCTTGTAAAATAAGCCAGTAATAATTGCTAGGTTTTTCAAATGCTAAATTTATACCTCTATAGTCTTCCTCCAGAGCTTCATTACAGTGTGCAGGTGACATTAGGTCTATGAAGGCTGGGCCAGAGGAGAGCCAGCTAGGCAGGTCTTGGCAAAGTGGAAAGGCTATGAATCCAGGCCCAGTGATGGATGAGATCTAAGGCCAGCCTAAGGAAATTTGGAAAGGCTCAGCACCAGAAGGCCGACTACCAAATTAGGAAGTTTTTGGCCACCAAAACTCACTTAGATTATCTCCAAAGGTACACAAGATCTGTGACTTGTATTGAACCAATATTCATAAAATATTTAAACATTTAAGTAAACATACAAGGAAGAAAGTAAAAAGTTAGCAAATCTGAAAAGAAATGTGACTTATGGAAACAGAGGTTTAGCCCTGAGAGCAGAGTTCTTAACCTGGGGCTTGTAAACTTGTTTTAAAAAGTATTTTGATAACTATATTTTGATTTGGTTTCCTTTGTAATCTTAGGTAATTTATTTTATGCACTTACAAATATTACTCTGAGAAAAAGTCCATAGTCTTCACCAGACTGGGCAAGAGGTCCACTACACAAAAAAAATTGTTGAGAACCCCTGTGGTTGGAAGAGTTCTACAACTTACAGATAAAAAAAAATTGAGGTCAATGACTTGCTCAAAGTCACGAAACCAAGAGAGGCAATATTCCTTCTCTTGACTGAAAACGTGATGCTAAAATGCTCGTAAAAGCTGGTTCCCATAATGCTTAACAAAACAATATTAGGCTGGTACACGGCAATAAGAATGAGAAACCAAAAGTGAAAGTTACTAAACCCGTTTCCTTTTATGACTTCAGTAAAATAGGAAAAGTAAACCAACAGCAGAAATGGAGAAATCAAAGTAGGATCAGAGGTGCTGCTGGAAGAGAGAAATTCAGCAGAATGTTAAAGTACTACTGTAAGTCTAGACATATATATTTTTAAATAAAACCGGCTTATTAATATCTTTCAGATTTTGAGATCGTATCTGTAATGCGAAGAGTACAAAAACACACTTTATATTTCATTGAACATGCCCCCTTGTCTAAGCCCCAGTACTGCATTTTGCAGCATTATTTAAACCTGAGACTGGTGCTAGTTGTATCTCTTTAAAAAAAAAAAAATCCTGGTAGAGGGAGCTAATTCCTCTGCTGCATTGAACTTGGTTAGATGCACAGAGCTGCAGCAGCAATCACGCTTCTCACTCAGAAATCTGCTGATGTTACATCCTCATGCGTCAATGATCAGTAAGTGTTTGCAGGTCCAAATGGATTAAAATGAAAACGAGCAAAGCAGCGGGGTAAGGCAGCTAATGGAGAAAGGACTGAATCTCTCCGTGTGATCGGTCATCTTATTCTCTGAGGGTTTGTCGGAAAGCAGGTCAGTCAGTCACTGCAGTTGTTTGTGGGAGCTGTTGTTGGTAGTTATCTTAATTATGACAGCGGATATCGTCTGATGTCTTTGACCTGTAGAAAAGCTGTCAATAGTGTTTCATTTAAATGAGCTCCTTGGGCAATGTGCCTTCAAGGTTGGGGGCGACGGGAGAGTTGGCAGCTGCAGTGTCTTACTACAGATTAATGGGGTAAAGATGTCTGTGCTAGTTGGCTTGGGAGTCTGGGATTCTTTGTTACAGTGTTCCATTAGAAACCTCGGGGCATTGCTGCAGCACAATGCATATGGAAAGATATGTTTCTGGATTCCATAAAGCTGCCCTTGATTTGAGATTCCTATTTGGCTTTATAGTAACTGACATCATTTTTAAAAGCCCTTATTTCAACTTACTTAACTGAATAGTATGGAGAAATTTTAGATGTCATTATCTAAAGTCCTTAGATTTATGTGTGTAGATAAAAATGCCAATTCCTTGGTTTTAATTTTAATCTGTTTTCAAAAATTGAGAAAAGCTCAAATTATATATACATTGCCCTTTGTGTTTATATGAATGGAGCTGCATTAACATGTAATAGATAGGAAATGGATCTGTAGTGTCATTGGAATGGGGAACTCCCAAGTGGAAGAAATTCCTACAACCAACAATGCAGGTCATCATCACCTTCTTTGAAATTTAATAGTTTTAAGTGACTTACCTAGAGCAGTCATGTCAAACTCAAATAGAAATAGGGGACCTTACACAAAAAACTCTGCAGGCCATATATTGACTCAGGAAACCAAATATTAATGTTACCCATGTTTTTACCATATTTTAAAATTTATTTTGTTATATATTTCCCAATTACATTTTAATCAGCTTAGGGCTAGACTCTGGAATTTTGTGGTCCATATGAGGTCAGCAGGCCATGTGTGTTTGACATCTCTGTGAGCACTGAAAGCTTAAGTGATTTGCCCAGGATCACAAAGTCAGTAGGTATCATAGGTTGGATTTAACTCAGCTTTTCCTGGCATCCAGGCCAGCTTTCTGTCCATTATGGCCCACTACCTCTTACAATATGATGTAAAATTTAATTATACCAGTCATACTTATTTTCCATAGAAGTGTATAGATATACACAAACACAAACAACCAGAGAGAGAACAGATTTTGGAGTCAGGAAGACCTAGCTTCCAATCCTGCGTTTGACAGATACCTATCTAGCTATGGGATCATTCAACCTTTAGGGTTCCAAGAAACTCTCTAAGACAGTAAGCTGCAGAAGAGTTACATACTTGAGTCTGTGTACAACATTTCCACACTGATGAAATTACAAGCCTAGACCTCTTCATACCACCCCCCCCCCCAGGATAAAATAGATAGATGGAAATAATTTTTATTTTATTATCATATTATGTTATATATTAAAACTAAACTTTCCCTTGTGATCATTGTTAGGGAAAGAATCATGCTTTGTGTCTTTCTTCTTTCCTGGTAATACCCTTCACTCTTCTGTGATCTTTCCTGGTTTGTAGGTTTATTTCTTTTCCTGCTGGATCTAGGGGCTCTCTTTTTTTCTCTGCCTCTCTAAAATAAATCATGCCATCTTTTCATCCCTCATGATTCTTTGTTCTTTAGATCCTGCTCAGTCAATTGAAAATATTTTATTTGAGCAACTATATGTATGAGGCACTGTACTACATTCTGAAGGGGATACAAAAGATGATTCAAATATAATCTCTATCCTCAAGGATTTTACAGTTGAATAGAAGAGAGAGGACATATAGAGATAACTACATTACAAAATAGAATCTAAAAAATGAAAAAGAAAGGCATAAACAAAATATTGTGAAAATTCTGAGGAGTAACACATCATATCCAGTGAGGATGCCATGGAAAGTTTCATGAAGGAGGTGACATCTGAGTTACACCTTGAAAGATAGTATTTGAACAAGTGAAAATCTAGAGGAAAGAATTTCCAGATACAGTGAACAGCATGAGCAAAGGTATGGAGATAGGGAAATACAAGACATTTTGAGGAATAGTAGTACTGTTTGGGCAGATTATATGTAGTGGGGTCATGGGAACTAAAGCTAGAAAGATAAATCAGGGCCACATTATGGAGGGCGGTAAATATCAGACTGAGTATTATATTTTCTATGGCAGGTAATAAAGAAGGAGCAGAGTGTTGTCTAGGCAGATGAATATAGCTTCCGTTGGAAAGGCTTGATCAGGGAAACTAGTTAGCATATTGTTATTGTGGTCCAAGTAAGAGGTAATCAGAATATGAAATAGAGTGGTAATGGTGGGAATGAGAAAGGAGGAGATAGATTTCAGAGGAGATATGGACAGAATTGGTATTTGTTGGACATAAAGAAAGTTTCCAAGCCAGCATGAATGGAAGTTTATTGGTACTATTGACAAAAATAGGAATATCCTAAAACCTTGTTTTAGGATGAAGATGAGTGTGAAGATAGAATGTTCTGAGTTTGGGAGCTGGATATGATGTAGTAGAAAGAATATTGGACTTAGAATGAGAACACCTTGATTCAAATCCTTGATCTGACAGTTAGTGATCATGGGGGAATAATTTAATCTCTTTGAGTCTGTAGCCTCATCTGTAAAATGCAAATTTTGTTACCCCCATATCATAGATGAGGAAAATAAAGATCAGAGAGGTTAAATGATTCAGACGACATTATAGAAGAGCACAGAGAGAGAAGAGCAAAAAAGGTCAAAATTAGAAACTTGCAAAATGCCTGCATAATAGGGGATGCAAGGAAGAAGAGACAATCAACAGAGAGGTAGGAAGGAGAAAGTTCCAAGAAGCATGAGTCGGGATATAGTATCAGAAGATTCGGAGAGAAGAACAACTGAGAAAAGGTCTTCGGATTTTGAGATTAAGATTACTTTCAAGAAAGTAGTTTTAGTTGATTGATTGGGACAGAACATAAACACAAGGTATTGCAAAGTGTGAGTGTTTGGAAGCTGAAGGTATTAAGTGCAAACTACTCTTTCAAAAAGTGGAAAGGAAGGAGAAAAGCACACTGGTAGTCTGAGATAGCAGCAGGTTGCCTCAGACATTTACCAGCTGAGTGACCTTGGGCAAGTCACCTAACTGTTGTCTGTATTGTGAGGATCAAATGAGAAAATACCTATAAAGTACTTAGCCAGTGCCTGGCATTTAGTTGGTGCTATATAAATGCTAGCTATTATCATTATTACTATTATTATTATGGTCAGAGAAGAGCTTTTATTTTTCTTTAGGAGGTAGAGGAATGGGTGTGTTTACAAGAAAGCAGCCAGTTGAGAGGGAGAGATTAAGGATCTCAGAAAAAGGGAAATCATAGATTTAGAGTAGGAGGGATCTTTAGACACCAACAAATTTAACCTTTTCATTTTAGAGATGAAGAAACCAAGGTGTTGAGTAAGGAAGTAGGAAGGTGATGGAAGGACATGAAATTGTGGTCAAAGAGGGGGGTTTCAGAGTTTACATTCTTGGAGGTGAATTATTCAGTGATGTCTGAAATTGGTTGGAGAGAGAGGTCACTGGAGCTGAGGTGTGAGGCCAGAATGTTAAGACTTTCAGTATGGACATGAAGTTGCCAAAAATGAGGACAGGGGCAAAGTGGAAAAGAAGATTTATGAGCCAAGGGCTGAAGTGATTGAAGACAGATAGCAGGAGAATGTCCTGGAGATTAGTAATAATTCAAGCTAATATTTCTGTTAATTATGATGTGACTGAGAAGACATGGATATATTACATATGTATTGTTTGCCTGGGGTTTCATCCCAGTGGTCCTTGGCTAGTTGTCTAGGGCTGTTCCAGTCAGATCTCACTTTTCATTCTCTCAGCCTCTTCCCAACTCAATCCTCTCACTCCCTACTTCCAGTAACGCAGTATAGGATGGATCCACTGAAGCTGCATTTCCAGCCTAGGACTGCTGAGAATGGTGGTCTGGAGGGCCAATGAAGCCTTTTCCCTTGAATGCCCTAGGATTCATCCAATTCAAGAGCTTACCTGAATCTCAGCGGTTAAAGGAGGGGATGGTACATTGAAAAGGGTCCTAGATTTGGAATCACAGTTATCTAAGTTAAGAAAAAAAAACAGATGTATGAGGTCTGAGCAGAAAAGGTGATATGAAGGTATTTGTGTTCTAGCCCATCTTTCTCCTTTTACAGTTGAGGAAAATAAGCCCCATACAAGTTAACTGGTTCTGTAGGGCTCATTTTCCTCAATTGTAAAAGGAGAGGGATGGTCTAGAACATCCACACAGTCAGTCACTTTTAGATCTAAAACTATGATCCTTTCGTTCCACAAATACCTCCACATAATCTTTTCTCCTCAGACCTTGCACATAATGCACTTATGTGATGTTTTGCATTATAATGCATATGCCATGTTCCCCTAAATTGTAAACTCCATGTGAACAGGGATAGATAGTGTCTTATACAATTGGTATAAAGGTTATAATTGATGGCATGATCTTCAGGGAAATTTACCATACTTATTATGAACCAAAGAAAGGTGATTTCCTGGTTACTTCTCTTTCACCATTATGTTAGTGCCAAAACTAAATTAAAAAGTGGTACCAAGTACCTCGTAAATGTCGGCCACATAGACTACAGAAGTTACAAAGGGCAGCATGGCTTAGTGGAAAGAGTCTGAAATTTGAATTCAAGTGCTAACCGTGGTACCTATTTCCTGCCAAGTGGCATAGTAGAAAGACTACTTGAATTGAAGTTGAGAAGACCTCACTTCAAGTCTTGTGGCAGATATTGGCTGTGTGGGCCTGGGCAACTCATTATATCTTCCTTAGTCTCAGTTTCCTTAAATGAAGATGATAGCACCTACTTTACAGTGTCTTCCCTCTGAGATTACTCCCAAATTATCCTCTATATATTTTGTTTGTAAATTGTTATTTGCACATTTTCTACCCTTTTAGATTGTGAGCTTAAGAGCAGGGGCTTTTTTTTTTTTACCTTTCTTTTTGTTTCCAGCACTTAGCATCCAGTAGGTGTTTAATAAATGCTAGTTGACTAACTGATGTTCAAATGAGATATTAATGCCAGTGGCACAGTAAATAGATTGCTGACCCTGGACTCTGGGGGGACCTGAGTTCAAATCCAGCCTCCGTGTGACCCTGGGCAGGTCACTTAACCCTGATTGCCTCTGTTTCCTCATCTGTACAATGAGCTGGAGAAGGAAATGACAAACCACTCCAGTATCTTTGCCAAGAAAACCCCAAATGGCATCACGGAGAATCGGACACAACTGAAAAACGAACAGAAACACATATATGTAAAACTCTTTGTAAATCACAGAGCACTATATAAATGCTAGTTATCATCATCATCATCAGGGCCAGAGAGGAGCTTTCCCCCTACCTTGGACCTTGGGTAAATCTCTTTCTTGCTTTCTAGTCCTCAGTTTCCTCTTTTAATTAAACTTAATCAAATTCAATGAAATAAAATGTATTCAGTGTCTAGTTTGTGCGAATTATTATTCTAGGCACTGAGACAAAATAGTCCTTGCCCTCAAAAAGCTTACATTTTACCAAGGAGAATAAACATACACAGAAATTTCCAAACAAAGAGATACAAAGTAACTTCAAGAGGAAGAGAGCTCCGGTAACTAGAGAATCAGGAAAAGTCTCATGTGAGAGGTGGTCCTCGAGCCATGAGGAGGAAGAGAGAAGGGAACCTGTTTCAGCCATGGAGAGATCACCTGTGCAAAGGTATACAAGCGGGAGAATAAATGAGAGACATCTGGCATTTATAAAGGGGCAGAGTTGGCAATAGATGGTATTGTTGGACTAGCAGATTTCTAAGGATCTTTCCAGCTCAAAATCTATGAGATTAATGCTCCAAAATTGTTACAGGAGAATTTTGATAGGTTAAAAGGGGGTTCTTTTTGAACATGCCCGATGTGATACCTTGCACAATTTGACTTCTAAGAAATATTTTATGATGCTAGTAGATATGTGAGCTTTCCTAAGCTTATGAATGGTCAAGGAGAAAATGACATTGATTCTTCCATGGCTATTCTGATCTTAGAAACCTGGTGGGCTCTGGAAGAGAAAGTGAGGCTGGTGACTTTGCACAGTCTTCCCTGACTTAAATCCACTTCACTTGCATGTCATGGCCTCATCTCCCAGATGTCAAACAACAGCAATTATACTTACATTGTTTTGCCTCTCATTGTTTCTTAATGAACTAGGTGATTAAGGGCAAGTCGCTTTAATGGCTCTGGGTCTCTGTTTCCTCTCTAAAATGATGGGACAGGATGGACTAAATCAGGTTCTTCTATATTTTTTGGTCATGATCTGAAATCCATATGTGTTTGGGCTGCATAAATTTAATTAAGTTAACACTCACTTTCGGTTAAAATTACTAATTGATCCAAGCCTGCTAATGTGACACTGAAAGGCAGTTAGTCATACAAAGATGGTTGCATTCTACTATTCTTCTAGTTTAAGGGTGCTCTCTAATCAGGCTAAAAACAAACAAACAAACAAACAACAATTTACTAATAGCCTCAGGTCAAGCCCTGAGATGAACTTCCTAAGGTTAGGTGTGTTACCTTTGGTTTTGGGTTGTATGTTGAACATGGAGCTTAGATAATAGCTAAGGTACTTTAGAAATCTAACATTCTGTGACCCAAGCCTAGATAGCATTGTTTGGGACATATTGAATTCAGAGTCTTCATGAGCATCATCTATCTATATTTTGAAACTGACTATGCCATAGAGCAAATGCTATATGACTCCTTGTACGTCATAAAGTGTTTTGTCACCATCTATACTGAATTTTATGCAACATGATATCAGCTGTTTTTCTGAGATCACACATGTCAATACTTAAAATTGAACCTAGGCTTAATTTAGAATGTATTAAACCCTGCAGTTAAAGAATTCAACTATACATTTTCCTCCACCCTCGACACCTTCTCTTTCTTACCCCCTTGTCTTAATGCTCATCCTTGGCTTATGCTCTCTATTGGCCTTCTCCCCTTGTACTTTCTAGCAGCTGGAAGAAATCACCTCACCTGGCTGACTTGGTTCACTGCATATTCATGTTATCTTAACTCAACTTGGCTCTCACTACTGCACAGCAATCTTTTACTCTTCCTTGATTGAATCTCTTCCACTTCTTCCATCAATTAGTCAAACCTTTTCTTCTTAGACGGACAAGACTATTTTCTCCCTGCCCCCTTTCCCATATTTCACAACTCAAAACCTAGCCTTCTCCTCCCTTACCTCTGTATCTGAAAAAGAGGTGGTTCTTCTTCCCAAGGCCAACTCTTCCTTGATTTATTTTCTTGATCCCTTATTTCCTTGATCCCATTCCCTGCTCTATGAGCATGTGTCCCCAATCTTTTCTCTCTCTCTGTCTCTCTCCCCCTTTCTCCTCTATCTTTTGTCTTCGATTTCCTATATGCACATTCAGATATACCTCATGAAAAAGACCTTCACTTGACCCTGCCACCCCATCCATATATATATACTCTCCCTTTCACTATCCAAGATCTAGAAAAAATCACCAATACTCAATGTCTTTGCTTACTTTTTCCACTATCCACTAACTTCACAATTCTTTGCAACCTCACTTCTGCATGTTCTGGGACCAAGTATCTTTATTTTCACCCCAGCTAATTTTCTACCCTGCCTCTGAAGGCATATCTCCATTCTCTCTCTCCTTTTTAACCCTTTCTTTGAGAACTGTAATCAAAACAACACCATTATTGCCTCTGGAAAATGAGTATCAGTTGATTGCCTTGTAGTTCCATGAACCATCTTTGTGTCTTTCTGACCATAACGGCCTTTCTTCGAATTTACTCCTCTATATGTGTTCTCTCATCTAAGTTTCTTGATTGCAGGCGCCATTTTGCTTTTGTATTTGAAGCCTCAGCATAGTGTTTGCACATAGCAAGTGTTTAATAAAGCTTTTGATTCATTCATCCTTAATTATTCGTTCAGTGGAACTGAACTGTCTCTAGTTATTAAAGTCATTTGCATGTGTCAGAGAGAACTGAATTTCACATGTATGAATTGTATACTTTCTAAAAAGATTTCATCCTCTGATAGTGTCTTCCTATAGTGTGATAGGGTTTTGGAAGGTACAGTTTAATATTTTAAATAATCTAATAAGGGAATAGTCTTCACATTACATAATCTAATAAGGGAATAGTTTTATCTAAGGACTGTAAGTAGTGAATTTTTTTGAATAGTTGTTTCCAGTTTGGGGATATGAATTTGCTTTTGTCCTTTATTCCTGATGCATATAATATAAAAATAAAAATGAATTGATTTTCCTCTGTTTTCCATTAATCAGCTGAACATAAGCCCTTCACAATCTGGCTCTAGCCCAACAGGCCTTCTTGCTATTCCTCGAACTTGGCATTCCATCTTTTACCACCAAGTCTTTGTAAACACACTGTTCTGCATGGACTCTTTCCACACCTCTCCCTCTTAGAATTCTCATTCTTCTTCAAAGTTTTTGTTTGCTTATTTAAAAATGTTCATTTTATTTTTTATTATGAGCTAAATGAGCATTTCCATATACACTGTAGAACAGGAAAGGATTGTACATGAAACTGCAGATTTCAAATACATAGAGCTTGCTTTTCTTTTTAAGTACATATATAATAAATGCAACATGTAACTTTCAAAACTGTCTTGCTGGTCTGTGATTCCTTCTGACCTTGCTTCTCTCTTTTGGAGGACAGGAGAAACGTATTCTAGACATTCGCTAATTGATAGGTATCCACTTTCTTCAACATTTAACTCTGGTGCCAACTTATAAGGGAAGCCCTTTATGCTCTCCATAATTATCAGGACTCTCTCCCTCCTCCCACTGTCTTTTACTTATTCAACATTTTTATTTCATTAAATGTATAATTTTTAAGCACCTACTGTGAGCATGACCCTGTTCTAGGTTATGGGTACATAAAGACAAAAACAAAACAAGTACCTTAGCTCCCACAGGGGAGATACACACTAAGACATTAAGATTTTCAAGAAAGAAAGAGTACTAGATGGAAAGAATCAGAAAATGCTTCCTGTAAGCTTAGGTGGTGATGCCTATGTTATATTTTGAAGGAAGCTAGGAATAGTTTTTCAAGAAGAGATTATGTTCCAGGGATAAGGAGACTGAGAGAGGGATAGAATGTTGTATAGAGGGAATTTCTAGCAGGTCAATATGACCAGAATCGAAAGTATGGAAAGAGGAATAATATAAAAGTCCAAGACCAGACAGATAGGTAGGACCTATATTGTTAAGGGCTTTAAATGACAAGCTGAGGATTTCATACTCTTGAGGCAAAAGAAAGCCAGTAGGGGAACAACATGATCAAATCTTTTAAAAAAATATTAGTTTGGAAGGCTCCACGTGTATGTTGGGGAGGAGTGTAATGAATTAAAAAGAGGCAGAGACTAAGAACAGAAGGACAAATTAGAAAGATAATGCATGTGTGTGAGTGAAATGGACATGAGAGATGTTGTGGAAGTAGAAATGATGATACACGATAACCTACTATATATGGAGGGAGAGGGAAGAGCCAAGGATGACTGGGATTGCAACCTTCATGACTGGAAGGATGGTGATGCTCTTAACAGAAATAGAGAATTTGGAGCAAGGATTGGTTTGAGTGGAAATATGAGTCCCATTTTGGATATGTTGAGTTTGAGATACCCATGGAGCAACTAGGTACATATAAATGTTTAGAATGTAATTGGAAATGTAGGACTGTAGTTCAAGAGATAGATTAGGACTAAATATGTAGATTTAGGATATATTTGCAGAAAAGTGATAATTGAACCCATGACAACTGATGAGATTACCAGAGGAGGGAATGTAGAGTAAAGAGAGAAGAGCCTTTGGACAGAGCCTTTGAGGATACCCCTGATTAGTGGACAGAACAAGGATAATTCAGCAAAGGAGATTAAGAAGGAATGGTCAGAGAGGTAAGAGGACCAAGGAAGAGCAATGTCACAAAGACCAAGTGAGGAAATAGGATCCAGGAGGAAAGAGATGGTTTTCCTAAACCTCAGGTCACACCATGTCACCCTCCTACTCAATCAACTCCAGTCACTTCCTATCACTTCCAGGATCAAGTATAAAATCCTTTGTTTGGCAAAGGATTTGGTTTGAGACCATTCATAACCTAGCCCCTCCCCCCACCTTTTCAGTGTTCTCCCACCTTATACCTCCTCATATAATCTTTGAGCCACTAACATTGGGCTCTTTTTTGTTCCTTAAACAAGACAGTCATCTCCCCACTCTGGTCATTTTCACTGGTTGACACCCATGCCTGAAATGCTCTCTTTCCTCACCTGTGCCTACTGGCTTCCCTGGCTTCCTCTAAATTGGAGCTAAAATCCTATCTTCAGAAGGAAGCCCTTCCATATCTCTCAACTCTAGTGCTTTCCCTTTGTTGATCATTTCCTATTTATCCTTTATATAGCTTGTTTGTCCATAATTAGTTGCATGTTGTCTCAAGGGCAGGGGCTATCTTTGTGGGTTTTTTTGGGGGGGGATCTGTAGCACTTAGCATAGTGATTGGAACATGGTAGGTGCTTAATAAGTGTTTATCGACTGACAGGTTGATAGTGTCAAAAGCTGCAAAAGTCAGTAGCATATAGAGTAGGAGAAGGCCATTGGATTTAGCATGGCCATTACCACTATAACATTGAAGTGAATACATGTTGTATCCTCCCAGTATATTGTATGCTTTGTGGGCAGGAGGACTGTTTCTTGTTTTGTCTTTGTATTCCTAGTGATTAGCATTGTACCTTTGTGCATGCTAGATGCTTATTAAGCTTAATAAATGCCTATTTTGTCTTTACCTGGATATTACTAATAAGAGGACTGTTGTACAAAGTTATCTGTGTGGTTGCATCTATCAAAGATTTTGTATGCTCTTAACATATGCATGGGAGACCCCTTATTGTAGGAGAGTTTTTTTAAGTTTTTTGCTCTAGAGGGGCAAACGCTTTTTTTTTGTTTTATATAATTGACAAACAATAAACAGTGAGATGTTTTCTCTTCACCTTTCATTCAATTGTGCAATAAATTCAGAAATTAATTGAATTAAAGTGACTTGGATCTTTTGGGATCATTTAAAACTAGTTTTTCCAATTTAATTTTTAATATGGATATTATTTTTATTAGATTTAAAACCAAAGTTTTCATTCTATATAAGTAAATACAAAGATTCGCATTTAGATATTCATTAATGCTGTAGCTATATATTCTTCATGCTCATATCTACTTAGCTATAGAATAGATGTCAAATAGTGGTCACATTGGAAATTGCCTTATCCCTTCCAATAAAATAATTTATCTTTCAACATATATAGTTGCTGTTAACAATATTTGCAATGTTTGCTATTTTTTTTGCTTATTGATTGATAGAATCTGACTTTTATTCTTTTTGTGAAGATTCCCTTTTTTAAACAGATTATTTTTTTGCTGACTCATTTTATTGACATTGAGAAGGACAGAATGAATATACAGCAAATAAACTGTCCTTTCTTTTGTAATGTAGACTTTCAATGATACAGACTTAGCCTGTTGTACTTGGTAAATAAGAACTACATTATGAAGTTATTATACTGAAAATGCTGGTGCTTTATATACTTAGCATTGTTCATCAATGATACGGAGAAAGTGTGCTCCATTCTTATGGTATTTCTAAAATGCTTCTCTGAATAGTAAATTTGCCTTTCACTTTTCTTCATACATACTTTCTTATCTGGAACAAATTATTTTGCGCACCATATATGTTTTAGAAGCAAACTAATTTTTTTAGTTTTTAGATTTTGCTGCGAAACACCTGTTTTAGTTCATGAAAAGGACATCTGAGCAAATAAAAATAAAGGAATATGTGAATGTCAAGTGCAGAACCAAGAACATTACACTAGACATCAGGAGGTCCAAGTCCTTATATGTTTCCTTTTTTTTTACTAATCACATGGCCTTAGAAAAGTCACTTGGCTTATTGGCATATCTCAGACCCTCAATTTTCTTATTTGTAAAGTTGGAATAATACTTGCCCTGCCTCCCTCATAGGGTTGTTGTGAAAATTGAATGAGATATATGTATATGAAAATACTTTGAAAAGGTAAAGTGTTTTAGTAATATAAGGTATTATTATTAAAAACTGTTACTTTTTTTTACCCATTCATACAACCTCATAAGGTCTTTTTGAAGTTTATCCTCAGTAGTTTAGTACCTGGAAATATATGATGCCATCTGCAAATTTCAAGATTTCACTGCCAAAGTCCCTCCATATTCTCCCAAGTTGGTGACCTCTTTAGCAAACTTGGGTTCAATGATCATCTCATTACAGATGATTCTCAAATCTCATCTCTAGCCCTAGCTCATCTCTAACCTCCTGAGCTGCCATCTTTTATCATAAAGGATCTACTGAACATTTCAAATTAGGTGTCCTGGAGGCATCTCAAACTCATTATGTCCAAAACAGAACTCATTATCTTTCTTCCCCATATAACATCTTTTCCACACTTCCCTATTTATGTAAAAACATGTTTCTGACTTGATGGCTACAGTTAATCATGCATGAAGTGAAACACCTACTGATGATTGGCAGATGACAAACAGGGAAAAGCATACAAAGAGAAGCCTGGTAGTATAGTTCCGAGTCCTGGGTTCGGGGTCAGAGAAGCAAGATTTGGATTTGAGTGCTGTGAACTTGGGCAAGTCACTTTGTTGTCATAGGTTTTGGTTTCCTCATCTGTTGACACAACTGAAACAACTCAACAACAAAAAAGGAGGGAGTTGAACAAGATGATCCTAAGGGTTCCTTCTCTTTGTAAATAATTACAAGCTCCTCTAAGAAATGCACAGATAGTAAGAATGTGAAGTTGGACTTTGGAGGGTAGTAAATATGTTCTTTTTTTTAAAAAGGTAGGTATAGATGAGTACTTGTAGGCTCAGATATGAGAAAGACCAATGCCATGTTGTTTGGCAGCCCTGCAATGCATCAGGCAGTTTATAATTAGAAAGTCCCTGGAGCTAAGGGGTAATACTGTATATTGAGGGGGGGGAATGACTTTTCATTGCCCTTCTGTTCACTTCTCTCCCTTGCTCTTTCTTGTTTTCTCTTCCAGGATCACAGAACTCATGTAACGAAGCAGATGTTATCAGAAAAGAAATGATGACACCCATCTGCACTCTACCCTTGCTGAGATGAGAGGGAATCAGAATAGAACAAATTTAAAATCACCTTTTTCACCTTATAAAAGTAACCCAGAAGAGTGCAGAACATGAACAAATATTTGGTGGGAGGAAATTCAAGAACTCCTAATTACTGAGTGACATTTCATCTTAATGACTTCTGGGAGAGGTGGAAGGAAAAACACATAATTCAAGAAAGTCATCATCATCCTCAGAGTGGAGTTACATAATGTAAGAATAAGCATAACCATGTTTTCTGACATCAGATAATGAATGAGCCCTAACAAAAGGCTTTTAACTGGTCACAGAGAGCTGGACTTTTGGTGTGGACAGACCAGTGCAGAAGAAAGGAAAACATAAACTGTGTTTTAGTAGAAAAAATATTTCATGGGAAGAAATAATGGAGACCAAGGATAATATCAGGTAAATGACCTATTATAATGTATATGTTTGTTATAAACTCCTTCAATTATGGTGAAAATTTCATAGTTTGCTGATTATATACAGCATTATATAGCTTATATATTATAGTATATATAATTATATATTACATTACATTATATCATATTGTATCACTTATATTATATAGATTATATATAGCCATTATGTAGCTATATATAATGGCAAATTGAAACAACTCAAAGGGAAAAGCCAAATCAAAGCTTAGCAACAGATACATTAATTACATGGATATAACTCAAAATCTAAAGATCTATTTTTTTTCTTTTATAAACTGTTTGTAATGATTCTGGAGTTTGCGTTTGCTGTTATAATTGGCATAGTAAGGCTACCCAGTGAAGTGGGAAATATGATGGTCAGGAAACAAATAACAACTCATATTTATGTAGATCCTTATGGTTATAATATATTATTTCTATGATTTATCTCGGGAAACTTGGTCATTGTGAATCCTCACTGTTTTGTTACTAGGTCCCCCTAATTTTTTTCCTCTGTAAAGTTAATATGCTGCCAGTACTTCTTGCCTATTTGCTGCTACAAGGGGATAAGGTGAGGATAATTTAGATAACCACTTAAATACTTAGAGCCATATAAAGTATAAGAATAATACCTGGTAGAGAATAATCCTCTCCACACACCACCATTCATACTATGCGTTGGTCTCATTTTGACAGCTCATAGGTGACAATCTTGCTTTTCACCAGATAAAATGACTCAAGTTTATTTACAAGCCTGTGGCTTTCTGCCCGAATAGAACATTTTACTTTTTTCTTTTGTGCTTTAAGAAACTAACTTTATTCATAACCTGTCCCCTAATGTAATGTCCTTAAGAAAAAAATAGAGCAAAATTCCTTTTGAAGATTGTTTTGTTGGATATTAGTCCTTGAATGTTCCTAAAAAAAGAATATAGTGAGTTCTTCTCTGTTCAGTATTTGAGTGTCATGGAAGGTCCCCAGAGCTATTAATAACCCAGCCAGGATTCACAGAACCTGCCTTACAGCCAAGTGACATTGTAAGTTGAAAAGATTTTTCCCAATTTTAAAAACATCAAAGAAATCATTTCCATTCTTCCTTTTACTACCTAAAGAGCAGGAAGTCAATGGAGATATTATCATTAGGTGTCCTTACCTGTAGATTTTTACTTCTGAGAAGCTAGTTTTGATTTTATAACCAATCCATAAGGTACAGTGTATGAAGATGACATCATCATCACCATCATCATCATCATCATCATCATCATCATCATCACCACTACCACCAATCCCCCTGAACAGTAGCTTACAAAACAAAAGAATAATGGCAGGATAGAGACCCATGACAAGACTGTGTCTATCTGAACTCCTTTGACCAAGATGAGAATAATGAGATAATATAATAATAATAAACATTTGTATAACTTCTTAAAACCTTGTAAGCCATGAGGTAAGAGCTATATTATTATCCCCATTTTACAGATGAGGAAACTGAGGCTGAGACATGTTAAGTGATTTGTCCAGAATAACATAGTAAATGTCCGAGGAGGCATTTGAACCCAGGGCCTCCTAATTCCAAGTCCAATACTTTTATCCATTGTCAAGCTGCTTCTCCAAACAAGAAAAAATAACATTATTGTTTCTGTATATATGGGTTCCAACTATGATTTTTTTTTCACGGTGTAAAGCACAGAATGCTGGATGTGGAGTCAGGAAAACTTGAGTTCAAATCCTGCTTTAGATACTTATTAGCTATGTGACCCTGGGCAAGTCACTTAGCCTCTCTTTTCTTCAACTGTAAAATGGGTTGCCCCCAGGATCAAATAAGATAACAAATATAAAGCACTTTGCAAACCTGAAAGTGTTACTATTTTTAGTGCTTACTGCTTCTGGTAATGGCTTATAAAAAACAACTAGCACTTACATAGCACTTGAAGGTTTATAAAGTGCTTCACAGATATCATCTCATTTTATCCTCACAACCCTGAGAAGTAGGTGCAATTAGCATCCCCATTTTACAAATGAAGAAGCTGAGCCAAAGGTTGGGTGACTTGCCTAACATCACACAGATAATAAGTATCTGAGGCTGGATTTGAACTCAGGTCTTCCTAACTCTATCCACTTCACCACTTTTCTGAGGATAAGTGGAAAGGGCACTTGGGGGGAATCACTTCCCATTACCATTAGCTAACTAGTTGCGTCTTTTGGATAAATTATTAAGTATAAACTAAGAGGTTTGGATCTAAGATGAAACTTAGAAGGGGGGTTTCTCGACTCTTTATGTTGTAGGCCTAGTGGTGTGCTTTTAAATATTTAACAACCTGTTCTCTAAAAACCAAAGTACATTTACAATATACTTTTAAGTTAAATCCTAATTATTAATGTTTTCTCCATTAATTAACATTAACCACTTTCTTAAGACTAGATAATCAACAAAACAATACATCGAGCCCAGATTTGTAGTATCTGCTGATTTCCAAGGGGTAAATGCTCACACTAAGATTTGCAAAAAATCCTTCCCAATCCTGAATGAGCTGGATACAGCATACCCCTTGCACTCCTTTGGCAGATTGACAAACCTCGTGAACCTTTTCTCCGAATAAAAGTTTTAAATGCATAAAATAGGATTACAAAAGGAAACCAATCATAAAATAGTTATCAAACTATTTTAAAAAAAATTTCATGGACCCAGTTTAAGAGCTCTTGCCTTACACTAAGATGACAGTGCCTCCTAGCTCCAGGACTCTATGACATCAAATATATGTGATGCTTTTTAAAAACTCCTTCAGTCTTGAGCCTTAAAGAATTCAGCAATCATTTATTAGTTCATATTAGACTAACTTTATACTTGCCTCTACTGAATTTCATTGTGTTTATTTATGACTGCTTCTCTAATACATCAAGATCATTTTGAATTTTAATCCTGACTTCCAAAATGTTAGCTGCCTCTTCCAGATTGTAGCCGCTTCTAAATTTAGGCTCATGGGATAAACACAGTCTTTTTTTCCATCAGAGTCAGTGATAAGGACATTAAGTGAATTATCATTAGCAATATTTTTTTGAATTTATAAAGGATTTGCAGCCCAGGAAATGGACTGTTATCAACATCTGGAGATATGTCAGAAGATATTTTAAAAGAGAAATTCCAGAAAGCTTTCTCACTATCTTGACTTTGATTAACCAGTAAAGTCTTACTTGTAAGCTCAAGCAACCAATGCTTAATTTAAAGTCACAGGTTCACACCTGTTGAAAATATAAGCGGTACTGAACAGAAAAGCCAGAAGATACAGCAAGATGATGTGACATCTGCCACAGTAGGCAGATTGTGTAGGTTGACACATCAGCTGCTTGCACTTGGATATATATGCGCATATATATGTGTATATATGTATACACACATATGTGCATATGCATATATATGTATATATGCAGAGAGATAGAGTATTTCTTTCCTAAGTTAATGGTATAAACTATCTAATGTGCAAGGTGAATGATTTATTCTATATAATTCAACAACAGATGTCTTTGGTGTTATAACATGAAATCTCAACATCTGCAAAGTGCTATAAATTCAGAACAAGATATGTGTATATATTGTACATACACACAATATATACACATATAACATAAATATACACACATATATGTATATAAATATAAAATAAATATAAGTAGATATGTGATATATAATATTATAATTATAGTAATGTGTTTTATGTATATAATATATACATATATATACACATACATATATATGTGTATATATGTATACATACATATATACATATATATATATATATAATTGGAAATCTTCTGACTAAAGCCACCCCTCTGAATGTTTGTCCAAATTGTGTCTTTGTACTCAATCCTTGTATGCATGGTATTCAAAGGCATCCTCTATTCAGGCCAGTGTTTGCCTTAGCCTGTGGAAGACAGAGCCCATTCAGCACTGTTCAGAAATAGTCCTAGACTGAAATGAACAATCTGAACTCAACCTGGAAATGATCTCAGAGCATGTAAAGTAGAAGTACTAACAGAGCATGATACCTGGGATAGGGTACTTCAGTCCGAATAAATTATGAAGGGTCTGGCCATTTATATACCATGGTTATATAACCATAGTTAAACACCATGTGGGGATGGTCCTTCTTTATTAAAATATTTTTTAAAAGTCTTTTATACTAGATTAACAGCCAACTCTGAAGGTACCTTAATGACCCCTTAGGTTTATATTAGGATTACAAATTTAACACTCAAAGGGACCTTAAAGATCATCTACCCAATGAATAGAGAAATTGAGGCACTTGGTTATAATATGTCTAAACTCATACAATATGTGGTTAATATCAGAGACACTGGTACAAAAATCTGATTACCTTGTTTAACCTTCAAAGGAATGTGAAAAAGGTCATACTATGCATGTGAGGTGAAATATTTTGGTAAAATAAATGGAGAAATTCTATTTTTGCTTTCCTTTCAGATTACTGAAATTGGCATTATGCATGGTCTTGATCTTTAAATCATAGTTCACATTTACGTAGCACTTTGTGGCTTTCAGAAACCTTTCCTCACAGTAACCTTGTGTTGGAGAAAGTTTAAGTGTTATAATTCACATTATACAGATAAGTAAATAGAAAATCAGATGTGATTCACCCGTGATTAGGAAGCTAATATATGCCAGAGGTAGGCCTTAAACTCCGATCTGCTCCCTTTCTGCCTTATTTTATAGACTAATTCTTTCTTTAGCTGATTGCTTACCCTTATGTTGTAAGAAACTAAGAAGTTGCTTGTATTACACTTTTGACAAATGCTTAAAAAAAAGGTGATTTATTTTAGGCTTTTAACCTTAGTACTGTATCTGCATGACAAAAGAGAAAAAAGGCCAAGAATTTCTTTAATTCTCAAAGAGGGATTTGATTTCACTCATACACGCCAGACCCGAATGCTTTTATGTAGTATTAACTGAACAAATGTTAACTATGCAACACTTATGTGCAAGAGTGTGGTTCTAGGTGCATAGTAACTACAAAAGTGAACATGACACAATCTCTACCCTCAGGAGGCTTATAATTAATGAAGAGATTCTGTTGCTTTCCAAATTAATTCTATATTAGTATACTATTTTTCTTGTACAATTTCAAATATTTTCCTTCTCAAGTTAGTGTATCAACTTTATCTACTGTGCAAGGTGAATGATTTATTCTATATAACTCAACAACAGATGTCTTTGGTATGATAACACAAAACTATGACATCTGCAAGGTGCTATAAATTAAAGCAATTAATATAACAAATGTTGGAAAACAATAGATTTTCAAAGTGACTCTAAAGGTTCTAATGACACATAAGAAGTGGTGGTGATAAAAGTTATGTGTCTTATTTGTGCCCAGAAGAGCAGTTCAAAGAGTTAATTGTATCCTGGTAGATACTTCATTTGACATTGACTTGAGGTATTTTGAAACTCCCTCTGGAAAGTGAGTCTTCACTCAAAAGCTAAGATATCAGAGGTAAGAGGTAGCACATGTACATATATGTGAGGGTGTGTATCTGCTGGTTTAAATATTTGACAGATTCTTGGATTGTTTAAATGAACAAGATATGCTTAATTTTTCAGTTAAAAAGTTAAAGAATTCATCAAATTTAATTTAAAGTTAAGCACTTTCTTCATGTAAGGCATTATAGCCAATGCATCCTCTGATCATAGATCTAGAAGAGACCTCCAAGTTTGACAGATACAGAAACCTGGGATTTGCCCAAGGATAATTAAGTAGTGTCAGAAGTAGGATTTGAACCAAAGTCCTACGACAGGAGAGCCCATAGGATTTGAACCGAAGTCCTACGACAGGAGAGCCCATATCCTATGCTACCAATCCTAAAGATTTATGTTACGCTATTTTAACAAGACATCTGCTATGGTAAAATGCTTTAACTCCCTCCTATCATTCATTCATTCAACAATCATTTGTTAAGCATTGACCTTGTTCAAAGCACCGTACTAGTCTCTTAGGATACAAAGAAAGACAAGAACAAAACAGACTCTGTCTCTAAGGAGATTATATTTTACTGGGAACACAGTAGATAAATAAATACAAACAAAAACAGATGCAATATAATTTTGGGGGTGAAGAATGCTGACAACTGGTGACTGGTGTGTGTGTGTGTGTGTGTGTGTGTGTGTGTGTGTGTGTGTGTAAAGCCTTATCCAGGAGATAGCAGCTGAGCCTTGATGGTAGCTTGGCATTCCAAGAGGCTGAGGTGAGGAAGAAGAGTATAAGGAATAGCCTATGCACATGAGCACTGGTAGGAAATGGAATGTCAGGAGTAGAGAACAAGAAGTAGCCCAGTTTGATTAGAATGTTCGTGAAAGAGACTAAGGTGATAAAGCTAGAAAAGTAGACCAGAGCTAGATTGTGAAGGGTTTTAAATACCAAACAGAGCAAGCTGCATTTTATATTAGAGCAATAGGGAACCAATGAAGACTCTTAACTAGTTAGGCTTTGTCCTTAATATACAGAAAGGCAAACATTTTAATCTCTCCTCAAAACTCCCATGGCTCCTTCTCCCACATTCTCAGCTGAGATCTTTGCCTCATATTTTGCTGAAAAATTGAGGCCATTCACCAAGAGCTCCCTCTTCTCCCTGCCTCCTAATCTACTATCACTCACAGGCCTTCTGCCGCTATTTCCTTCGCTCATATTTCACAAGAGGTGGCCCTATTCTTTACCAAATCAAACTCTTCTACCTATAGAACCTACCCCATTCCATCACATCTCCAACAGATTCCTCTTTCTGTCATCCATACTCTTTTACTTTGTCTCTACTTGTCTACTGGCTTCTTCTCTACTGCTTACAAGCATACCCATATTTCCCCCATCCTCCCAAAAATCCTCACTTATCTTTCTCTCCCTGCTATCACCTTATGTTTCTTTGCCCTTTGTGGCCAAACTCCTTGTGAAAGCTGTCTAAAATAGGTGTTTCCACCTCACCTCCTCTTACTCTCTTCTTTACTCCCTACAATCCAGCTTCTGATCTTACCATTTGACCAAAACATCTTTCTCCAAAGATACCAATGATCTCCTAAATGCCAAATCCAATGGCCTTTTCTCAGTATTCCTTCTTGGCTTTTGACACTGCTAATCACCCTCTTATCCTTGATACTATCTTCTCTCTAGGTTTTTGGGACAGCAGCATCTCCTGGTTCTCTTCTAACCTATCTGGTTCTATTTTCTCAGTCTCGTTTGTTAGATCATCATCCAGATCATTCCCACTAATTGTGGTTGTTCAACAGGGCTCTGTCCTGGGCCCTCTTCTCTTCTCCCTGTATATCACATCATTTGGTGATCTCATCAGCTCCCATGGATCTAATCATCATCTAGATTCTGATAATCCTCAAATTTACCTTGTGCGGCCTGACTTCTCTGCTTACTTCTAGTCTCTTACTGCCTTTCAGACACCTCGACTTAGATGTCTAATAGATATCTTAAATTCAACATGTCCCAAAGTGAACTTATTATCTTTCTCCCTAAAACCTTCCCCCTTCCAAACTTTTGAGGGCACCACCATCCTCCTACTCCCTTATGTTGGCGACCTAGGTGTCATTTTTGAATCCTCTCTGCCACCTGCCTCCCCCATATCCAATCTGTTGCCAATGCCTGTTGATTTTGCCTTTGCAACATCTCTCAAATACTGTGTATCATGTTTCCTTTTCTCCTCTGATACTGCCACTCCTCTGACACAGGCCCTCATCACTTCACACCTGAACTGTTGCAATAGCCTGCTGGCTGTTCTGCCTGACTCATCTCTTCTCTCTCTAATCTATCCTTCATTCAGATGCCCCAGTGATTTTCCTAAAATACTGATCTGACCATGTCACCCTCTCATTCAGTAGACTTCAGTGTCTCCTTATCATATCCAGGATCACATACAAAATCCTCTGTTTTGCATTCAAAGCCCTTAATAACCTACCTCATTCTTTTCCCTTTCCAGTCTTACACCTCTCTTCCCACCCCTCTTCCCACCCCTTTTCCCTTTGAGATAGTGACATTGAGCTTCTTGCTGTTTCTCAAACAAGACACTCTCTCTCCCGACTCTGGGCATTTTCTTCGGCTGTTCCCCGTGCCTGGAATGCTCTCCTTCCTCACATCCACTTGCTGACCTCCCTGTATTCCTTCAAGTGCCAGTCAAAATCCTACCTTCTACAGAAGCCTTTCTCAATTCCTCTCAATTCCAATGTCTTCCCTCTATTAATTATTTCTTATTTATCTTGTACATAGCTTGTTTGTACATAGTAGATTGTGAGCTCCATGAGGGCAGGGGTTATCTTTTAACTTTCTTTGAATACCCAGTGCTTAGCATGGTGTGTGGCATATAGTAGGCACTTAATAAATGCTTAACGACTTGATTGTCTGATGATTTTTGTGGGTTTATTTTATATTCTGCTTCTTTATTGAAGTTATTAATTTTTAGTTGGATTTCTAACATTCTCTACGTAAACCATCCTGTAATTTACAAAAGCGATAATTTTGTTTAGTCTCTGCTTATTCTTATTCTCTTAATTTTGAATTTCTTTATCTCTCAATTTTCTTCTCTGTCTTGACTCAACCAGTTTTAGTTATGAAAACCATTTTTGTTTCATAGAGAGTTTAGTAAGAAGCCCTCTTTCCTCATTTTTGAAAAAAAAAAGTAACTTTGGAATTAATTGTAATTTTAATGTCTGACAGAATTCACTGGTATATTCATCTGGTCTTATGGCTTTTTTTCCTTTAGGGATTCCTTTTTGGCTTACTCAGTTTCTTTTTCTGACATTGGGCTATCTAAAGTCTCTATTTTTTATTTTGTTAATCTAGGTACTTTATATTTTTGTAAATATTCATCCATTTCATTTATCAGTTTTGTTAACAAATAATTGGGAAGTAGTTTCTTCTTCATCTGTTTTAATTTCTCTTTTTTCATCTTTTTTTATGTCAATTTATTTTTCCTCTTTTGGTATCAATTTAGCAACCATTTTGTTTACTTTGGGTTTTTTTAAAAAAGAAAACTGGGTTTTTAAGGATTTTTTGCTTAGGAATATTCTTTCCCTAACACTACCTCTTCTCTTAAATCTTCTTCCCATCTATTGGCCTCCAGCTACTAACCTATTAAATTTAATTATTTCTATGCCAAACTTTATGCGAATTGCATGTATTCAACTCTCTTTTGTCCAATTTAGAAAAGAACTATAGGTTCATGAGATATCCTTTCTCATAGCCTTTCTTCTATGTTTGTATACTTTTCACGATTTCACAATTAAGAGAAGTAATAAGTTCCTCACTTTTCTTCCTCATTTCTTCCCTAGTATATTCTTCCCCCTTCTCGTTACTTTCTTTTTTTAAAACTTAGAAAACCAAACCAAACTACACCCGAGACCTGTGTTTATTTTTCTTACCTACCTTTGTGACCTTTGAAGACAATATTATTCTGAGTCCTTTCAGACTTCTGCTATTAGCTAGCTAGCAAGTTAGAGCACGTATTAAGTGCTTATTATGTTCCGGGCACTGAGCTAAGTGTTGGAGACACAAATACAAGCAAGAAAAAGTCACTGCTCGAAAGAGCTTACTTTCTCATTGGGAAAGACAACACATAAAAGGGAAAGGGGGTAGGGTGGTAGTCTATAAACTCCTTGAGAGAGACTGGTTGGGTTTTTTTTTCTTTTTTGCCTTTCTTTGTATCCTGAACACTTAGAGCAGTGCTTAATAGTGTTGATTGGTAGATAAGAGGATATCTCACCTAGAAATGGCCAGGAAATATGGTGGAGGCCTGGATCTGGATAAGATAAAGTCAAAATGGGCCTATCAGGGGCCAGGGTGGTTCCAGTGTGTAGTCTAGGTTTCCCATGGGGAGAAGGTAGAGATGAGGCTTGAGTGGAGACAGCATAAGGTAGAGATGGATAGAAAGTACTTCATTGTTCAGCACCTTCTAATTGCTCAAATGTATTTACTTTATTAGGACTCTCACATCCTGTATATTCTTTTCTTTTTATTTATTTTTTAAAATTTTATTTGTTTGTTCGTTTTGCTTTTTGGAGGGGGGAAGGCAAGGCAATTGGGGTTAAGCGACTTGCCCAAGGTCACACAGTTAGTAAACGTGTCAGGTATCTGAGGCTAGATTTGAACTTACATCCTGACTCCAGGGCCGGTACTCTACTCACTGTGTCACCTAGAGCCCCCCTGTATATCCCTTTCAAAGATTCTACCTAGCTCTAGTCTATTTATCAAGGTTCATCAAGGGAAACTTGAAAACCTATTAAAGTTCAGTTTTTACCTCTGTCGAATTAATTTAGTATTTCAGGGCAAATTATTGGTATTATTCTTAGTTGTAAGCCTTGATCTTTTCTCTTTTGGAATGTTGCATTCTAAGATTTTCTCTCCAGTATAGTAGTTGCTACTAAATCTTATGTGATTCTGACATAGTTCCTTTGTATTTTAATTCTGTCTTTTCAGGTGCTTGTTGTATGTTTTCTTTGACTTGGAAGGTCTGGATTTTGGCCATGATATTTCTGGGTGTTTTCATTTTGGGTGTTTCCTTAAGGAAGTAATTGATAGATTCTTTCTATTTTCACTTTGCCCTCTTGTTTTAATAGATTTGGACAAGGTTTTTTTTAATGATTCATTGAGATATAGTGTTCAGGTTTTTTATTTGACCATGGTTTTCAGGAGGTTATATTTCTTAAAAATCTCTCCTCAACCCATTTTCCAGGTCAGTTGCTTTGGATAATAGAAACCTTTATGCTTTTCTAATTTTTCAGTCTCTTTACTTAGGTCTAACATTCACATTGCCTTATGAAATCACTGAGTTTTGTTTGCTCCATTTTATATTTTTAAGGAGTTTACTATTTGGTAAGGTTTTTCTGCCTTCTGTTCTAAAGTATTTATTCTTATTCTACTTTTTTATATTCAAGTTTTATTTTACATCTCTTGCTTCATTACTTCTAGATCCTCTTGTAGTCCTTGTGGAGAAGTCATTCTTTTCTTTGAGTTTTTGTTTGAATTTCTTGTACAGTTATTTTCTTTTTCTGGGTATACCTTTTATATTTCTCTTAATCCATAGTATTTCTTCATTTTGTTTGGTGTTTTCTTCTCCTTGCTCGTATGTTCAGCCTGAATTCAGGTTACTGGGGAAAGATAATGGCTTATATTTTGGTCATGTTAAGTTTTTGATGCCCGTGGGACATCCAGGTAAAGATGAAAAAAGCCTGGGGATTTAGCAATTAATAGCTCACTGGTAACCCTTTAGAGAGTATTTTCAGTAAAGTGAGGAGATCAGAAGTCAAACTGCAAGGGGATAAGAAATGAAAGGAAGTAGAGACAACGAGTGAAAAAGCCTTTTTTTTTTTACACATTTAGTTATGAAAGAACCCATTCCGTAGTATCTCTAACTTGTGGTCATTCGGTAGCCTTTGTTTGTTTTAGGAAAATCCCCATCTTTCTGGCCATTCCATATTTGGATAGTGATAGTCAATTGTTAATAAGTGTTTCCTTATATTAAACCAAAATCTGATACTTTGTAATTTCCACTCATTGCTCCTAGTTTTGCCTTATGGGCCACAAAGCACAAGGTGAATCCCTCGTCCTCAAGAAAACCTTTTAAATACTGGAAGAAAGCTATCATATCTATTGTAAGTCTTCTCCGGGGTAAATACCCTCAGTTCCTTCAACCAATCCCCATGTGGTAGGATGTTAAGACCCTTCCCCATCCTGGTCAAATTTCTCTGTACTCTATCATACTTATTAATGTCCTTCCTAAACTGTGTTGCCCATCCCAGATAAGGGCTTTCCTTTGTAGAATACAGTGGGACTATCTCCTCACTGACTCAGGATACTATGCTTCTCTTAATCTATCCCAAGATCATATTAGCCTTTTTGACTCCTACATCACACTGTAAGTTCCTATAACTAATTTTGAGCATTCATTTCCTGCAGTATTTTAAATTAATTCCTATATACAAAAAAGCCATATCATATTGTTGACTCATATTAGAATTACAGTTCTTAAAACCCCCACATTGTCTTTAGCAGAATTATCTTTACATACTTCTACCTCTACATAGATTTTTTTTGACTCTGGGTGCATAT
The DNA here is from genome assembly GCA_028646595.1 of Phalanger gymnotis. Taxonomy (NCBI): domain Eukaryota; kingdom Metazoa; phylum Chordata; class Mammalia; order Diprotodontia; family Phalangeridae; genus Phalanger; species Phalanger gymnotis. Next base: position 666,328,279 of record CM053622.1, read on the forward strand.
ATTTATTGGTATCATATTTCATTCCATTAGATTCAACTGAACATTTTAACATTCCAAGACAGTTTTATATATTGACTGTTATCCAACTTTTTTATCTGTAAATTTGGTAAGTCTATCCTTATCCAATCCATTTATAAATTCGATAAGGCATACCTTCATACAGGTCATAGATAAAAAAATGTCAAATGGTGTAGGGCCAAAGACAAGCCCTCTGGCTTAGAGACCTCCCTTCAAGTTGACCCTGAAATATTAATAACTAATTACTCTTTGGATCTTATCATCAAACAAGTTCTAAATCTATCCGACTGAGCTATTCATCTTGCCCCCATCTCTTCTTTTTCTCAAGGATCACATGAGGGATTTTTTTTAGATACTTTAGTGAAATCTAAATAAGTTATATCTATGCATTTTAGATTCTTCAGTCTTGTAATCCTGTAAAAAAGGAAATTAGGGTTGTCTGTCCTGACAAAAATGTGTTGATCACTAGTGATCATGGCTTCCCTCTCATAAACCATGCCTTTTATAAAATGTTCTAGAATTTTGTCAGAAATCAAAGCCAAAATCAATAACTTATAGTTTGAAGAGTTCACTGTCTTCCCATTTTGATGAAAACATGTTTAGTCTTTGTGATCTCTGCTTCCTTTTCTAGATGGTTACTATATATCTACTTAACAATATGGTCTAGAATTTTGTCAAGAATTGAAATAAAGCACATTGGCCTAAAATCTCCTAGAGACACTATATGTCATCTTTCTAACATACTGACTTGCACAAAGTTATCACTTAATATTTTTTAATTGGATTAAAATTAAATTAGAAATAAAAGGCAGTTTGGGGGAAATAAAAGTTCCCATTCATGATCCTCTAGTTCAGATACTAGTAACCACAATATTTACCTTCAATTTAGACTCATTACATCATATTATCTTGGACTACCAAAGATATGTCACTACTTCCCATCCTAGAGAATGGATATTGCATTTTCTATGCTTGACTATGAAAATAAACCCTGGAGAGCTTCTGCTTTAAATTTCTCTTCCTCTGATTTCCAGAATTGGTGCCTAGAAAACTAGGTTTGGAAGGGACCTCTTGGTCAGCTCATATAATCAACCTTTCATTAGCTGTAGGACAACCATGAGTACAGTAACTCTGGAAATTATTTTTTCAGTGGTAGAGAAAATGTTACTTCCTGAAACAGTTTATTCTACACATAGGTAACTCTTATTTTCAGGAAATCTGTCATTAGCTCTATCTGATATTGCTTAAACTTCTATTCATTGCCTCCATTTCTACCAAGTGTCAAGCAAGATTAAGTTCTTCAAATATATGAAGACAGTATTTTCTGTTCTTTCAAATGATCCTTGAACAGCATTATTTCAAGTCCCTTCTCCATTTTAGTGGTTCTCCAATGGATGTGCTCCAGGTTGTTAACATCCTCACTAAAATAATGCTTTCAGAACTGGACAGAATTCTTTAGTCATGGACTAATCAGACCAGACCAAAGTATCACTTTCCTCATTCTGTTCTCTTTTTCTAAGGTCACGTTAGCCTTTTTGACTGCCACAACACATTGGTAGTTTCTGCTCCAACTAACTGGGGTCATAATTCATGGCTTTTGAATATATTTTCTGGAAGATTATTTCAAAATGATGTATATAGCAAAAGCCACTTAGTATCAGTGAAAACTTCTTGGGTAGGAAATGAAAAAATTATGGACACGTAGCTTCATGGAACCTATAGTTTCCTTAAATATCACGGGAAAACTGTAGGTAGGCACTTCTTTAGTGGATTTTATTTTTCTATTTCCTGTGAAAGGAAATAAATTCTGGTTCATTGTTGTCAGGAAATACAAGGATTCAATAGATCATAAAGTAAGCCTCCAATGTTAATTAAGGATTGAATAATCATTTTCTGAGCTGTGTGCATCCAGGTTTCCTTTGAGTCTAGCCATTCAGCTCATTTGAATCCATCAACTTGTATTATGGTCTAGTCTATATTTCTCCATATTTTTTTTGTAAAGGGAAATGACTTTCTGATAAAATAGTACATAATACTTAAAATTTTTATCCGTGGCTAGAGGGACTTCATAGGTATATCTTCCCTGTACCTTCCTTTTAGAAGGGAATTCATATTTCAATATCATCATTTCATTCTGGGCCATCCCAGATCCATAGGAGATAGGTGATAAAGAAGCTCTCCAAGCATCTCAGCTGCTTTGGAAAACCTAATTTCTAACCAAGAAACAATATGGAACCTCAGAAGAGAAGGTAAGGGTTCTCATGGTTATGCAAAGACATATGAATTGATACAGGGTGAAGGTTGCAGAAATAGGAAAACTATCTACAACTATAGCAATGTAAATGGGAAGAATAGAAATCATAAATGGAAGGCTATATAATAATAACAAAGAAACTTGGGTTTGAAGAAGAGCTGAGAAAATGTACCTCTCTGCTTTCTTTGCTGTGGTGAGAGATTGTGATTTGATGTATTGGTTTTGCTGAACTGCTTTTTTTCCTCTTTCTTTTTAAATTCTTTGTCATGAAGGATGGCTCATTGGGTAGGAGAAGGGGAGGGATATATTTAGAAATGAAAGTGATGTAAAAACAAAATATATTTATGTAACTCTGACTACTCTGGCCCTCACTGCCTGAAGAATAGGTATGTGACATTTTACCCTTCCCCCAAGGATTCTCTAGTTCCCTTTTGAGGACTGGTGGACTATCTAAGCTAGACCTGCACAACTTGTAAACTTCTTCAGGCCACAGATAGCCTGATAGGTTAGACTAGAGACAGACTGCCGATGGTTGGTTGCTGTGGGTCACGTGACACCACAAATTCTTTGGTGGGCCGCAAGCAGTCCACTGGCCATATGTTGTGTAGGTCTGATCTAGGCTTTCTGCCAATGGCTCCAGTCTCTGCTGAAGGTGTTCTACCAGGGGCAGAAGGTGAATTCCCTATACTCCAGTTCCATTTAGTCACCACTAGATCAGCTTTTACAAAGCTAATTAACTTCAAAGGCATATTAACAAATATACAAATTTACTCCCCAACAGAAAGGGTTTAGTACCTAGTCTCCATACCATCTCAGTCTTGCATCCATCCATTTTTTTATCCACAAAACCACCACTCATATTTAGGGCTTTGTCACATCTCAGAAAGTTCCTCGCTGTTCTCCAGAGAGGCATCACGCAGGACAGAAATACTAGATGTACAGCCAGAAGAAGGAGCCCCACCATTGTCACCTGTGCTACTTTGGTGAAGTCATTTACCCACTTTGGGCCTCAGTTTCTGCATTATATGTATCAATTTTCTGGTTTGTCTCCCCAACTCAGCTTATAGATTTGCTGGTTGATTCAAGGGGTGTCTTCTTCCAAATTCAAAGAGTATTCTGTGGGCTCCTTAAACTACAGCTCATAAACCTTGGCAAATAGCCATTACCAGGGCAAATGAGAATGCAGCTTGGGGTGGGGTACCAATCCCTCCCTCAAAAGCGCAGGATTCACATTCTACAAACCTGCTATCTGACCTCAACTTACTGCAAACTTTAGTAAGCTACCTTTTAAAGACTACTATGTGTGGCCAATCTTTTGCTAGCCAATTGCAAGCTGCCTCCCTAATTCCCTCAGGGAGAACTTTATGCTAAAAGAGTACCAGAATGCTAATACTGTTAATACATCAACAGCTAATCTCTCTTCCTTGTTCCTTTACTTTTTGTGAATCCGTCTAACATTTTATCAGTAGTTACCAAAGATTACATTCTAGGCTGGGGGAAATTAGTTGATCATGGACCAACTCCCCACCATCCCTCCTTACAATCTCGGTTATGGTCAGAGCCCATTTCCCCTGACAACCCTAGACAAAGAAATGAGATATTTGGACTAGTCACCCACTAAGTTCCTTTCTTGTTCTAAATATATGATTTTATGAAAAATGGGGATTTCTCTCCCCCTACCCCAGTAAAGCAAGGACTTTAACAAGCTATTTTTTCTTTTGAAAGGCCATAATGCCAAAACATTTTGGTGAATCATAGTTACTTGAATCACTATTACTTATGTGACAACTGAAATATCCATTAGTCATACCAGTCAAACTGTTGAAAAAAATTTGTTTCTTACGGATCCGTTATTTTTCTTAAAAACAAACAAAAAACTCCCTTCACTTATTTCTACACAGCAATATCCCCTGTTCACTGTAGAAAGCATTCATGTTTTCCAGAATGGTGGATGCCTGCCAAACTTCACAATTGTTCCACAAGCCTGAAAATATGTGCAGTCATTTTGAAACCTTCTGTTATTCAAGACAACTCTGCAGAATGCTCCCTCTTTGTTATACAGTGACCAACAACATGGGACTTTATTCATCCCATATTCACAGCTCTGTGATTTTGTGCACACACATTCTATGATTCTAAGTTTCCATAACATTAGCTCTATAGAATTTCCCTATATTGTAAAATAATTAAAATCTTTAAAATGATAATACTCCTATTTTAAAATTATGATACTAGATTTTTTGGGAAAAGCTAATAAAGAACACATATATAATGAACACATATGATATGTAACACATTATGTGTAATATATGGAATACATAATATATGCATAAAATTATTAATAAATTATATATAGAATGTGTTATGAAAGTAACCAATTTATTTTTAATTTGATAACACTTCTCTTTCATATGAGGAAAAAATATATTAAGCAACTACATTTTGACATGACTTCTGATGATAACATTTTCAGACATTAATTTATCTACTACATGGGCCTATAGATTCTATCTGAGAGTCTCCCTTAAAAAACAAACAAAACCCAGACAGCAAATTAACTCCACATCAAATAGCAGAAAATTAATTTTTAGTTAACTATTTAAAGAAATCTGCTTATTGGCATACTTTAAACCTAATTTTTCTGTATTTATGTACTGCCAACTCTATTAATTTGCAATATATATTGAAGTAATTTGTATACATGTTATATTTCCTTTACTTAGCATATAAAATATTATTGCCTATTATTTTTCATGTAGGCATCCCAAAGTGCTTTTTTTCATAGTTTGCAGTTTACATTCTGTGTTTTGTTATATCATCTGTGTGTTTTTTAGGCAGATTAAAATGGTGTGTTCAAGTTAGCAGTTTCTACACTACATGTGGGGACTAGAACAGCAATTTAAAAAGTAAATCTGTAAAGAAGAATGTCTCTGATGCCTGCCTTATAAGTTCCCTCAACTCAGCTGTCACATTCAAATTCAACACTTAATCATATATTAAATATCTATCATATGGAAGATACTATGATAGGTATAGGGGATCCAAAGATTCAGGGATCTAAATAACTCAGGGCCTCTTCTCAAGGAGCTCATAGTATTATGATGAAGAAGGATAAGCATACAAATAGTTATAAGAGAGGGAGTGCATCTCTTTTACATATTTATTGTGTATTATAGTTATTTATATAATGAGAAGATAGAATTCTTTAGAAAAGATGCTGATGTTGGGAAAGATGAAAGGCAAAAGGATAAGGGGATGTTAGAGGATGAAATAGATAAATAGTGTCATGGAAGCAAGGAAAATGAGATTGGACAGACTTTGGGATACCGTGGAAGATAGAAGGGCCTGGCATGCCATGGGGTCAGACACAATTGAACGAATGAACAACAACAGCAGCAGCAGCAGCAACAACAACAACATATCCTCTTTCTAGACAGTAAACTTCATGAATTCAGGGATCCTCTTCTTTCTAAATTTTACATCTCCTGCAGAAGGTTGTATAGCGTTCTGCACACAGTAGCTGCTTAATATTTATTTAATTGAATTTGTTGGGTAGGTGGCTGCCTATGTGGTATGATTTCACAGAATATCAATATGTGCTAGGGACAGTGCTTGAATCAGTCAATCAATCGACAAACATTTATTAAGCCTCTGCTATATGCCAGGTACTGTGTTAAACTGGGCATGCAAAGACAAAAGCGAGAGTCTATGCCTTCAAGGACCAGGTCTTACTGATTCAGAGGCTGGTTCTTGACCTATTATGCCATACTGCTTTACTCCTACCAAAAGCTGCCTCTCTGCAACTTTGCCATGTGCCTGTGCATGTGTTATCCTCCCATCTGAGCCTACCCTCTGCCCTCATTCATCTCTCTCCCTTTTCCCTCCCATCCTTTTGCCTCCAGTAGAATGCAAACTTGAAGGGAGGGATTGCTTCAGTATTTGTCTTTGTAGCTATAGCACAGGTCTTTGCTTCTTTCGGAATCTTGCCTGGGGCTGGGTCCTGGATGGCAGAATTGCAGCAAGGGGCAGGAAACAGAGGAAAAGGTTATGAGGAAGAAGGTGGAAATGTTCAGAGCAGTTAAGTGTTTTTAAAAAGGAAGAAAAACGTGAGATAAGAAAAGAATGGGGCCAGAAGAAAACCATAAAGGAGAACAAAGAATAACTAAATGAAAAGGTGTTGATGATTTTTTTAAAGGAAAGAAATATACCCTTCTGGCTTATTGGCAGTCTTTTCTTTGACTCTTATTTTCCCTTGTGTTTAGTTAGTTAACAAGCATTTATTTTTTAAGTGCATACTATATGACAGGCACTGTACTAAGTGCTGGGGATTCAAAGAAAGGTAAAAACCCAACAACCAATCAACCAACCACCTCTGCTCTCAATGTGCATACAGTCTGATGGGGGAGACAACATACAAACAACTATGTACAAGCAGTATACAGACATACATATACATATATATGTATGTGTGCATACACACACACACATATATACACATACACACATTATATAGGCTAAAGTAAAGACAATCTTAGAGGGAAGACACTAAGATTAAGGAGGACTGAGAAAGGTTTCTTAGAAGATGGGAGTTTAGCTGAGACTTGAAGAGAAGCAGGGAAACCAAGAGACAGAGATGAAGAGGGAGAAAGTGCCAGGAGTGAGAGACAGCCAATGAAAATGCATAGTCCAGACATGGGAATGTCATGTGTTCAAGTTTTAGCAATGATGACAATGGAAGGGGTGTAAGGGGTAAAAGACAGGAAAGGTAGGAATAGGCAAGGTTATTGGTGGGGAGGGGGAGCTTTAAAAGCCAAACAGCAGATTTTGTACAAGAGATATGCTGAAGATAGAAACAACAGGAAATAACAGCTGATTGGATGTGGGGGATGAGAAAGAATGAGGAGTCAAAGGTGACAGCTAGGTGGGAGCTTGGAGGACTGGGAGGATGGTAGCTGGGATAGGTATTCCTGATGAAGTTTCTTTGGGTGCCTTTATCATGGCTTTCCTTACTATTGTGGATGGGAATCCTGCTCCACTAATTTGAATGCTCCCATTCTTTAAAAAAATACTTTAAGGAATATTCTCCGTCAGCAAATTAGGTTTTATATACATACTCTATTCAAGTTTTCAAAAAGATATGTTATGTCATTTTTTATAAAAATGTAAAAGGCATATAGGAATCATGTATAGTATTAATATTCTCATAATGTGTCTAATACCATATTAAAATGGCAACAGAGATATTAGGATATGAATAAATCCTGCTTTTCTTAAGCAAGAATACTTACTTAGGAGGAAGACATCTATACTGGAATTACTACATAAGCATGACTAGATTTAAGGACAGTCACTTAGTTAGTTTTGCCAGAACAGTCTTTAAATGGTTTAGAATTATTGGCAGCTGAACAACCATTTCTCATTAAAATGAACAACAGATTCAAAAGAGTGATGTAAAGTTTATCCAATAGCTATTTTTTGTCATTTTATAGCACTTCGGGGAATTCACATTGCTCCCATTAAAAGTAGGAAAAGCAGGGCATGCTAATTCAGTAACATTACATCATCTCCCCAGCTATATTCAATAACTAAAAATAAAACACATACTACCACAAACTGAGTTGCTTGAAGGGAGTTTTGTCAGTTACTTGATTTACTGGGTCAGTATAAAAAAAGCAAGAGATTTAGACCAGAAGTCTTCCAATGGCACCTTTCCTGCTACCTAGAAACATGTTCTGTTTACCCCAATCTTTAAAAAAAATCTTAACTAGATTCGGCCAGTCCCTTATACTGTTAATTTTTTTTAGGGAGGGGGGAGGCAATTGGAATTAAATGACTTGCCCAGGGTAACACAGCTAATAAGTTGTCTGAGGCAGGATTGGAACTCAGGTCATTCTGACTCTAGGGCTGATGGTCTATCCATTGTGCTACCTAGCTACCCCTATTATCTTATATTACTTCATTATTACTTTTCTTTTTATAGACAAACTCTTAGAAAAAGACATCTACACTCACTATTAATTCTCCAAGTCATTTGGCTACCAGCCCTGCCACTTGACTGACATTGTTTTCCAGGAGGTTACCACCCATCTCTTAGGTGCTCTATTATGTAGTTTTTGTCAGTTTTTGGCTTTCACATCATCTGACACTGCTGACCACACCTCTGCTTCAGTGACAGTGTTTTGTCTTGGTTTTCCTCCTACCTGGCTGTTTCCTTTGCTGTATCATTATCCATGGTTTCTCTGGCTTCCCCTATCCACCTATCTGTAGGTGTTCCCCCAAGACTCTGATCTGGGTTATCTTCTTTTCTGTCTCAACATCTCACAAGTTCAGTTATCTCTATGCTGCTGACTATCAAATCTACATATTTAGGCCTCATTACTCTCCTGAACTTTAGCTGAACCCACATCAAGCTGCTAGCGAGATCTTCACTTGATATCCTGTCCCCTTGATAAGGGTATCTTAAACTCAGTATGTCCAAAAGACAATGCATTATCTTTCTCCCTAAATCTGTTTTCTTCAAAATTTGCCTATTTCTTTTGAGGAAACCGCCATCTTTTCAGTTACCCAGGCTTGCAGCTTCAGAGTCATCTTTGATTCTTCCCTCTCCCTCATTCCCCCATAATGAATCAATCATCTAATCTTGTTGATTCTATCTTTTTAGTACCTCTTCCACCTGTCCCTTTCTCTCCATTAACACAGCAACCACTCTAGTTTAAGCTCTTATCATTTCTCACCTACATTATTGCAACAGCCTCCTGATAAGACTCCTGGTTTCAAGTCTCTTTCTAATCCATCCTCCACACAACTGTCAAATTAATCTTCCTAAAGTGCCAGTATGAATAGGATAAAACTGCTTTACTAGAATCTAAGTAAAATATATCTACAGCATCTCCTTGATCTATTAGATGATAACCATGTTAAACAAAACAGAACCAAGCTTAGTCTGCCATGTACCAAACAGAATTCATTATTTTTCACTCTAGCCCTCCCTCCCCTTTCTTACTTCCCTATTTCTGTCAAGGGAAACAGCATTCTTCCAGACACCCAGGTTTGCAACCTAAGAGTCATCCTCAATTCTCCAGTTTTCCTTCCTCATCTTCTACCCTTCCTCCCTGTATCAAATCAGGTTTTGAGTTTTGTTGATTCCATCTCTTCAATATCTCCAACTCATCCCCTTTTCTTTGCCATACAATCATCTCAGCTAAGGCCTTCACCATTTCTCACCTGAACAACTGCAAAAGCCTCATTATTGATACCTGCTCCATGATCCAGTTTCTCTCCTCTAATGCATCTTCCACACAGCTTTCTACATATATGGTAATGGGAATTTCTTTATATACAGTTGGACTAGATGGCCCTTGAGGTTCCTTCCAGATTCCAAATTCAGTAATTATGTGATCTGAGGAGTTGGAAAAAGAGACAGATAGAACAGCTACTTTTCCCTGGGAAATTCCAATGCCTGGAATGTAGTTCTGCCTGTTAGAATCACCAGTTTCCTTCAAGACTCAGTTCAAGTGCCACCTTCCTGATTCTCTCAGTTAGTGCCTTGCCCTTTTTACATCTACCCATATATGTTGATGTTATTGCTCCTATTAGGATGTAAGTTAATGAGGGCGAAGATTGTTTTACTTATGTCTTTATTTCCCAGTGCCCAACATAGTACCTGGCACATAGAAGGTACCCATTACTTTATTGAATAAAAGAGGTTTCATTTGAGCATGTAATTTTTAAAATCAAAAAAGTATCCATTAAGATGGATTTTCACTTTATGCTGAATAAAGACAGATCTTTGTATCTAGAGAAACTAGATAAACGGATATGGAAACAAAATCATATTTTCTCAAAGGCTTTAAACTTTGGAATTTTGCTATTTTTTTTACTAGATTTATCTATACTCTCTATTTTTGTCTCTTGGGTAGGAATCCAGAGCAGATATTGTAGATCCAAGAAACTAACTACTGTATAACATCGATTGCTCTTGCCCCATTCTCTCAGGGTCAGGTCTGTCACATTCTACCCCAAACATTTTATCAGAGTTCTTTGGTATCATGAAGGGGCTAGAGAGTCTCTTTGCTACACTATTGGCTCAAACCCCCAATGGCTGTGTTACTTACCCTTTTTAGGACCTTGATGACTAGCATCTAAGTTCAATTTAACCATTTAACGTCTCATTAGCTGTTATGAAGCAATAGCTGCTTCAGCAATATAGCAAGAACAAAATATGTTTTCCCAATCATCTGGGAGCATAACCACTCCTATACTACCTTGGTTGCTTGGAGGTGGTGGAAAGGAAATTAGGCTTGCAGCTTAGCTTAGTTCCTACATATCATTACTTCCCACCAAGTTCAATTCCAAAGCCAGAATTCATGGCTTCTGCTGGGCTGCAGTCTTGGACCCATGATCAAGGCATCACTGCTGGCTGCAATATCTAGCCTGCATTCCTGGACTGTTGGATCTGCATGGCTTGCACTCACAGATCAGATCAGACGGACGCCATTCTCTCTGTACGCTGAACACAAAAGAATAAACAAAAAGGTCATAGACCCAGGCCTATTTCTCAGAGTCACATGACCTAAGGTAGGAGCAGGGGTGAGAGAAGGAAGAAGCCCTCAAGCCCTCCCTACTTTTACTTTATAGGGGGAATAGAGGTCTTCACTGTCAGATGAAAATACGGCTAAAAGCAAAGGCCTTGGTCATTGCTGAGTCAAGCTGTTCTGGCTAGGCAGGCCATGGGAAAAAAAAAGCTTCTCCCAAATACATGGTAGGCCCATGTACAAAGTCACACCTGCTCCAGTCTTCCAAACTCCCAAAAGCAGTCTCCAAGTGTCTTCTTTGTGTGTCACCATCTTAGGTGAACTGAACAAGCACCAAACCCCCATTATGACTTCAAAAGGAATTGAATTCAACATTTATTTAAGTACCTACTATGTGCAAGCTATTGTGATATGATATTTAAAGATCAAAACAAAGAAGTCTCTACCTTCAGGGAATATACATTCTATTGGCGCTGGTACAGACAGAAATGCAGCATATATACAAATAAGTATAATGCAAATGAGGAATGAGACAGTAATAGCAGCAGCAAGGTATTTTGAGGAAGGCAAAACAGATTTTCACTCATTTACATACGCTGATTTCAAATTGAGCACTGAATTTCTTTAGTTTTTGTTAGACACATGTAAAGTTCCACTCTTTATAAACTTTGTATTTTTTGAAGGCTACAAAGGTGCTGAGAAGGATGAAGAGGAGATAGCATGTTACAAAGTTCAAACAGGAGATGAAATGTTGACTTCAGGTAGCAGCCAGTAGTCTAATTTGGATGGAATATAGAATGCTGGAAGGGTAATAGTATGAAAAGGATAAAAAGGTAAGCCAGAACCAGATTGTGGAAGGCCTTAAACACTAAGCTGAGGAATTTATATTTTACTTGCATTTATGTTTCCATATGTAAGTGCTTTCCTTGATTTCTGTTTTTGTTTTCTTTTAATAGTATTAGGCAACCACTAGACATATTCAAACAGGGAAGTGACATGATTAAAACTGTCTGTGCCTTATGATGAACAGGGAAAGAATGGGTATAATGAATGCTTTTATTTTTTAAATTAAGTTTTCCTTTACAAATTTTCTCCTCTTTCCCCCACCCATTTGTCGTTGAGTCATTTCAGTCATGTCTTACTCTTTGTGACTCCATTTGGAAAGCAAGAAAAATAAAATCCATTATAAATATATTTAGGCATGCAAAACAAAATCTCTCATTAGCCCAAAAAATAAAGAACATATGCTTCAATATGTATCGGCTTGTTATCCGGATATGGATAGCACGTTTCATCATGAGTCTTTTGGAAATGGAGTTGATCTAGTGAGGATTAGAGTTGCCAAGTCATTCAAAGTTGATTATATTTACAATATTGCTGTTATTGTATAAATTGTTCTGATTTTGCTCACTTCACTTTGCATCGGTTACACATTTCTTCCCAGGTTTTTCTGAAACCATCGCCTTCATCATTTCTTGTATCACAACAGTATTCCATCATAATGAATGCTCTTAAAAAATTCTCCCTGTATTTTCCATCTCTACCTTGGGATGAGAAGCAGGGAGAAAAAAAGAGAAAAAAAGACAAGAGGGGAAGGGAGAAGATGTTAGGATAAGAGTAGGTAGTGAGTAAAGATAAGGACCTGAGGAAAGAAAGAGAAGTAAGGTAGCAAAGAAGAAGGTAGAGAAAGTAAATAAAGAATAGACGGATAATAAGAACCAGGAAAGAAGATGGAGAGGGATGTGATGAAAGAAGAGGGAGAGGGATATGATGTGGTGATGTATTAAAATGTTGAAAATAAGAGCATACATGAAGCTTTTTTTTTTAAAACAAAAATCATTCCTTATAATAGGATTGGAGATTAAAGCTTTCAGAAGAATAAAAATAAGCTTTCAGATTGAGGGGAAGTGTATATGTAAATGGTGAGGATTAAAGTAGGGATGGGGAAACCAAAGTTTAACCGGAAGGACAGAAGGTTAGATCTGGAAGGAGCCTTAGCTGTCATCTGTACATCCCTCTTCCATATTTTTAGACGATCAGGTCTCAGAAACTAAGTGCTTTGCCCTCTAGAACAGGGACTATCTTTTATGATTCTTCCTATCCCCAGTGCTTGGCTCAGTGCCCGGCACATAGTAGGAGCTTAATCGAGGCTCGTTGACCGTCCGATTGTGTGTTGAACTCTACAATAAAAAGTGCCTCTTCTGCATTGCTGCATAGATTGCAGCAATGAGAGGCCTATAGACACGGCTTTCCGCTAGTTTTTAAAAGGTAAACTCCTCCAGGAGATGTGGTTTTCTTTGCGCGTTTTGTAAAGAAGTAACGTGATGCCCCTGGGAGGCGGTGGTGGCTTGAGGAATGACTGTAATTGTTTTTTTGGGGGGGGGGCGGGAAGGGGATGTCTTTGACCATGGCGTGGGCAGCACGTGCTGACTTTGTGTTCTAAAGCTGTGTAAGGCCTGGCAGGAGCACACACACAGAGGCCGCGGGAGGGCAGAACCCACTTTCTCGAGACGCGACCAAGAGTATTTGATTCTGCGAAACAGGGAGGGGAGGGGCGGGGCAGAGAGGAGGGGCGAGGCGCTCTCGGGAGCCCGCGGGCGAGCAGCCACCAGGGCGCGCTCCGCGGGGTTCCTGGACTAACGGTTTCGGGTCCGGCGCGCGCGCTCCCTCCTCAAGACGCTCCCTCCCCGGGGCGCGCGCCTAGTCCCCGCGGGCGGAGTGGGAGGAGGGCGCGCGCGCCGGCGCCGCCGCCGTTTCCTCCTCTTCCATTTCTACCTCAGAGGCAGGGGCGGTGGGCTCGCGCAGGCCAGGCGGGGCCACGTGAGGTGGCGCGCGGGCGGGATGCGGACTCCTTGTCTGTCCTCGGCTCGCTGGCTCGGGGCATCCCCTGGGCGGGGTCTTGCCTGGTCCTCGGCGAAGGCGCCGGCGGCGGCAGAAGCGGCGGGACTGTCTGAGACCCTGAGCCAACGAGGGAGGGGCAGCTGAGGCCTCGGCTGGAGACTCCCCCCCCCCCAATTCTCCCCTCCGCCCCCTGAATCCCAACGGGGCTTCTTTCTGAGCCACCGATCCGGGGACGGCTCGCAATGGGCGACAGGTAAAGCTTCCACCCGGCTCGTGTCTCATCCCACCCCGCGCCAGGTGGTCTCAGATCACGGGGTGAGGCCTGGGGCCCCCGGAGCGCGCGCCGAGCCCCACGTGGGTCAGCCGTCCTGCCCCGGGCTGGACGCGAGTCCCCCGCGAGCCCAGGCTGGCGTCGCGCCGTCCTCCGCCCCGGCTCAATGGATCTCTTTGTGTTCCGCCCAGGTTAGCGCGAGTGACCGTCCTCCACGGCAGCGTGGGCTGTAGGACGTACGAGGTGCCGCCCCCCGCGACCGTCCGTGAAGTCAAGGAGCTGATTTACCGGGACACCGACTTTCCGGCGTCTGAGCAACGTTTGTGGCTCCGCGATCGCGAGGTAACTTTTACTACTTTGTTACTTATTGACGCTCAGATGACAGCGCAGATCCCGTAATGACACGCAGAGATAACGTTTTGCAAATGCAGATTTTTTTCAGTCAGTAAACTTGGAATAGTCATAAACCTGAGCGTCTAGCATTCACTACAGAAAAAGTGCAATGAAAGAAGAACCTGAGCAGTCGACAGCAACCACAATAAAAAATAAAGGGCCTAGTATGTGCTGTGGCATCGTACGAAGTGCTGGGAATTCAAAGAGGCAAGAAAAATACACCCTTTCAAGGACTCCTTGGTCTAATGGGAATAAATAAGTAGGATGGATAATTAGATACATCCTGGAAACAATGGTTTGTGAAACACCTAAAAGATATATTTGAAATAGTTTATACTACTCTAAACCGTTAAATATTTTACCTGATTATTGTTTTTGTAGGCATTGTTACCTCCCCTATACTCCCTCCATCAGAAAAAGAATGGCCCCATTACTCTGAAGTTTCACTTCCTGTGATTGAGATTTCAGAATGCATCTCAATTTCAGTGTAGTTAGAGGGCTTTTTTTTTTTGGTTGGAGATAGTCATCAAAGTGGCATAATTTTTTCTCATATTGTTCTGATGTTCTTAATTATCAAATAATTACCTTTTTTCTTTTTTTGGTAAGAGAAGGATTTTTTTTCCTAACATTTTTAATCAGGAGAGGCAGCTTGGTCCAATGGATCAGAGCTGGCCCAGAAATCAGGAAGAACTGACCTTAAGTCGTGCATCTAACACAGCTTCATTATTGTGGACAAATTAGTTATGTTACAGACTAGTTGCAGATCTACATTAGTGGAAGGAGTTTCTGCGCCAGGAATTCTCTACACCAGTGAAATCAAAAGACCTAAATTAAAAAAAAAAACAGAGCTGTTGACCTAAGATTTCTGACACCTAAGACATGCAGACAAAAAGTGTCCTCAACTTTTTAAGACACATTCAGTTGAAGATGGAGGAGGCCTTAGGTAGAGATCTTGGACCTCAGAACAAGAGGTCCAAGGCAGTGGAGGTTGGGGGGAGCGACCCTGGTTTCTATGCCCTGCTTATGGCTCCATCTTCAACTTTTCCTTTATAGAGTAAAATGGAATTTACAACTTTATTTTTAAAGAAACAAACTAATTTATTGCCATAGAAAGCCTAATATGTTTTATACGTCCACAATAAGTGACATTATGCAAGTGGTATTCACATTAGCAAATTACTCAAAATATGTTATTTAGAGGATCGTAGATTTAGAAGTAGAAGGGACCTTAAAGTCTTCCTAGTCCAGTCCTCCCATTTTATGGATGAGGAAACTAAAGCCTGTGGAGGTTAAGTGATTTGCTAAATGTTGCAGAAGTAGTAAGCATTGGAGAATTTGAACATAGATCCTCCTATTCTAGAGCCAGTGTTCTTCCCACTGTGCTGCGAAGTACTTTCTACCATGCTGTGAAGTCAGTCTTATAGACATTATTTCCATTTCAGCAGATGTGAAAAGTGTGTGTCAGAGAGGTTCAGTGACTGGTTTTGCCCTTTTTGGAGTTAGGAGCAATAAGGAAGAAAATTTAAGTGTGATATAAGGAAAAAAAAAACTTCCTAACAATTAGAGCTATTCAAAAGTTGACTTGTAGTAATGAGATTCTTTCCTGGAGGTCTTCACTCAAAGGCTGAGTGACATCTTTTCCAGTAGGTTGATTGTTTTTGGATATATGAGGTGCCTTCCATTCCTGAAATTTTGTTATTTTATTACTTGTCCATAGTTACACTACACTTAACACATCACAAGTAGGTGTCAAAGTCAAGTCTCCTGGCTTCTTTCAGGTGCTTTTCGCTGCTACATTGCATCTTACATATTTTTAAAAATGAGATTTCTGTTAAATTTGAAGGGATTATACTAGAAAATAAACTTGCAATATGTGATACTGCCTCATAACCATATTCATTATTTAGACATAATGATTGATCTTGGTTTTAATAATTTAAAAAAATTCCTTAAATGAATCAATGTTCTCATCAGTGTAGGTACTCCTACCTTTGCAGGTTGCATCTATCTATCATGTATGATTCTTGTCAGTGTCTTTCTGTGTATCCTTCATGAAGGGCCTGCCATTACTATTGGAAGCCTTTGTGTGGTTCTTTTAATATTTTGTGAATATTTGTGGATACTTGGCTTGCCTATATGTTATTCATGGCCGTGATATGTTTTAAACTTCTTCAGTACAAATTAGCAGTGTTGATATTCTTCAACCACCATGTCTTTTTATTGTCCTTTGGACTAATTGAAAATTTGAAAATATTATGAAATGGGGAAGAACCCCATAATACAGGTATTTATTTTAAAATAGGAGCTTGTTAACATAAATTTCAAATGTGTGAAACATATAGGGAAAAATTTTTGAGGTGGGCAACTGATGCCTATTCTCTCCAGCATCAATACCAAAAGCTTAGGGGATAAAGACTTGATATGTCACTTCTCCATGCAGAGCCACAGAGCCAGGCATCACCACCAACTGTCAGTGGTTACCTACAACTCAGGCAATCAAGGCTAAAGTAACCCTGAGGGAAAGATAGGCGGCAGCCTATGCCAAGTGAGTGAAATCACTTCCACTTTGACCAGCTCAACTTTCCCACAGACCCTACTGGAGATAGCCCTGCCCCTGCAGCCATATTTCAGAGAAGTGTCTCTTTTAGAAAAGAGTCTCACCATCCTTGCCATCAGTGACACCAATTCTCACCTCCCATTCCCCCATCCAATTCCCAATTCTGGTTTACCTTTGCAACATCTCTCAAATACGCTTCTTTTTCTCTTCAAAGCCCTTCATTCTTGGACTATTGTATTAGTCTACTGGTTGGTCTCCCTGCCTCAAGTCTTCCCACTCCCATCTGACAACTCAACTACCAAACTAATCTTCCTAAAAGAGCAGGTCTCACTATGCTACTCCCTTTCTCCTTCCTTACCCCATTCAGTAAACTCCAGTGACTCCCTTTTATCTTGAAGATTGAATATAAAACTTTCTGTTTGGTTTTTGAAGCCTTTCATAACTGTATTACCTTTCTAGTCTTTTTATACTTTACTCTGCTCCACATACTCTACAGTCCTATGACACTGGCTCCTTATTATTCCTTGCACATATGGGCATGTTTGTAGGTAGTAGAGAAGCAGCCAGTAGACATGGAGAGACTGAAGAAAGGCAAGAAAGTAAAGCTGATAGAAGGGACCATCTGCTGGAGAAGATGGAATGGAATACAGTCACTTCTGCATATAGAGAGAGGTTTGCCTTTGCAAGGAGAAGGGCCACCTGTTCATGAGAGACAGGCCCAAGGGAGGCAACAGTGACAGAAGACATCTATGTGATGTGAGAAAATATATGCAACGCACTGCACCCAAGGAATTCCTACCACTGCAAAGGAGTGGGGGTAGTGTGTCTTCTCATATCTTTTCTTTGGGGCAGTGATTGTTTTTTGTAATTTTGCAACAATCTTTTGATTGTCTTGTGGTTCTTTACATTTACATTGCTGTAGTCATTGTGTGTATTATTTTCTTAGCTTTACTTACTTTAACCCTGCATCAAATTGTGTAAATATTACCATGTTTCTCAGTATTTGCCATCTTCCTCATTTCTTATGGCATGGTACTATTCCATTACATTCATGTACCACAATTTTTTCTAGCCATTCCCCAAATCAATGGGCACCTACTTTGTTTCTAGTTCTTTGCTGCTACAAACAGTACTATACATATTTTGGCATATATGAGAACTTTCTTCTTATCAATGATTTCCTTGGGGTATGAACTTAGTAGTGGACTCTATTTGTCAGACGGTGTGGATGTTTTATTCATTTTATTAGCATAATTCCAAATTGCATTCCAAATGGTTGTACCAGTTTCTGTGCCCACCCATAATGCACTAGAGGACCTGTCTTGCCACAACATTGACTATTACTATTGTTTCTAATTTTGCTAATTTGCTGGGTGTGAGGCAAAACCTCAGAGTTGTTTTGATTTGCATTTTTCTTATTAGTGATTGGGCGCATTCTTACATATGAGTTGTTAATAGTTTGCAATTCTTTTGAGAAATATTTGTTCATTTCCTTTTACCATGAATTAAATGATGAAAAAAAAGCATTTATTAAAAGCTTACAGTGTACCAAACACTGTACTAAAGGCTTGAGAAAGAAATAAAAAAAGTAATATAGTCTCTACTCAAGGGAGTACACAGTCTGACTGAAGAAGTACTTATTAAAGTGCTTAATATGTGCAAAATGTTGTACACACATAGAAGAACAGAGACAGCCCCTGCTCTTAAGGAGCTCATATTCTAATGGGGATGACAACATATTTGAAAAGTTTCAGCTGCAAGTCAGATGAAAAAGTCTCATGATCCTTGGGGTACAGTGGTGAAGCAGATGGTAATGCTGCTTCTTTAATGTCATTTCCATTTCTAAAATTTCTGAAGTTGAACCATTTGTCTTTGCCAAAGACTTTGTTGCAACAACTTTCTTTTTTGTGTTGTCAGTAGCTGTGGCTATCTTATCTGTAGGAGCAATTGCCATTTCTACATTTCTACAAGGTTTGGTTCCTCAGGATGATGCCTTTGGGCAGGAGCTAAAAACATTGTCATTCTAAAAGCTATTGGTTTCAGCATCCTGAGCTATCTTCATTGGAGTCTGGTCAAGGTGGTCATGATGGTTTGACTTGCCTGGCACATGCTGACTCCAGTTTCTCACTCAGGGTGCCAGCTCGACTGCCCTGGTGGGTAGTTGGAGAGGATGTCTGGCTTCTTCTCCACAGGAATTGCTTTAATGAATGATGACTGTGAAGACTGGGCTAGAAGCAGGATCACTCTTCTGGGGTGTTGTCTCTCCCAGGACTCCTGTCTTTATTTTCCTGTTGGCAGTTGGTCAGCAGTTGCTGCCTGTGGTAATAAGGAAGTTATGGGCCCCTTTCAGCCCATGTAGACAATCTTTTATTTTTCTATATATCTTAGATGCCAAACCTTATCTGAAAAATTTGATAGAAAGATTTTTCCCATTTGACTACTTCTCTCCGTATCCTGATTTTGTTTGCCAAAAGCTTTTCATTTTGTATAAGTTATCTACTTTATCTTGTGTATTAACCTTTCTCCCTTGTTTATGAATACATTTTCTGTTGTGAAAGGTATGAAATTTGCTTCTCTTCTGATTTTTATAGCATGATTTTGAATGTTAAAGCTATGTATCCATTTTGAATTTATGGTGGAATTTGGTGTAAATGTTAGTCTAAGCCTAACTTCTGCCAAACTTTATTACAATTTCTCAGCAACTTTTGTAAATAAGGAATTTTTTCATGAGTAGTTTATATTTTCAGATTTATCAAACACTGGCCAATTATTTTCTATAGCAGACTATATATTTAGTCACAGAATTAACTGAAAGCTACTAAGAATATAAGATCCTGCTGTCTTTGTTATTTTGTTGATTATGAGAAAAAAAGATTTGACTCAGAGCAAAACATAATGTTGAAGGCTCTGCTCCAACAAGTTTTCTAAAAGGCTTATATTTAGATAATATAAGATTTCTTGATTATGTCCAAAAAATAACTTTATCGTTATCTTATTGACATCAAATGAGACATAAAACAAGATGACATGTACTTTGCAAAGATGTTCACTACTGTTGTCAAGGATGTCCATTATAGAATCCAAATGAAAGAGACATATTCTATAGATAATGAAGTCCTCTAGATGCTCACCTTTGTAGATGGTATACAGTTATCCCTTCTACATTGTGTGGGGGTTAAGGGTGCAGTATCTCTTTGATCTGGAAAATCTGTGTAAAATTTTTTGGCCTTTCCTTTGTACCAGAGAGGAAGTCTGAATTTTTCTTTTTTCTTCTATGGGCTGTTTACAGTACCTTATTGCAGAATTTGGGTTCAGTATTTTTCTGCATGGTCTGCTGGCCTTTAAATGTTGTCTGTGGTTTCTGTAAAACTCCACCCCCCCTCACCAAATTCTCATCTAATTTCTTATGCTGACTCATAATATATTAAAACCACTATGGGGAAAGTCATGATGTGGAAAGGATAACTTAGTGATAATTACTGTAGGTTTCCAGAATGCTGTAATTCCTATAAATTACATATATTCCATTCCTATTCCATGAATGCCTATTCATGACAACTAAAAAAATTATTGACTTAAAATCAATATAGGAGAAACCAAATTGACTAAGAAAGAGTATTCAAACTGATGTCCTTTTGGATGGACAACCTCTTGAGTTACTTCATGATTACATATTATTTGGTCTGTCATTACAGATGACAGCCCACAGCGAAGTGGGCTCATTAGTAGATAGAAGAAGAGTGGGCTGAATTGTTTTTGGGAAATCATATAGCACTTTCAAAGATTCCGAGTTCTTACTAGATACAAAAATTGTCTCTTAAACAGTATCCTTCTACAATACTGTGTGGCTGTGAATTACAGAAACACTACAGTCTTTGAAGAATTAAAATTCCATGTGACTCAAAAGGGATTGGAGAGGTATATGGCAAGTGTAAACTACATGCATATATTACAAATGATTTTGTAGATTTCTAGAAATGATTTCTAGAAGTGGTCTAAAAAATACAGGAAATGTATCATCTGAAAAAGAGGTAGGCCAGTTACAGAATCATAGTGAAGGATAAATTGTTCAGGTGCAGTTTTGGTACCCACAAAATCTTAAATGCTAGAGAAAAGCCTTCAGCATGTCAGGTAGATCTTTTATGAAGGCTATATAGGTGCCTTTTATAAGAATTTATGGGGGGATATGAAAGAAAGTCAGATAGGTTGAGGAGACTTCAGGTTGCAATTTGTACAGTTAGAAGGAGAACCTATATTGATAATATCATGAGTCCATTAAAATATACTCTTTGGGATGGAGAATGTACAATGCATTTTAGAAAATTTTCCAAAACATTTAAAAAAACTTCAGGCTTTGAAACTTCAGTTATCTGAATAATTTACTTCCTTGGATTTCTTATTTTCTCAGTGATGCTAGATAACTCAGGCGTTATTGTTTGTTGACAACTTTTGAATTTATTTGATTAAGGAATACATTACATATATTATTTTTTTTTTCCTTTTTCAGTTATCTGATTGGATCAAGATTGAAGACATTCTGACTTATAAAAATTGTCATCTTTTTCTAAACCTTCAGTCCAAAGGCTTAAAAGGAGGAGGTATACTGTTGATTCTTAGAAGGGTGTGAAGTTTATATTGTTGCAAAATGACTTCATATTATAGACAGAGAACAAGAGAATATTATGAAATGATGATGGTTTGAGAGAACATCAAGAAAAAGTAGTTAACAAGGGTGAATGAGTTAATTTAAAGTAAGCAATTATATGGAAAAAGAGTAATGAGGCTCCCCTCAAATAATAATGGGCAGAAAGATTGCAGAGTTATTGATGGATGGTAAATCATTGTAAAATAATAAATATATAGAAGATTAGCATCATGGTTTTCTTTTTTAAGGGCAAACTTTTCTTGTTTTATCTTCAAATGTACCTGCCCTGTGCAGCTCAGAAGATGCCTATCTCTTAACCTAAGTGCCTGATTGAATCTCTCCACTGGGCAAACCTAGTCAGAAATTTTTTTTTACTGAAAGCTAGGTGTGTATCCTTAATAACAAGTGAAATTTGAATAGATGATTAATTGAAATAGCTGGACAAGAGCTACTACTAAGAATGAAAGAGAACTAATTTCTCTGGCTCATTTTTTAGTAGTAGTGGTACTAATTAAGTATTGCATATTTATTTTCAAAAGAAACTCTTTTATTTTTGAACTAAATACTTTTGTGCTGCTCCTTAATGAAATCATGGAGCCTCCTTAAAAGTTATAATAAATTTATTTCATAAAATCCTTTTAAGATTCAGTTATTTGATGGAATTGAATTTCATTTTTGTAAAGGGTTTGTTGTAGTTCAGTTATTATACAATTACTACTTTGAAAGGTTTATAAATTGTGTAGATACATCAAATTTTGGAACAAAACTACATCATAGAGAATAAGTAGGTAGGTATCAAGATGGAAAAAAGTGACTTTTGTTTTGTGCTTTTAGGCCGATTTGGTCAAACAACTCCACCTCTTGTTGATTTTCTTAAGGACATTCTAAGAAGGTATCCAGAAGGAGGACAAATTCTTAAGGTACAGAGTGCACTATTGGTTTGTGTTAGATAAACTGGATTTATGAGAGTATTTTGATCATTCATTCAACTTCAGATCTCATTTTTGAAAGGGACTTTAGAAATCATCCAATCCCTACTAAGACATCCTTGCCACGCTGATACCTGGCTTGAAGATCACTAGTGATAGGGAAACCAAACCTTCTTAAGTATGTGCATCCTTAAGTAGGCCTTTGTCAAAAAGCTCTAATTGGTAAAATAAATATTGCCATGCATTGAACATAGATATACCTCTTTGAAACTACTTTCCCTAGTTCTGTCTCTTTTGGACCACACAGAACTAGTCTAATTCCTGTTCTTATTTGGTTACGCTTCACATACATGAAGAGAGCTATTAGGTCTCTGCCCTTTCTCCCCACACCCAAGTTTTCTGGTTTGGAGGTTAAATATCCCTAGTACCTTTGGCACGGTGTCCAGTTTCCTCACTATATTAGTTGACTTCTGGACCAGTTCCAGTTTGTCAGTGTCCTTCATAAAATGTCATGTCCAGAAATTAGTGCAGTACTTTATTCTTTCCTAGTGATACCACATTCAGAGAGGAATTGTCATCTCTTTAATCATAAACAATATGCTTCACTTATTATGCCTCTTAGAGGCAGCTGGTAACACAGTGGATAGAGAGTTGGGCCTGGAGTAAGGAAGACTTGAATTCATATCTGTCCTTAGAGACTTACTAGTTGTGTGACCTGTGGCAAGTTATAAAACCTCTGTTTGCCTTGGTTTCCCTACTGTAAGATGGAGATAATAATAGCACCTACCTTACAGGATTATTGTGAGGATCAAATGAGATATTACTTGTAGTAAGTGCTTAGTATAGTTCCTGGCACATAGTAGGTGCTGTATAAATGCTTATCCCTCCTTTCATTTTATGAAGCTTAGTATCATACAGCTTTTTTTGTTTGCTGTGTCATACTCTTGACTCACTTGCAGTAAACTAAACTGCTACCTCTTTTTATTTTATGATATTATTACTTAACTATGTTTTCCCCAAACTGCTTGTTGAAGAGCATAGGGATAAGGACAGCTCCCTGGGGCTCTTCAACTTTAAACTATAAATCAAAATAGCTTTGATTCACCAATTCACACTTTGTGTGGGGTCCTTCAAGCGCTTATAAAGTAACTGTTCTCTCACCTAGCCTGCTTCTTTCCATCTTGTCCACAAGGAGAGTATGAGTGATTTTGTCAGATACTTTGATGAATTCCAGTTATATCACAGTTATAGGATTCTCTTGATCTAATCACCGTGTCAAATAAGAAAATGCTAATCTGGCATTATCTGTTTAGGATGAAGCCACGTTGGCTACTGGGGATCACTTCTGGCCCCTTTAAATGCCTTATAAATCATCTTTTAATAATAGCTTCTATTTTCCCAGGAATTGAAATCACAATCACTGGCCAATAGTTTTAAGACTATTCCTCTCCTTTTTGGCAAGATGGGGACAACATTTGCCTATTTTTATACTTAAGGCTTCTCTCTTGATTAGTTTTCCAAGTTTATTGTTAGTGGTTCAGCAGTGGCTTCTGTCACTTCTTTCAATGTCTTGGGATGTAATTTATTTGTTCTATTGACTTGAATAGACACTTAGGCTAGCCAGAATGTTTCTTAACATCTCCTCACTTGTCTAGAGTTTATAGGATGATACAATTACAGGCCTAGAACTGAAGGTGTCTCAGAGGCGTTAAGATTGTGATACGTGGCACTTAATCTCAGTAGTGTGGACATTGCCTAAAATAGGTGATCAGTTATTCTATATTGGCTTTGAAAATGCAGTTGCAAGATGGGCATCAAATGTTTGTTTGTGAAATTAAGTTATTTTGGGTATATTTTTATGGTTAGGAATTAATTCAGAATGCAGAAGATGCTGGGGCCACAGAAGTTAAATTTTTATATGATGAAACTCAATATGGAAAGGAGACTCTCTGGTCAAAAGATATGGAGCAATATCAGGGTAAGTATAGTTGGTAAGAGCAAATTTTGTTCTTTTATAATTATCACTTTGTATTTCATTTCTCCACTCATTCAGCAATGTCGAGTAACTATAATTAATATTGAACTCTTGCCAAGTATTAAAGAGGTGCCTTCACCAGATGATAAAAAAAGGTCTTGAAGCTCAGATTCATGCAGTGCTCTCATAAATACATCTTATTCTAAACAAGGCAAAGTAATGTGATCATACTTTTGTCCTCAAGTCCATACATATATTTCTAGCACTCTTTTAATGGTCTTCTATTCTTCTGTGATGTTTATTATTTTTTGGTTGGGGGATACAGGTAGGGAAGATGATAAGAATACAAAAGTGAAAAAGATGTCCCGATTGAAATTTCTCCTCTCCAAACATCACAGTTAAAGTTGTTAGGCTTTCAAGCATTTACATATCTAAATAGCAGTTTTTAAAAGATGATGTCAGCTTTGAGTTCTAAAAGTCAGTAGAATGATTTTGAACATCTATTTTTTTTAAAACTTTGAGTTCCAAATTCTCTCCCCTCTTCCCTTCCTACCCACCCTCCCAAAGTAGTCCAGCAATTCAACATGGGCTACATGCGTATCATTATGAATAACCCTTCCACAATACTCATGTTGTGAAAGACTAACTATATTTTGCTTCTTCCTAACCTATCCCCCTTTATTGAATTTTCTCCCTTGACCCTGTCCCTTTTCGAAAGTGTTTGTTTTTGATTACCTTCATCCCCATCTGCCCTCCCTTCCATCATCCTCCCTTTTTTATCTTCTTCTTCCTTCTTTCCTGTGGGGTAAGATACACAACTGAGTATGTATGGTATTCCCTCTTCAGGTCAAATCCTATGAGGGCAAGATTCACTCATTCCCCCTCACCTGCCTTCTCTTCTCTTCCTACAGAACTGCTTTTTCTTG
>CM053622.1:666354121-666404597 GCA_028646595.1 Phalanger gymnotis
CCTTCTCATTTCTCTTCCCAGTTTTTCCTCTACTTCTCTAACTTGCTTTTCCAAATCCTTTTTGAGCTCTTCCATGGCCTGAGACCAGTTCATGTTTTTCTTGGAGGTTTTTGTTGTAGGCTCTATGACTTTGTTGACGTCTTCTGACTGTATGTTTTGGTCTCCTTTGTCACCAAAGAAGGATTCTAGAGTCTGAGAGTGAATCTGGGTGTGTTTTCGCTGCCTGGCCATGTTCCCAGCCAACTTACTTGATCCTTGAGTTTTTCAGCAGGGTATGACAGCTTGTAGACCAAAGAGTTCTATGTTCCATGCTTGGGCGGATAGGCTGCCACACCAGCACTCCTCCTTCCCCAAGAACCCCCTACCTGGACTGGGTTTAGATCTTCAGCAGGCTCTTCACTCCTGCTCTGATCTGCCACTTAGTTCCTCCCACCAGGTGGGCCTGGGGCCAGAAGCAACTGCAGGTGTAGTAATGTAGCTGCCCCACCTCCGCTGCCCCCGGGGCAGTGGCCAAACCACAAACTCTATCCTAGTCCCCAGCAGCTTCTCCCACTAACCTACTCTGTTGTCCTTGGTGTTTGTGGGTTGAGAAGTCTCGTAACTGCCACAGCTCACTGATTCAGGGCACAAGGCACACTCCACCCGCCTCCTGGTCTGGTCAGTCCATGCCGCCCACGCTGGGCTGTGCTCCGCTCAGCTCTGCTCCCCTCTGCTCCCAGCTCCATCCGGAATAGACATTACCCAGAGACCATCCAGGCTGTCCTGGGCTTGAGCCCTGCTCCCCTATGCTATTTTGTGTGTTCTCCAGTTCTAGAATTGGTTCAGAGCCATTTTTTATAGGTTTTTGGAGGGACTTGGCGGGGAGCTCACGCTAGTCCCTGCTTTCCAGCTGCCATCTTGGCTCCACCGACCGGATTAGTTGCTTTCTAAGGTCCTTCCAGTTTGAAAATTCTGTGATGTATTGATGTACAAAAAACGTAGCTATGCTTTTCACACAGTAGATATAATTTATACATCTTATAAAATCCAAATATTTTTGTTTTTGTCATGTTTGTATGAAAATCATCTTTTTCTAAGAATGAATTTGATTATATTCTAGCTCAACAACTTCTTTGGGGATATTCAGGTAGGCTTATTGATTGAACATTGTGGATATGAAGCCTGATGTTTGTTTGCTTTTGGATATTTCCTTATTCTTGAAGCTTCCAGAAGTTAAACTTATTGCCAGATTATTGGTGATAACTTTTTAAATTTGTATGCCTTTTAAAACACACATGAACATGTAGTAATTCAAGACTTCTTTGTTCAAAATAATAGCATAAAAATGGAAATTACTAATTTGTTTGTGTGAAGGAACTAATTAATTGGCCTTAAATTTAAGACATACCTAGGCTACAATAAATCATGTTCTAAATTGGAAAGCATAATGTGACTAAAGGCTACTTCTAATAGAAATTACATTACCCAGAGCAAAGAAAAAAGACCTGGGAATAGTGTGTGAGATACAGGGAATGCCATGGGTGAATTTTTTATGCTATATGTGGTATAGATTATAGAAGAAAGATGCTAATTTTTGTGGTGTAGTCCTGCAGAGGAAAAGTGGTAGATGGACACCCCCATCCATAATTTGTGAAATTTTTTTTATGTGAACACATTACCATTTTTTACAAGAAAATCATTGAGAAATTAGGACATAGTGCTCTATAGAAATTGACTTTTTTGGATAGTATCTAATTCCATAATGTAGGGAATATCGATATTAGGGCTAGCTTAGAAATTAAATGTTTAAAATACTTGTTGATTATTAAATACAAACATTAATAAATTTATTTTCAAGCTTTTACTGAAAGTGAAAGTAGAATAAATACTGTGATTATATAAATGATAGCCAAAGACTTTGAACAGTGAAAATTTGGTTTGATATATTAGACCAGGGCTGTCCAACCTTAGGTTTTTATTGAAACAATAGAAAATATATTTTGATTTGCCATTTTAGTGAGAGCTCTGTGGTAGCTTGGCTTCGTTTGCTAAAGCATTTATGTAAATTTCTATGCTTTGTAGGCAGATCGCATAAATTGCACTGCTGCCACATAGAGGACAGCCCTGTACTAGGTGGTTAAAGTGCGGATGATAGTTCAGTTATGTCAGCGGTTTGTCTAGGAGCTATGGACTTAAGCAGTTATGCACAAGTCATTAAGCAAAATATAGAACAATAAAAATAGTGACATTTGTAGTGTACTGAGAACCACACCATTTGTACTCTGAGTTTATTATTTTATAGTTTACTGTTCTAGATTAAGGGATTTGCTAAGATGTTTGCATTTGTACTTCTGAGCTTTCTTTGAAGCCAGTGAGGTCATTGAATGTTAGTTTTTCTTTTTGGGAAGATAGGGCTCAACCTGAAACTTAATGAGATGTTTCATTAAGGTTTTGCTATATTTGTGTGGGAAAAAGTGAAATACTTTATTCTTTATAAAGTATTATAGTGAACTGCTATAAAACATTAAATTGAAGTTGCCATTGCTAATCAATACTTAAGTGACTTAAAAATTTGTGATTTTCTCAATTCAAGTTCTTTCTCCAGTGGCATAGATTACAACTTTTCATTTTAGTGGAGTGTCTTTAAAATGCCAGGAAAAACTCCCTAACAATGAGAGCTATCTAAAAAATGGACTGGATGCCCTCAGAATATAGAGTGGAAAGAGCTTTTGCTTTGGAGACAGAAAATACGAATTCATATTCTACCTCTGATACTTATTACCTTCGTAACCTTAGATTCTCCCTGGGTCTCAGTTTCTTCATTTATGAAATAAAAGGATTGGAATAGGTAGCCTCTGAATTCCTTTCCAACTCTAGGTCTGTGATCTTAGGAACCTGTGAAGGTAGTAGTTTTCTCCTAATTGAAGGTCTTAAGTCAAAAGCTGAATGACCATGTGATTTCAGAATTGCCGTGGCCAAATAATTTATCACCCTGTAGCCAGGTATTGAACCAATCTAGCCTGGTCCTTGGATGACATATATAGAGTCAATCACTGGGTCTCTAGGACATTTCTGGCTTTTTTTTCCTTAGAACTTTTCAGAGCTTAGTTCTGTTGCAATATGTTTTGAAAACCAGGGTTACTATAATGCTACGATTAGGCATTCACTTTAGGGTATTTTTTGAATAGTTTTTTCTGTAGAAGCAGAAAATTAGAGTGAGTTATTGAAATATGATTCTTGTAATCTCAGAGCTGCCAATTAGGTTGAAAAAAACCCTGAATTTATTGGAATGCTCAGGAATTGAGTTGTTTTAAATTTTTAACTGAGCTTTTTTGTTTTAATTCAAAATAAATAAAATACATGTTAATATGCTTTTTTAACTTGGTAGAATAAATGCTATGAATAGAACCTAGACTTGTGATTTTATTGTCCCCTAAGTAAGGAAAATTATCTGTCAGTGTAGATTAGCACCTTCTCTGTAACTTGCACTCTTAAAGAGTTGTCCAGAGCACTGACAGGTTTAATAATTTGCCCAGAATTACACAGCTAGTATGCGTTGGAGATAAGACTTAAACCCTGGCTTCAGGCCAGATCTCTATCCACCAGATCATACTGCCTCTTACAAATGAACAATAAGCATAATTCAGCCTTTGGTTGATGCTCAGAATCTTTTAGTAATTTAATTACACTATTATAATACAGTTATTGCTCTGTGTTGACCCTAGAATTTACTCAGGAAATTTTTTTAAAAGAAAGAAACCCTCTGATTTGAGCTGGTTTTCATATAGCTTATCTATTTTTCTTAAAAGTAAAGTTTACTAAAGAAAGTAATAACAGCAACAGAAGCTACCAGGTAATTGAAATTTATTTGTTCTCATTAATTGGGTCGAGTTGAAGTTTTATTGTACTATTTGCAAGGATCTTTTTAGACCATGGATTCTTAAATCTTTTTTATTTCATCAGTACTTATGACAGTCTGGTAAAGCTTGTTGAGCTACCCTCAAAATAATATTTTCAAGTAACCGAAGAGAATTCTAAGTTTCAATTCAAGTTTAGTGAAAATGAAGACTTTTTTTCTATCTAAGTTCATGGATCCTGTGAAACTCATGCACAGGATCTTTGGACCTCAGGTTTAGACGCCCGTATTTTAGGCACATAAATTATCTTTGATTTTTTTGATATGTGAGAAAACATCTTCTCTCCAAATTTCCTATAAACATATTCTCCAGGGAAATCTTGTTGCTTTTGCTAACCTTTAGCAGTTATTCCTGGAAATTAGTGATGGTATATAATGTTTAAGGCCATGGAAAACATTAGTGACTTACAAACAAATTCTATAAATTTTATGTTGATAACACTGCATAACTGGAATTATTTTTGAGGAAAAAAATATTTCGTTGTTCTTATGTACAGGTGCTTACTAATCCAGAGTGTGAAAATGTTTTCCTCTGTATTAACAGTTTTGTTGTAATAAAACTCAAATAACTTAAACTTGGTGAAGAGTCAAAGCAATAAAACAAAGGAGAAATCAGGACTTCAGATTTGCCTAAGGTAGATGCTTAGGTTTGTGCCTCAGTGACTTCCCTTCCTTTTTCCCTAGTGTGGTTTTACTTGAGCATGGTTGCTGTGTTAGCTAGCTGCATGTTGTTTGTGTGTGTGTTATAAATTGACATTTTATTCATATCAGTACCTGACAATTTGCCTCTAATTAAGTATGTATTTTATATACTTATGCTAGAGTCCATGTGTATTATACAGGATTGTTTACTAGATGAACATTATGCCTAACCATTGTAAATATAGGACCTTAGTTAGTAATCTACATACAAGAAACAATTTGGGTTTTTTTTTGGTATCAGTTAATGATTTTGATGTGTATAGTGTGCTTCCTTTCCTTAGTCTGTGGACTCACTTCAGAATTTGTTTCACTGATTTTGTTATAGAAAATTACTTGAATTAAAAAGTACAGAATAGAATGATACTGCATTATCTTATAGAAAGTACATTAATGAATTATCTTCCTTTGCCCAAATTAATTTTTAAAAAGAAAATTGTATTGGTGGTTCTGATTTAGAAGTAATCATATAAAAAAGATTGTAATTTTTGAATCTAGTTTACATTAATTTCTAATATGCCACTTTTTATATTTCAGAAGGATTAGGAAATATATTTAAACAGTAGAAAATGATTAATTTTTCATATCACGGTAGTCCCTTTTATTTTTTGCCATGATTAATTAATAGTTATCGGTCAGATTGTTTTGGATTTTCAACATTCATGAATGAACTGGATTTTTACTCATCTTTTTATTTCAGCTTTGCCTTATTTTGTGTTTGGATATTGGAAAAATGTAACTTACTGTCACTAAGAAATAATAATATTTTAAAATAAATACACTATTAAAGCACTAATTTTTGGTTCAGAATGGGACTCATGGATCTACTATGTACCATCCAGATGTTTTGTAAGCCTTTATAATTTTACTCAATATCACTGAGTTTGAAATTAAATGCTATGGCGTTGAATATGAAAATATTTGGAATATGGCTGATAATACTATCCTATAGTAGACAAAATACTAATATATCTCTATCAGAATTTTTTTTCTAAACTCGAGGGATGTAACTCCTTGAAAAATAACTTTTGTTAAAATTAGTTATAATTCTCCATGCCTTTAAGACTCTAAAAAGCTTCCTCCCTGCCACCCCGATTTGGAAGTTAGGGAGGTATATTTCTCAAATATCCTATGTTCCCCAGCTTCTTTTATAACACTATTCTATAACAATGTTTTCCAAAATTTATTCAGAATTCAGTTATAGGCTTGAAACTACTCGGCAACATTACTAAATTGCTTAGAACTTTGCTTCTCACTACCTTGGCCAACATGGATGTTTATTTTTCTCATCTGTAAACCAAAACAAAACAAAGCAATACAAAAATTCTTCACAGATCTGAAGTTTGTATTTTCACTAAAGGCGTCATTGCTTTTTTGTAACTTAACATATCACTTTGTGTTTTAAAATTTTTGTTGATACCTTTTCCCCCACTAGAGCCAATTTCTTGATATGCCTTTAACCCACAGTAATCAACAGATGAAATGACCACATCTGAAATATGCACCAGGAGGGAGGAAATATAGTTTCATCACCTAATCTCTGGGAACAAGATTTTAAAAATATTTTTTATTGACATCTTTTTTATATATCACTTTCATTTTCCATTATAGCTCTGGAACCAAGATTGCTCAGGCAATAGTTCTTTTTAAAGAAGGGTATTTCTAGAGATAGATAGTATTTCTTGATAATTATGTTAATAATAATAATGCATTGGTGAAATATATTCTTATCTTGTCTTAATCTTTTTATCTTCATGCTTCATTTCTTCTGATTAGGATTATATTAAAAACATGAAAATGTTTTGAGGTAAAATAGTTAGGAGTTCTAAGCTAGAGACCTGATATCTGGGCCTCAATAGCCATTGAAGTCAACAGTTCTAGAGGGAATATGGTACAGTTAAAATAAGACTGACTAGATGTGGGGAAACCCATATTCTGGTTTTACTCTTTCTCTCTGTGACCTTAGTGAAGTTTTAAAATTTTAAAAATCTCTTTGGCTCTGTTTCTTCATCTGTAAAAATGAGGGAGTTCAACTATCCTCACTATTCCCTTTGATTCAATGATTTGAAGCACAAATGAAGCAAAACTGATTCTTTAGATATTCTAGAATTGGATAAAATATGTATTTTTACAAAGGTTATTCACTTGAAGAGCTAAAAGTTCTAATTATGGTATTGTACCTTAGGAAGTATGGTCTTTGTAGTATAATTTAGAAAACGTCTTTGTATGTACAATGTATATATTTTAAAGCACCAAAGACAGGGCCTTTTTTCAAAGGCTTCATATGTCTGCGTTTGTGTATACACACCACTATACCTAAATTTATGCAATACCTATTCAAATATACATGTATATATATACATATGTACACAGTCCACATGTATTTGGTCTAAATTTCCAGAATTATGTTTTTAAATTAGTTATACGCACACATATATGACATAAAAATATATAATGTATTTAGAATATAAAGCCAAAAACCGTTAGAGTTTTATATCTATTCACAAATAATGTTATTATTCAATATAATTTACAGGAAGACCCTGCACTCAACTGCAGCTTCTGAACCCGGAACGATTTGCACGTCTTATTAAAGAAGTAATGAATGCATTTTGGCCTGGCAGAGAATTGGTAGTTCAGTGGTATCCATTTGCTGAAGACAGTGATCATCCATCTGTTGCATGGCTTAAGATGGTTTGGAAGAATCTCTATATACATTTTTCAGAGGATTTGTCTCTATTTGATGAAATGCCACTTATCCCTAAGACTACATTGGAGGAAAGTCAGACATTTGTGGAACTCATTAGACTCAGGGTCCCATCACCAGTTATTTTAGATGATGAATCTGAAGCACAGCTTCCAGAATTTTTAGCAGACATTGTACAAAAGCTTGGAGGTATTGTCCTTAAAAAACTAGATCCTTCTATACAGCATCCTCTTATTAAAAAATATGTACATTCCCCATTACCAAGTGCTATTTTGCAGATAATGGAAAAGATGTCATTGCAGAAACTGTGTAATCAAGTAGCTTCATTGCTTCCAACACATAAAGATGCTCTGAGGAAATTCTTAGCTAGTTTAACCGATATAAATGAAAAGGAGAAAAGAATCATTCAAGAATTGACGATATTTAAAAGAATTAATCATTCATCTAGTCAAGGGATTTCCTCTTTTACAAAATTGAAAGGTTGTAAAGTGTTACATCATACTGCTAAACTTCCACCAGATATGAGACTCTCAATTCCAGTAATTGATAACAGTGATGAAGCTACCATACGTTTGGCAAATATGTTGAAAGTAGAGCAGTTAAAAAGCACTGGCTGCTTAAAGTTTATTTTAAAAGATATTGAAAATGGTTTTTATTCTCATGAAGAAACAACACAGCTTATGCTGTGGATTCTTGAACATCTGTCCTTTCTGAAAAATGAGAATCTGCGTGTAATTGATTGGGTAATGCCATTAAAATTTATTCAGATTTCACAGGGACACATTGTTTCAGCCAGTGAACTCTTTGATTCTGATGTTGGTATACTGCAGGATTTATTTTATGCTGAGGAAGAAATCTCCTTTCCACCTAGTATTTTTACTTCTTCAGACATTCTTCATTCTTTGAGACAGATAGGGTTAAAAAATGAAACCAATCTCAAAGAAAAAGATATTATACAAGTGGCCAAAAAAATTGAAGAATTACAAGTTAGTTCTAGCCCAAATCTGGATGCCCTTTTAAAGAAAGCTAAAACTCTCTTAATGGTTTTGAATAAAAATCATACACTATTACAGTCACCTGAAGCAAAAGCAACACTGAAGAAGATAAAGTGGGTTCCAACATGCAAGGAAAGGCCTCCAAATTATCCAGGATCTTTAATCTGGAAAGGAGACCTTTGTAATCTTTGTTCACCACCAGAAATGTGTGACGTATCTCATGCTACTTTAGTTGGTTCATCGGTTCCTCTTGTTGAGAGTATCCATACAAATTTAGAAAAAACTCTTGGCATATTCACAAAACCTAGTATAAATGCAGTCTTAAAACACTTTAAGATTGTCGTTGATTGGCATAGTTCAAAAACCTTTAGTGATGAAGACTATTACCAGTTCCAGCATATTTTGCTTGAGATTTATGGATTCATGCACGATCATTTAGATGAAGGCAAAGAAGCTTTTAAAGCTTTGAAGTTTCCATGGGTCTGGACAGGTAAAAAATTTTGTCCCTTGGCTCAGGCAGTAATAAAACCAATACATGATCTTGAACTTCAGCCTTATTTGCACAGTGTGCCTAAAACTATGGCAAAGTTCCATCAGCTATTTAAGGCCTGTGGTTCAATAGAAGAGTTGACAGCAGACCATATTTCCATGGTCATTCAGAAGGTATATCTTAAAAGCGATGAACAACTCAGTGAAGAAGAAAGTAAACAAAACCTTCATCTTATGCTGAATATTATACGATGGCTGTATAGCAGTCAGATTCCAGCAAGCCTCAATACACCAGTACCAATTCACTATAGCAAGAATCCTTCAAAACTTATAATGAAACCAATTCATGAATGTTGTTACTGTGATATTAAAGTTGATGACCTTAACGACTTACTGGAAGATTCTGTGGAACCAATTATTTTGGTGCATGAGGACATACCCATGAAAACTGCAGAATGGTTAAAAGTTCCATGCCTCAGTACAAGACTGATCAATCCTGAAAATATGGGGTTTGAGCAGTCAGGACAGAGAGAACCACTTACTGTAAGAATTAAAAACATTCTGGAAGAATATCCTTCAGTTTCAGATATTTTTAAGGAGTTACTTCAAAATGCTGATGATGCAAATGCAACAGAATGCAATTTCATGATTGATATGAGAAGAAACATGGACATAAGAGAGAATCTTTTAGATCCAGGGATGGCAGCCTGCCATGGACCTGCTCTGTGGTCATACAACAATTCTGAATTTTCTGATTCAGACTTTATAAACATAACTAGATTAGGAGAATCTTTAAAAAGAGGAGAGGTTGATAAAGTTGGAAAATTTGGTCTTGGATTTAATTCTGTGTACCATGTCACTGACATTCCCATTATTATGAGTCGAGAGTTCATGATAATGTTTGATCCAAATATAAATCATCTCAGTAAGCATATTAAAGATAAATCTAACCCTGGCATCAAAATTAATTGGAGTAAACAACAAAAAAGACTTAGGAAATTTCCTAATCAGTTCAAGCCATTTATAGATGTGTTTGGCTGTCAGTTACCACTAACTGTAGAAGCACCTTACAGTTACAAAGGAACTCTTTTCCGACTTTCATTTAGAACACAACAAGAAGCTAAACTGAGTGAGATCAGTAGTACTTGCTATAATACAGCAGACATTTACTCTCTCGTGGACGAATTTAGCCTCTGTGGACACAGACTTATCCTTTTCACTCAGAATGTCAATACCATGTTTTTGAAGTACTTGAAAATTGAAGAAACCAATCCTGGTTTAGCACAAGATATAATTATCATTAAAAAGAACTTGTGTTCCTCCAAAGCATTAAATGTACCTGTTGTAAGTGTTTTAAAAGAAGCTGCTAAGCTCATGAAGACTTGCAGTAGCAGTAATAAAAAACCTCCCATGGATATACCAAAGTCATCTTGCATATTACAGATCACGGTTGAAGAATTTCGTCATGTGTTCAGAAGAATCGCTGATTTGCAGTCACCACTTTTTAGGGGTCCAGATGACGATCCAGCTGCCTTATTTGAAATGGCAAAATTAGGACAGGGTAAAAGGCCATCTGAAGAGTTACCACAGAAAACAGTGGATTCTACTACATGGCTAATATGTACTTGCATGGATACTGGGGAGGCTTTAAAATTTTCCCTGAATGAAAGTGGAAGAAGGCTTGGGCTTGTTCCCTGTGGTGCAGTAGGAGTCTTATTTTCTGAAGCCCAAGACCAGAAATGGACTGTGAAACAACACATTGGTGAAGTTTTCTGCTATTTACCTCTGAGAATAAAAACAGGATTGCCAGTTCACATCAATGGCTGTTTTGCTGTTACGTCAAATAGGAAAGAAATATGGAAGACAGATACAAAAGGAAGATGGAACAATGTGTTCATGAGACATGTTATTGTTAAAGCCTACCTAGAAGCACTCAGTATTTTACGAGAGTTAGCCATAAGTGGAGAACTAATTGACTATACTTACTATGCCGTGTGGCCTGATCCTGATTTAGTTCATGATGATTTTTCTGTGATATGCCAAGGTTTTTATGAAGATATAGCTCATGGGAAAGGTAAAGAAGTGTCTAGGGTCTTCTCCGATGGATCCACGTGGGTTTCTATGAAGAATGTGAGATTTTTAGATGATTGTATACTTAAAAGATCAGACATTGGTCCTGCTGCTTTTAAGATCTTTTTAAAATACCTCAAGAAAACTGGATCAAAGAATCTCTGTGCTGTTGAACTTCCTTCTTCAGTAAAACTGGGATTTGAAGAAGCAGGTTGCAAACAGATACTTCTTGAGAACACATTTTCTGAGAGACAGTTTTTTTCGGAAGTATTTTTCCCAAATATACAAGAAATTGAAGCAGAACTTCGGGATCCTTTAATGTATTTTGTTTTAAATGAAAAGGTTGAGGAATTCTCTGGAATTCTTCGTGTAACTCCATGCGTTCCTTGCTCTTTGGAGGGCCATCCTTTAGTCTTGCCTTCAAGGTTGATCCATCCTGAAGGACGAGTTGCAAAGTTATTTGAAACTAAAGATGGAAGATTTCCTTATGGGTCCACCCAGGATTATCTTAATCCTATTATCTTGATTAAACTTGTTCAGTTAGGAATGGCAAAGGATGATATATTATGGGATGACATGCTAGAGCGTGCAGAGTCAGTAGCTGAAATTAATAAAAGGGACCATTCTGCTGCTTGCCTAAGAAGTAGCATTTTATTGAATCTTATTGATGAAAAACTAAAAATCAGGGATCCTAGAGCAAAAGAATTTTCTGCAAAATATCAAACAATCCCTTTTCTCCCATTTCTAACGAAACCAGCAGGTTTCTCTCTTGAGTGGAAAGGTAGCAGTTTTAAACCTGAAACTATGTTCGCAGCTACTGATCTTTATACAGCTGAGTACCAAGATATAGTTTGTCTTTTACAACCAATTCTCAATGAAAATTCTCATTCTTTTAAAGGTTGTGGTTCAATGTCATTGGCTGTCAAAGAGTTTTTGGGGTTACTTAAGAAGCCAACAGTTGATTTGGTTATAAACCAGTTAAAAGAGGTTGCAAAGTCACTTGATGGAATTACGTTGTATCAGGAGAATATCACCAATGCTTGCTACAAATACCTTCATGAGGCAATGCTACAAAATGAAACCACAAAGACAGCAATTATTGAACAGCTTAAAACTTATAATTTCATTTTAGTTGAGAATGCTTATGTTGAACCAGAAAAAGTATCATTTCATTTGAACTTTGATGCCGCACCATACCTCTATCAGTTGCCAAATAAATACAAAAATAATTTCCGTGAACTCTTTGAAAGCATAGGTGTGAGATCTTCTTTTACAGTTGAAGATTTTGCCCTTGTTTTGGAATCAGTAAATCAAGAGAGAGGGACAAAGCAGATAACTGAAGCAAATTTTCAGCTTTGCAGACGAATTATTAGTGAAGGAATATGGAGTCTTATTAGAGAAAAGAATCAAGAATTTTGTGAGAAAAAGTATGGCAAAATATTGTTACCAGACACTAATCTTGCTCTTTTGCCTGCTGAATCATTATGTTATAATGATTGTCCCTGGATAAAAGTCAAAGATACCGCTGTAAAATACTGTCATGCTGATATTCCTAGGGAAGTAGCTGTAAAACTTGGAGCAGTACCAAAGCGACATAAGGCCTTAGAAAGATATGCGTCTAATATCTGTTTTACAACACTTGGAACTGAATTTGGACAGAAAGAGAAACTGACCAGTAGGATTAAAAGTATCCTTAATGCTTATCCTTCAGAAAAAGAAATGTTGAAAGAGCTCCTTCAAAATGCTGATGATGCTAAAGCCACAGAAATTTGTTTTGTTTTTGATCCAAGACAACATCCAGTTGATAGAATATTTGATGATAAATGGGCCCCACTACAAGGGCCAGCACTTTGCGTGTATAACAATCAACCATTTACTGAAGATGATGTCAGAGGAATTCAAAACCTTGGAAAAGGTACAAAAGAAGGAAATCCTTGTAAAACTGGACAATATGGCATAGGATTCAATTCTGTATATCACATTACCGACTGTCCTTCTTTTATTTCTGGTAATGACATACTCTGTATCTTTGATCCGCATGCAAGATATGCACCGGGAGCTACATCAGTTAGCCCTGGACGCATGTTTAGGGATTTAGATTCAGATTTCAGAACACAGTTCTCAGATGTTCTAGATCTCTATTTAGGTGATCATTTTAAACTGGACAATTGCACAATGTTTAGATTTCCACTTCGTAATGGAGAAATGGCCAAAGTTTCAGAAATTTCCTCTGTTCCATCATCAGACAGAATGGTTCAGAACCTTTTGGATAAATTGCGTTCAGATGGGGCAGAACTTCTTATGTTTCTTAATCATATGGAAAAGATTTCTATTTGTGAAATAGAAAAGGCAACAGGTGCACTCAATGTACTGTATTCAGTAAAAGGCAAAATAACCGATGGAGACAGATTAAAACGGAAACAATTTCATGCAGCTGTAATTGACAGTGTTACAAAAAAGAAGCAGCTGAAAGACATACCAGTACAACAAATTACATATACTATGGATACTGAAGACTCTGAAGGTAACCTTACTACGTGGCTAATTTGTAACAGATCAGGATTTTCAAGCATGGACAAAGTTTCTAAGAGTGTCATTTCAGCTCATAAGAATCAGGATATTACTCTTTTTCCACGTGGTGGCGTAGCAGCTTGCATTACTCATAATTACAAGAAACCCCATAGAGCCTTCTGCTTTTTGCCACTTTCTTTAGAAACAGGGCTACCTTTTCATGTAAATGGACACTTTGCTTTAGACTCAGCAAGAAGAAATTTGTGGCGGGATGATAATGGAGTTGGTGTTCGAAGTGACTGGAATAATAGTTTGATGACCGCCTTAATAGCACCAGCATATGTTGAATTACTGATTCAGTTAAAAAAGCGTTACTTCCCAGGTACTGATCCCACAATGTCAATTTTACAAAATACAGCTATTCATGTTGTAAAAGACACTTTAAAGAAGTTTTTGTCATTTTTCCCAGTCAACAGACTTGACCTGCAACCAGACCTGTATTGTCTGGTGAAAGCACTTTACAGTTGTATTCATGAAGATCAGAAACGCTTGTTACCTGTGGTAAGGGCTCCAAATATTGATGGTTCAGATTTACATTCTGCAGTTATTATCACTTGGGTTAACATGTCTACTTCAAACAAAACCAAACCATTTTTTGACAACTTGCTTCAGGATGAATTACAACACCTGAAAAATGTAGAGTACAACATCACAACACGTAAGACTATAGCAGAAAATGTTTACAGACTGAAACATTTACTTTTAGAAATTGGATTCAACTTGATATATAATTGTGATGAAACTGCCAATCTTTACCACTGTCTCTTAGATGCAGAAATTCCTGCTAGCTATGTAACTCCTGCTGATGTCCGGTCATTTCTGATGACATTTTCCTCTCCTGACACTAATTGTCACATTGGGAAATTGCCTTGCCGCCTTCAACAGACTAATTTGAAGCTGTTTCACAGTTTAAAGCTTTTGGTAGATTATTGTTTTAAGGATGCAGAAGAAAATGAGATGGTAGTTGAGGGACTGCCACTTCTTATTACAGTTGATAGTGTTTTACAAATTTTTGATGCAAAACGACCCAAGTTTCTTACGACATATCATGAATTGATACCTTCCCGCAAGGATTTGTTTATGAATACACTGTATTTGAGATACAGCAATATTTTATTGACTAACAAAGTTGCAAAAGTTTTTGACATCACCAGTTTTGCTGATTTGTTATCCTCTGTGTTACCACGTGAATATAAAACTAAAAGTTGTACAAAGTGGAAAGAAAATTTTGCAAGTGAATCATGGCTTAAAAATATGTGGAATTTTATCAGTGAATCTGTAAATGTGAAAGAAGATCAAGAAGAAATTAAACCAACTTTTGACGTTGTTGTTGATACGCTAAAGGATTGGGCTCTGCTTCCAGGAACTAAATTTACTGTTTCAGCCAGTCACCTTGTTGTTCCAGAGGGGGATGTCCTACTTCCTCTAAGCCTTATGCATATAGCTGTTTTTCCAAATGCCCAGAGTGATAAAGTTTTCCATGCTTTAATGAAAGCAGGTTGTATTCAGCTTGCTTTAAACAAAATTTGTTCCAAAGACAATGTGATTGTTCCTCTACTGTCAGCACACACAGCAAACATAGATAATCCTATGAGCATTTTGAAGGCCATACATTATATGGTCCAGACCTCAACATTTAGAACTGAAAAATTAGCAGAACATGATTTTGAGGCTCTCTTAATGTATTTCAATTGTAATTTAAGTCACTTGATGTCTCAGGATGACATTAAAATTTTAAAATCGCTTCCATGCTACAAATCTATTAGTGGTCGATACATGAGCATTGCAAAATTTGGAGCATGTTACGTACTTACAAAAACCATCCCTTCAGCTGAAGTGGAAAAATGGACCCTATCCTCATCATCTGCATTTCTCGAAGAAAAAATACATTTGAAGGAATTATATGAAGTTCTTGGCTGTGTCCCTGTAGATGATCTTGAAGTATATTTGAAACACCTTTTACCAAAGATTGAAAATCTCTCTTATGATGCAAAATTAGAACATCTCATTTACCTGAAGAACAGATTATCTAGCATTGAAGAATCATCAGAGATAAAGGAACAACTTTTTGAAAAGTTGGAAAGTCTGTTGATAATTCACGATGCAAGCAATCGTTTAAAATCTGCAAAACATTTTTATGACAGAACTGTGAGAGTTTTTGAAGTTATGCTTCCAGAAAAATTATTCATACCCAAGGATTTCTTTAAAAAACTGGAGCACCTCACTAAACCCAAGAACCAAGCTTCATTCTTAACATCATGGGTAATGTTCTTAAGAAATATTGGACTCAAATATATTCTTTCTCAACAGCAATTACTGCAATTTGCTAAGGAGGTAAGTATGAGAGCTAATACAGAAAACTGGTCTAAAGAAACATTGCAAAACACAGTTGATGTCCTTCTTTATCACATATTTCAAGAACGAACAGATTTATTATCTGGAAATTTTTTGAAAGAATTATCTTTAATACCTTTCTTATGCCCTGAACGTGCTCCTGCTGAATTTATTAGATTTCATCCCCAATATCAAGAGGTAAATGGAACCCTTCCTCTTATACGGTTCAATGGAGCACAAGTAAATCCTAAATTCAAACAATCAGATGTCCTGCAGCTGTTGTGGACCTCCTGTCCTATTCTTCCTG
Source organism: Phalanger gymnotis (assembly GCA_028646595.1). Lineage (NCBI taxonomy): Eukaryota > Metazoa > Chordata > Mammalia > Diprotodontia > Phalangeridae > Phalanger > Phalanger gymnotis. Next base: position 666,370,189 of record CM053622.1, read on the forward strand.
AGAAAGCCACACCTTTGAGTATCAGAGAACAAGAAGGTAGTACTCTTGGTCCACAGGAACAACTTGAACAAGTTTTGACTATGCTTAATGTCAATTTAGATCCTCCTCTTGATAAAGTCATTCATAATTGCAGAAATATATGCAACATAACAACTTTGGATGAAGAGATGGTCAAAACTAGAGCCAAGGTCTTACGGAGTATTTATGAATTTCTTAGTGCAGAGAAAAAAGAGTTTCGCTTTCAACTTCGAGGAGTTGCTTTTGTTATGGTAGAAGATGGTTGGAAGCTTCTAAAACCTGAGGAAGTAGTGATAAACCTAGAGTATGAGTCTGATTTTAAACCATACTTATATAAACTGCCCTTAGAACTTGGCACCTTTCATCAATTATTCAAGCATTTAGGTACTGAAGATGTTATTTCAACTAAACAATATGTTGAGGTGCTGAGCCGTATATTCAAGAATTCTGAAGGAAAACAGTTAGATCCTAATGAAATGCGCACAGTTAAGAGAGTTGTTTCTGGACTGTTCAAGAGTCTTCAAAATGATTCAGTCAAGGTTAGAAATGATCTTGAGAATATACGAGATCTTGCACTTTATCTTCCAAGTCAAGATGGTAGATTGGTAAAGTCAAGCATCTTAGTTTTTGATGATGCACCACATTATAAAAGCAGAATACAGGGACATATTGGTGTTCAGATGCTTGTTGATCTGAGCCAGTGTTACTTGGGAAAAGACCATGGTTTTCATACCAAGTTGATAATGCTCTTTCCTCAGAAACTCAGGCCTCGTCTACTGAGTAGCATTCTTGAAGAACAGTTAGATGAAGAAACACCAAAAATTTGTCAGTTTGGAGCATTATGTTCTCTTCAAGGAAGGTTGCAATTACTCTTGTCTTCAGAACAGTTCATTACTGGACTCATTAGAATTATGAAGCATGAAAATGACAATGCTTTCCTGGCCAATGAAGAGAAGGCCATTAGGCTTTGCAAAGCCCTTCGAGAAGGACTAAAAGTTTCATGCTTTGAGAAGCTGCAAACAACATTAAGAGTCAAAGGATTTAATCCTATTCCCCATAGCAAAAGTGAAACATTTGCTTTTTTAAAACGGTATGGCAATGCAGTAATTTTACTCTACATACAACATTCAGACAGTAAAGACATAAATTTCCTGTTAGCTTTAGCAATGACACTTAAGTCAGCAACTGACAATTTGATTTCAGACACCTCCTATTTAATTGCCATGTTAGGCTGCAATGACATTTATAGGATCAGTGAGAAACTTGACAGTTTGGGAGTGAAATATGACTCCTCAGAGCCATCAAAACTTGAACTTCCTATGCCTGGCACTCCAATACCTGCTGAAATCCACTATACTCTACTTATGGATCCAATGAATGTTTTTTATCCAGGAGAATATGTTGGATATCTCGTTGATGCAGAAGGTGGGGATATCTATGGATCTTATCAGCCAACATATACATATGCAATTATTGTACAAGAAGTTGAAAGGGAAGATGCTGACAATTCTAGCTTTCTGGGAAAGATTTATCAGATTGATATTGGATACAGTGAATATAAAATAGTAAGCTCTCTTGACTTGTATAAATTTTCCAGACCTGATGAAAGTTCTCACAGTAGAGATAGTGCACCTTCTACTCCAACCAGTCCTACTGAATTTCCAGTTCCTGGACTTCGGAGTATACCTCCCATTTTCTCTGGAAAAGAGGGCCATAAGACATCTTCAAAACACCATTCACCCAAAAAGATTAAGGTAAATTCTTTGCCAGAAATATTGAGAGAAGTGACATCAGTAGTAGAACAAGCATGGAAGCTTCCAGAATCTGAAAGGAAAAAGATTATCAGACGATTATATTTGAAATGGCATCCAGACAAAAATCCAGAGAATCATGATATGGCTAATGAAGTTTTTAAGCATTTACAGAATGAAATTAGTAGATTAGAGAAACAGACTTTTATAGATCAAAACACGGATAGAACATCAAGGAGAACATTTTCAACAGCTTCTCGATTTCAGTCAGACAAATACTCATTTCAGCGATTTTATACTTCATGGAATCAAGAAGCAACAAGTCATAAATCAGAAAGGCAACAACAAAACAAAGAAAAGGGTCCTTCTTCTGCAGGGCAGTCTTATTCTCAACGGTTTTTTGTTCCACCCACTTTTAAGACTGTAGGTAATCCAGTTGAGGCACGGAGGTGGTTAAGGCAAGCTCGAGCAAATTTTTCTGCTGCCAGAAATGACCTTCATAAAAATGCTAATGAATGGGTATGCTTTAAATGCTACTTATCCACTAAATTAGCTTTGATTGCTGCTGACTATGCAGTAAGGGGGAAGTCAGATAAAGATGTGAAGCCAACTGCACTTGCACAGAAAATAGAGGAATATAGTCAACAGCTTGAAGGACTTACAAATGATGTTCATACATTGGAAGCTTACGGTGTAGATAGTTTAAAAACCAGGTACCCTGATTTACTTCCTTTCCCTCAGATCCCAAATGATAGGTTCACTTCTGAAGTTGCTATGAGGGTGATGGAATGTACTGCTTGTATAATAATAAAACTTGAAAACTTTATACAACAGAAGGTATGAAGTGATTAAAGGGAACAATTTTTAGGTAGAGCTAAATATTGAACATGATGAATGCAAACAAACATTCATTTGGCCATCATGCTTCCATGGGCTGAATTACCTTTTGTCTTGGAGTTTTTGAAATATAGTGCACAAAATTGATACTAACTTTGGATGACCATTAACATGAATTCCAACAAAAACTCTGAGCCTAAAAGAAAATTATTTTTACAAAATTATAGGAAAATGAGTTACATAATTGTTGAATGTGTGTATGAGTGGTTAAAACGACATATTATTGAACTGCACTTTATATAACCAAAGCTTAGCAGTGTGTTAGATAGGGTCTTCATATGTTTCTTGTTAGGATGAATTTTGTTTATGTTTCCAACAGGGTATAATTGTTTAAGGAATTACTGTAACACTGGACATATCACTGAGCTAAACAAATAAGGGGAAGTTGTCTCTGGAGTGAAGATTTCTTTCCCATATTTTTATTTGAGTGGACTCTTCTTTTTGGACCCATTGTTCTCTCATCAGCTGGCTCTGATTATGAATTTGTTCTCATTTTATATCCTAATAATCAGTACATTTGAATTGGTACAGTATTTTAATTATGTATCGTACTTGATTATGCATTCATAGTATGTATAAAAGTGCACCAAGTGTACTTTATGCTTTAAGTTTGAAAGGTTTTTTAAATGCATTTTTTTTGTTTACGACCTTCCTATTTAAGATTTCATGTGGATAGCATGAAATGGGTGGTGGCAGTTTATTACCAGATGTTGATAGTATTATTGAAAACTGCTAACCAATATAGCATTTTGAAGACTTATTATGTTTGTGTACATATTGTTTTCATAAACATAATTTGTATAGTGTGGGTGTACAGGTTGCAATTTTTTGTTTCATATGTCTAATGGTGCTGCAATATAATGTCCTATTTTTTTGTCTTTCACTATGACATTTCGTGATCTTTGGGACTTAGTTAACATTTCAGATATTGCAAATTGTAATATCCTTGATAATGCCATATAATTAATTTAGTACTTTTTTAAAAATAGGAATTATTATTTGGAAGTTTCCTCTCCCCCAAGATTTGTCCATATCTGATGCTGAATATTTATCATGTCCAAATGTAACATATTTATTTACTTGTTAGCAAAGTTAAAGTGTAATTTTTTTCAGAATGTAAAAAAGAGTTCAGTGATAATAAGTTTACATAAGTGCAGTAACTGAAACTAATTCTTGCAATCCAAAAGAAAAAATGCTGATATAGACTTTTATGCATTTAAGGGCTTAAGGAATGGTTTGAAACATTTTCACTATTATTGGTAACAAAAAGAATGTTTGCTTCTTGAAAAATGTATTGCTTCTGAATGTGAAGCCATGTAATTATTTCTGCTGTTATATTAAGTGCCATAATTTTAATAAAGCAAACATATATACATACAAAGAAAAATTCATTGTAACTTTGATTTTTGAGAGACCTTTTATAGCTTTGAAATCAAGCTTCACTTTTGTACATTTCCAGCTTATAATGGATAAACTACAAGTGGAGATTTTCCTAGAATTTGAAAGTGGAGATTTTGTTTGGGTCTGGAATAAAAAAAAGTTGGGTTTGGAGGATAAGTCTAGCATAGACTTAAGCACATAGTAAATGTATTACTGTTTACTGAGATATTTTGCTACTTATTTTGAGACTAGTGTTTGGTTGGCCAGGTTTCTGGAGATAAGCCTCTTCACATTTGAGTAACTCTTCCTTAGACAGTAAACAGCTAGTACCATGTTTAGAGCCAAGGTGGAATAGATTTTTAGAAAGAGCGCTGGACTTTGATTCTAATAGTGACTTAGGGAGCAAAATGCTTAACCTATCTGCAACTTGTATTTTTATTAAAATAAGAATAATAATTCTTATACGTTCTTTACTGTTGTGAATAAGGTTTTTTGTAAACCTTAAATGCTATATATTTCTATTATTCTTATTGGTATTAATATAGAGAGAGGTAGTGAGGTTCATTGGCTAAAGAACCAGCCTTAAAGCCAGAATGATCTAGATTTAAGTCCTGCCTTTGACACATACTGGCTGGATGAGCCTAGGCAAGTTATTTTGCCTCTCAGTACTCAAAGCAACTCTCCAAGACCATAAGTTGCAGAGAAAGTGCCAAGTTTCATTGATAGAATGAGTTTCCTCCACTCAGAGCTCCTTATAGTAAGATACAGGATTTTGGACTGACCCTATTATTGGTAAGGTCTGCCAAAATTTGTGCTCTTGACAACACAACTTCTTGCTGCAATTGGAGTTTTGGAGTTGAATTAAAAATTCTTTACCTTTCCAGTTAATGAGTGGAGATCGTTAATTAGCAGATTTGTATCAAACATGTTAAATATATTCACTAGAGATTTTAAGTTTGTTTCTTTTAGATATTTATGACAAATGAAAAAGGCCAGCCGGGTGAGAGAAATGTTTGAGAAAAGTAAGAGTCCTTTAGCTGAATGGTTTTTGAAGCAGGAGAAAGTCATCAGTACCACCATTACCAGGATTCTTTTTCTTTACCATATATATTTTAGCAAAATGCGAGGGAAAAAGAAATCTTCAGAGCAAATTTTTAGGAGAAGTCACAAAGGGTGGCAATAAGCCATACTTGGTGTAGTAGAAAGAATCTGGTCTAGAAGTCAGGAAACCTGTGTTCTAGTCTTATGCCTAACAATTTCGTTACCTTAGGTTGAGACAATTCCTCTACCTCTTTATGTATCTATAAGTTGATGTGTTGCAATTGATAAAATGCTATAAAAAGAGTACTTCATACATTATCTGATTTGATTCTCCTAAGAGGATCTGTAGCAATTATTTCCTTTTTACAGACAAGATAGTGGACTCAGGCAGCTATTAAGTTTCAGAAATGACATTTCAACTCCAGTCTTCTAGTGAATCCAAGTCCAGCATTCTATATACCTTAATCCTAACTAATTCTTAATTCTAATCAACTTTAAGATTTATCAAGTGCATTCACTTAATCTTTCTAGCAAGTCGTAAGTTAGAGACCATTATCACCACTTTATAAATGTGGAAATAAGCTCATTTAATGATACCCATAATCATATGGCTAGTATCAAAGGTAGGATTTTAGTACTAATCTCTGTGTACTTGAAGTCAAGTAAGCATTTATTAAGGATCTTCCTTGTGACGATCACTCTTAGACCCTGGAGACACAAAAACAAAAATGAAAATCCGTCCTCAAATACCTTACATCCATGGTGAGGGAGGTGGGGGAGGGTGGAGGGACATGTACATATAGTGGATATACATTATGTAAAGGTAATTCTTTTGGAGTGATGGTGGAAGGAGTCACCAGCATCTGGGTTTGATCCATAAGGCTTTCATGTAGGAAGTGGCATTTGAAAGAAGTAATTATTTTAAGAAGTGAAGATGAATAAAGAATACATTCTGGGCATGGAGATAACTTTCAAAAAGCTTAGACAAGAAATGGAATGTTATGTATGAAGCATAGTAGGTTAGTTTGGACAGTAGAGTGTGTGAAGAGGACTAATAGAGAAAGGTAGGTTGGAACTAGATTGTGAAAGGCTTTGAATGCCAAATAAAAGAATTCATTTTACTCTAGAGATAACAGGAAATCATGAACTTCTTGAACAGGGAAGTAATGTTATATTGGTCTTAGAATGTCTCTTTGATATCTGTCTGGAAGATGAATTTGAAAGGGAAGAGACTTGAGGCAAGGATATTATTTAGAAAGTTACTGCAATAATCCAGATGATCAAGTGAAGAGGGCTTGAACTATGGTGGTAGCTATGTGAGGAAACAGACGTGGATAGATATGAGAGAGCTAGGATCAAGACCTGGCAACTGTCTTGTTGCTGAAGATATGGGGGCGAAGGAGAGACAAGAATTAAGGATGAATCTCAGGTTATGGCCATGGGCGATTGGGGTCAGTGGTACTCTTAAATAGGGCAATATGGAAGAGTTACAGATTTTTTTTGAGAGAGATAATTATATTTTGGATAGGCTATGTTTGAGAGGCCTGCAGGTTATCCATTTGGAAATAGCCAATATTCAGTTGGACGGAACTCAGGAGAGGGAAGGTCTAGATATATAGATCTGGGAGCATTTGCAAAGATGATAATTAAAGTCCTAGGAAATAGTGAGATGATAAAAAAAAACATGGAGAGAGGAAGAAGGAGCTAGCCTTGGGGGTAAGCAACGAATGATGAACCAGAAAGGAGACTGAGGAAAGGTCAGACAGGTTGGAGAAGAATTTCTGCAAGAGGCCAGTTTCAAGAAAACCTAGAGAAAATTGAATATCTATGAAAAGTGATTGTCAACAGTGTTAAATGCTATAGAGAGGTCAAGGATGAGATGAGAAAAGGCCTTTAGATTTCCTATTCACTACTTGTTTTTGTAGGCTTGAGAGCCAAGAATGTTTTTTACATCTTTAAATAAAGTTTTTTTGAGTGTTTAAAAACATAAAAACCATCCTTAGCTCGTGGTCCATATAAAATCAAACTGTGTGGGCTGGATTTGACTCTCGAGCTGCAGTTTGCCATTCCTATCTCTAACCTATGATGACTCTGCAAAGTGAAGGGAATGGTTAATACTTTGCATGGTATAGAAGGAAGCATAAAAAGTCTTTGATGGGCTACAATGATGTCTAAGTAAATGAAATTTAATAGAGATAAATATAAATATTTTTCACTTAGCTTTTTAAAAAACCAACTATGTACAAGTTGAGGAAGATAATTAAAGTTTGTATGAAAATGACTTGGGGCACTTAGTCTGTAAACTTAGTAAGAATAAACAGTGTGATGTAACAGCCAAGAAAGCAAATTAATACAGACTTAAATGTCAATGAAGGGAAACCTGTTGTGTTCCACTGTAGTCAGACTACATCTAGAATGTTTGGGTCTAGACACCACATTGTCAGAAAGGCATTAACAAGCTTAAAAGTGTTCAGAGGAAGGCTAGTATCAAGGATCTTGAATCCTTGCCATACAGTAAGGATTTGTATAGAGAACTAAGATTATTGTGTCTGGAGAAGTGAAGACTTAGAGAGGATATGAACTCTGTTGTCAGGTTATTTAAAATTTAAAGTGTTCTGTGGAAGCGAGATTATTTTTATTCCATTTAACTCCAGAGGATTGGACCAAGATCAATGGGTTCCAGAGGACTAAATTTCAACATGATAATAGGATAGGCTTTTGAACAATGAGACCTATTGAAAAATGAAATGATCTGCCTCAGGAAGTAATAGTTTTTCATTACTGGAGGTCTTTAAAAAGCGTCAGATGACCACTTGTATTGTAGACTGCTTCAGGAATGGGTTTGACCAAGTGACCAATGAAATAATTCCTTTCTAAATTGAAAATAACAAACAGGATCTTGAAAATGTGGTTTGGGAGTATAGAATGTGAAAGAGACACAAATACAATTTGAATTCTTCCACTGTAAAGGACTGATACATTCTGATACTGAATTCTATTCTCTACTATTGTATTCTCCACATTTATTCCCACTTCTTTCCACAGCCACTAATTTTTGAATATGGCGGGCAATCTACATATGTCAACTAGGAAAGTACAGGTATTTTACCAGTGTTTTTAGCATCAAGGGCTATTAAGATTAATACATTTTAATTTACAATCTGATTTGACAAATGGTCCATAGATCTTTAGATCTTTATATACTGGTCTCCTGATCTACAGTTCTGCATCACCAATTGCCTTTTGGACATCTTAAACTTGATGTCCTATAGACAACTCTAACATTACCCATAAATCTACTCCTTTTCCCATTTCCTATCTCCAAGGGTACCATTATTCTCCTAGTCCCCTATGCTCCTAAATTCAGTGTCATCCTCTACTCATAATTTTTACCCCATTTGTCCAATCTGTTGCCAAATCTTGTCATTTCTACTTTCAAATCTCTGGCATATTCCCCTTCCTCACACAGTTACCACCCTTGTTCAGGTTTTTATAATTTCCTACCTATAATATAATAACTTTCTAATTGGTTTTCCTTCCCAAGTCTCTTCATAATTTGGTCCTTCCTTTCCTTTCCAGTTAAGTACACTCTACTCCCCTCCGTATTCCACAGTCTGGGTGTGTTGGCCTCATAGAGACACTTCATCTCCATGTTTTCACATTGAGACGTCCCTGATGCTTGAAATATTTTTCCTCCTTATGTTGTTTTCCTGACTTCTTTCAAAGACTCAGTTCAAATCTCATTTTCTGCATAAGTCTTTTCCCACCCCCCACTGAGTGCTAGTGCCTTCTCCTCTGAGATTATTTTCATCTATTCTGTATATATCTATATCTATATCTATATCTATCTATCTATCTATCTATCTATCTATCTATCTATCTATCTATCTATCTATCTATCTATCTATATTGTCTTCCTTTTTTCCCTCCAGGTGCTTAACACAGTATTTAGCATAGAGTAAGTGCTAAATAAATGCTTGTTAACTATGTTATCATTACCTCCTTTCCCCCCTCCCAAAAAAAAATCACGACATATCACATTTAGTTTAGGCAAACTTGGCTGCTCAGTTTCTCAGGGTCAGTATTAATTTATGGACTCACAGACCTTTTCCAAGAGAAATCCAAGTACTCGGTGTACTCAGTCCCATAGAAACCCAAGGGGTCGGGCAGGAAATTAAACATGCCTTACTAAAGCATGGTCACCTTAAAGAGCCTTCTTAGTTTTGCCTTGCTTTGGGGGCATTGAATACTTTCTATATTTCAAAATATTAATGTTTCTATTATACTTAAGCTTTCCAATAAATTTCTTATTTTTGTGGGTTGTCTCTCTCTCAAGGCAGATCACAGACTCCTCTACTCCATCCCTAGTTGGCTGTCTTCATGAACTGGTATTCAAAATAATTCGCTTGTTAGACAGCCTTTTGATGGCGAGTCTCTTAGTTTAGATTGGTTTTTGAAAAGCAGATGCATAGTTTATTCCTCTAAAGAAAAGAATACTGAATCTGGGATTAGCAGCCTGATTTAAAGTTGTACATCTGCTGCTTCTTGCTGATCCGTGTGACCATTTCTTCATCACTTAACCTTTCTGAACCTTAGGTTGCCGGTCTAAAACACAGTCAGGATTAGATGACCTCCATGGCTCATTCTAGCTCTAAAGGTTATTATGTTATGAATGACAGTGGAACCTTTCTACAGGCACTGTGGAGCACTCAGAGCCTGGTCAGACATCAAAGATGCCAAGATCATCCTCTGCACCCCCTGCGCTGCCCAATAGTCTTGACTTTTCTTTTGCCAGTGGATTCCAATGACTGGAAAAGAGAGTGAGGCTGATGACTTTGTGCAACTCTGCCTCTCTTAAATCCAATTCATGAGCAAGTCAAGACATCACCCTGTGATGCCATTGGTCCTCTTTGAAAATGAAGGACGAACAACAAGAAGATTGCCTTTAATGACCGAGGTCACTTCCTTATTATGAAGCATCAGAATACTGTTTCTATAAACTAGAAAATTCCCGAGTCAGCACAGTGGTTCAAGTGTGCTAGATCATCAAATGAACTCCCAATTTCAAAATGTAACACGAAAGCATGGAACTCTCATAATACTCTCAGTTTCGTACTTACTCTCACTGATGCTTTGTTGTTAAATGACAAACCTAGGCTTATACATATTGACTGACTGAATATATTGGGAGACAGGAATATATTTGAAGATATTAGTACCACTGGCCCAGTTATAGGGACACTGAGTTGCATACTCAAACTAAACTGCCAAGCATTCAAACTGCTTCAGAGAGCACAATTCCAATGGGCTGGCCTCGTTGTTTGAATGCAAAATGTATGCTTGCCAAAAAGACTATTTTATGGAGAACTCACACAGGGCAAGAATTCACATGGTGGTCAGAAAAAGTGATACAAGGACACTCTCAAGGTCTCTCTTAAGAACTTTGGAATTGATTGTGTGACGTGGGAGACACTGGCATAGGACCAGTCAGCATAGCGTACCCACATCAGAGAAGGTGCTGTGCTCTATAAGCCTTTGCTCATAATTAAAAACAGCTCAAAGGAAATGCAGGATGTGCAAATTTAGAGTATCTACCCCAAATGTTCACACAGACTATTTCTGTCTGACCTGTGGTAGAGTGTTCTGAGCTTGCATTAGTCTGATAAGCCACAGTTAGACACATCGAAACTTGACTCTAGCATAGTGATGTAATTTTGGTCCTCTTCAAGGATGGACAACAACCAACTAACCAAGGGAATTGTACAATCTTGATTTTTTTGGGTGTTATAATGATAATAAGGAGTTTATTTTTTAAGGCTTGAGGGAAGAAAATGTCTCTTTAAAAGGTACATATAAACAGCCTTTTTTGAGGCCAATTATAAAACATTTCAATTGGTTTCTAACCAACACAAATCAGTTTTCATAGTTTCAGTGTGTAATGTGGAAAGCACAGTACAATACAGCAGTTCTGCTGGAGTTGTGCCTAAAAACATGTCTCATGCCTGCTTTCCTCTCAGTGGTCTCTGAGAGAGTCTGAGAAATATGACTCCAAAGTCAGAAAGCCTTTCTGATATAATTAAATATGCACAGAAGACAGCATACTTAAATACTTAGAGATTTTGTGTAAATCTATGTTGCTCATGTACATCAAATAAACTCAATCTGAATATGTTAAAAATTTCCAGAAAATAGGATTCCTAATGAACTCTGATCCACTTTTTTTGGATAGGATTCAGAGATAGAACACTTAGAGACTTAGTTGACTTTAAGAAAACAAGTACATAAGACATTTTGTAATCCTATTTGTAGTTGCCCCAAACACTTTCTCTTTTAGTAGTTAAGCCGCAATTCCCCAAAATACTATAGCTTCTTAGACTAAAATGACAGAATCTAAAATGCTGATCTAGTGAGGGGAGGTATATAATGAGGAGGATTAGAGATCTGGGAAAGTTTGGAACAAAATAAAGGACACCTCAATGTGAAGGAATGATAAAGGATATGAAGGGATGGAATGTGTCAAATATACAGTATGTCTGTGGAAGAGACACTGTATGTGTGTATATCCTAAGGGTATGAATGGAGAGGATGGAGATTATGTCAGAATTTGTGTGTGCGTGTCTTTGCGAGAGAGAGAGAGAGAGAGAGAGAGAGAGAGAGAGAGAGGGAGGGAGGAAGGGAAAGATGGGGGGAGATGAGATGAGAAAAGTGAGGATGAGGGCTAGGGAGAGGGAGGAGATTAGGACTAAAAGGGGGAGAGAGGGAAGAGAGACACAAATTTCCTGTCAAGATGATGAAATTTGAGTGTTTTTCTTGAGCAGTGTTAGTCCCCTATTAGCTTTGGTTTGGTGCTCCAGTGACTTCCCTTTCTCCTCTTGCTCCCTGCCTCAGTCCATCCCCTTACCTTCTCCCCCGTAGTTTTCTTCCATCTTCTACGCTGACCATAGATGTTTTCTCATGAAAATCCCATTTATATCTTGTGGAACACTAGATTCAGCAAAATGCAGAATGGGAAATGCTGGATTAGATATATGTATAGTATAGATTATTAGAAATGAATTCCACACAATGATATAACATTTCATTGTATATTTACATGTATTGCGGGGGGGGCAGACGAGGAAATAGTTACAATTCACTCTTCATTCTGATGGAAATTAAACAGCTCAGTGTTGCAAACAAGCTACATTCATTTTCCTTAAATGCATCGTATGGCTCAAGTCTTGATGCCACTTCTGGAACACAGAGTTTCATCCAAACATTTTCACTGGCAGTTTTTCTGAGTTCAGTTAAAAAAGTGTGTGTGTGTGTGTGTGTGTGTGTGTTTCCTTCATCCAGTCCCAGAGGCAAGATACATATTCCAGCTTGGAAGCCTCATAATCCAGAGTAATTATTTACTGAGAATTGTCAAGTTCACTGAGATGTGCCTTGACAATTTGATGGCGTATTTAGGTGCTTTTTTGACAGACACTACTGTTTTCTTGGCAAGTGGAGCCCACTCCAGCCACTGACAGGTAAAGCTTTCCATCTGGGCACACACAGATTTCATAGAGTCTCTGAGAGCTGCCAGGGTGGCCCCGAGTCCCCTGAACCAATTTAGGCAGACACACGGTGGCAGCATCCAACACAAGCTGTATGGGAGAAAACAATAGATGTGAAAGTTAGAGTGATAATGAAACAAACACAGTCATAGTAAAATGAATGAATTCGTAAAAGAAGGAGACTGCAATTGCTGATGAATTTTTAAACATCTCTTAAAGTCCTGTTATGTGCCAGGCACTGTGCTAAGCTCTGGGAATACAGTACAAAGAAGACCTTAGTTGGCAGCACATCCCCCAAGAAATAGTAGTAGGTATTTGGCTTGAATCTAGTCAAATAATAGTTCTGTTAAACTGATTTCTACTCAGCTCTATCTTCTGTCCCTTTCGTATCCAGGAGGGAATTAAAGCTCTCCCTCCCCACCATTTCTTTTGACTGGAACTTTCCCTGGCCCACTGAGCTCAGCCAGTTTTGAGAATTATCCATCTAGCTCTGTCTGGCAACATCTGATGATATTAGCATTACAAAGACTAAGGGAAGGTCTGCTTGTGTCCAAGCTTCTTTCGGTTTGCAGGAGATGAAAAGCATGGGGAAAGGCGGAGTTGCTATAGCTGTTGATAGAGGGCTCTGCCTCTACTCACTGGGCTCCTTGAGTAGGGAAGAAAGTGCATATTTGGAGTATGGACCAGAGGTGTTTGACACCTCTGTTTGACTTTGGGCGGCATGGTAGACAACACTCCCAAGGGCAGGTGATCCAGATTTAAATGTAATTGGGAAATACTTAACTAAATTAATGAAAAATATAATAAAAATAGATAATTTTAACATGTGGCTTTCTAAGTCAACATGCAGCCCTAATGAATTTACACATGGTTTAGTAGCCCCTATTTTTATTTGAGTTTGATGCTGCTGGTGTAGAAAGAAGCCCCCAATGCCTACACTATATTCAAAAACATGATCTAAGCAGGTCTCTGAGAGCCAGGCTTCTGAAGTACGTCTCAATTCAGAAAACTTTCCTGGGAACAATAGAATTCAGTGTCTAGTTGGTACCATTATACAAATACAAAGAAATACTTCGAGTGGAATAAAAATATTTTTAAGTGAAACACATTTAAAAATATATTTCTCAGGCACATTGGCATCATTAGGACTCATTGGCTTGTATTTCTTCTAATTAGGGTCATATGTAAGGAGGAAGCACATTCAAGGCTTTGATTAGTAATTACACCCTTCTAGCACACATAGTGCCTGATGAATGCTTTTTGCCAACAATCATAATGAGAATAAGGACAATGTAATTTTCTCAATCTAATCTTTGAATTTCATTGTTCCTAAGTATAATACAAATACTTCTAGTTTTGTTTTAAAAAATTTTTTTTTTCTGTCGGAAAAGTAGAGAAACATTGGATTGGGATTCAGGAAACCTAGACTCAAGATCATTCCACTATTTCCTTGTTGTCATAGACTCTGTTTTCCCATTTGAAAAGTAGGAAAAATAACACTTGTACCAACTCTGGGAAAGGGCGGTTGTGATGAAAATGCTCAGTAAGTGTGTGTTATAAATGTAAACTGTTACTATTATTATTATATAGAATGATGGAACTAGAAAAGAATTCAAAAGATCTTATTGAGGCAGGGCTTGAGAACTCCAGAGGCTCGGCTGCGAGGAAAGGCGAGCCAAGAGACAACTACAGTGGAAGTGGAAGCTGCTGCGGAAGCTGGAAGCTGCGGAGGCAGGAAGCTGTGGAGGCAGGAAGCTGCAGAGGCAGGAAGCTGCGGAAGCAGAGCTGACCCGTGTGTAGACCCAGGAGTGCAAGCAGGAACTTGAGGCTAGTAAAAATGATTTGGCTAAATACTATCTTGTTTTTCTGTGGCCTCCTGGTTACTCTTGTGAGGCGGGCTTTCTGGGCCTGGAGTCTTTTTGTCAAGATGTCAGAATGGGGAGGCTGGTTCACGGATCAGCTGTGGTGGGGCCTAAATAAATTTTTTGTTGTTTTCTACTTAGAGAATCTCTTATACCTTGCGATTTTGAACCATTCAAACATATACATGATTATATTTGAGATTATAAATTCGGCCTTCCTACTACACCCTACACTGAAGAAACCACAGGTTTAATTAAAAAATAGGTACACATATCCATTAAGAGACACAACCAGAGACAGGACTTGTGTGCATGCTATTTTTCCCCTTTATCCAAGTCATTGATAAAAATGTTGACCACCAAGGGCTAAAGAACAGATTCCTTGGGCACTCCATTAGATACACTGATTCAAGTTGACAACAGTCTACAAATGACTACTTGGGGCTCAGTCATTCAAAAAATTCCGATGGCATGCTTTGTTAAATTTTCCTGATGACTTTAAGGTCAGAACTATGGCTAAGAGATTAAGACAGCTGGTCCTGAGAGATGGGCCAACTCAAATAAGACGGAATTTAAAAGGGATAAATGTAAAGTTCTATATTTGAGTTCAAAAAGTCAACTTTATAAATACAGGATGGTGGGAGTGGGACTTAATTAAAAAACCAAGCATTTGGCCTAGCATCCAAAGAGGACAGTGTAAAACTCCCTGAGGGCTGGGACTCTTTCATTTTTATCTTTGTATATCTAGGACCAGGGCAGCATCTGGTACATAGGAGGTACTTAATTCATACTTGTTCATCAGTTGATTGATAGAAACAAGCTAATATTACCTTAGGCTGCACTGAGAGTTATAAGTGGTCAGACTGAAAGAAAAAATAATTTTACTATATTCTACCCTGATTAGACATCATCTAGGATATCATATGAGGGAAAAGACAAAGACTATACGCTGTATGTCCAAACGTACTCCTAGGATAGTTGCAGGGATGGAGAACATGCCTATAGAGAATAATCAAAAGAATTGGGGATGTTTATTTAGCTTAGAGAAAAGGTTAATTTGAGGCGATATGAGAGATGTCCTTAAGTATTTAAAGGGCTATCATATGGAAGAGAGATTTGCCTTGTTCAGTTTGCCCCCTTGAGCCAAAATTATAGGCAGTGGTTTGACTCTTTGCATGAATGACTGCTGGATAGACAGGTCTAATATATCCAGCTCTAGTCTTTCTTCTGAGTCCCAAGTCTGCATTACTAACTGTATAACACACATTTTCAACTAGTTGTCTTGTAGGCATTTCACATTCATCCTAAACTCTAAAATAGAGTTCATTGTCTTTCTCCCTAAATCAACCCTCTTCCGAACACTGTATATCTGCTGAGGCCATGATGATCCTTCTAGTCACTCAGGTTTGCACCATCAGAGTTACAATCAACTTCTCCCTCCACTTGCCCTACCTATCAGATAAGTTTGAAAGTCTTTCTGATTCTGACTCCTTAATGTTTATACTATACATTCTCTCCTTTTCACTGTTATAGCTGGACTACTGCCACAGCCTCCTAGTTGGTCTCCCTGCCTCAAACCTCTCCCCTCTCCAATCCTTTCCCCAGACAGCTATCAAAGTTGATCTTCCTTTTTCCTTCCTTCCTTCCTTCCTTCCTTCCTTCCTTCCTTCCTTCCTTCCTTCCTTCCTTCCTTCCTTCCTTCCTTCCTTCCTTCCTTCCGTCCTTCCTTCCTTTCTGCGGTGGGGAGGGCAGGGCAATTGGGATTAAGTGACTTGCCCAAGGTCACACAGCTAGTAAATGTGTCAAGTGTCTGAGGCCAGATTTGAAATCAGGTCCTCCTGACTCCAAGGCCAGTGCTCCACTCACTGTGCCACCTAGCTGCCCCAAAGTTGATCTTCTAAAGCACAGGACTGATCATGTCACTCTCCTGTTACATAAAACTCTGCAATTTGGCTTTTTATGCCCCTCATTTCCTGGGTCCAGTCTTATGTTATTCTCCTTTGTGAACTGGTCTTCTTGCTGTTCTTTTCACACAACATCACATTTTTCAGCCCCATGCCTTCACACAAGCTGTGCACCATCCCAAGAATGAGTAATTCACAGAGTCTCTAGTGTCTGCTGGTGCTCAGCTTAAACACCATCTCCTACATGAGACTATCCTTTTCTGTTTCCTAGCTGTTGGTGCTTCTCTTCTCCCCAAATTCCCTGGTGTTTATTTTGTATATTGCAAAAGTACATATGGTCTCCCTGCTAGAATGTAAGCTCTTCAGGAGTGGAGACAATTTTCTTTGACTGATCAACTGACTGAAGTTGCAAAAAGGCCTCTGTAGACTTGATTTAAAGAGTGACCTCCTTAAGATAAGAATTATCCAAAAAAGGAATGGGCCATCTAAGAAGGGAGTGGATTGAAATTCTTTTAAGTAGTGGCTGGATGACTCTTTGTTGATATTGCACCAGGTATTCTTTTTAAGGTGGGGACCTAACTCCATGATCTCTGGGATCTTTTCCAACTCTTGGATTCTATACAATGATTCCATTTATCTACTGGTCATTATGAGATCAATGTATCTACATTTTTTTTAGAACAAAGTGAATAGGTATCATTAATAGCAGCTGAAGAAATAGCATTCTCCAAAGACAGCACATTATTTATCTTTGTACTTCTTAAGATATTAAACTGTTAATTTAAGCCTGCAAACATTCATTAAGGGTCTATTGTATGTCCTGAACTGTGTTAGAAACTGGGTATAAATACAGATAAAACTCTGTTTCTCTTTTTAAGGAGATTACAGGCTAGTAGAGGGAGAAGACGAATACACAGAAAAATATAATACAAGTTATACAACAAGCTCATGGGATAGGTATGAATGATTCATGGAAGAAGTGATCACATGGCTGGGTAGATCAGGAAAAGCTTTATGTAAAAAGTAGCCCTTCAATTGAGTTTTAAAGGAAGGGAAAGATTTTAGTAGGAGGAGACCCTTTCATGGGTATGGAATGGTGCATGCAAAGGCAGAGAGATGGGAAAAAGAAAGACAGAATTAAGGAACAAGAAATAAATCCATTTGGCTATAATTTAGAGTCCAAGAAAAAGACTAGTATATAATAAGAACAGAAAGGTAAATTACCATCTTGTTGCATTAAGAAGATTGTTCTGTCATGCCCATTTTCAACATGACTTAATCTATATAATTTTTCGTCATTTTTTCCTTATGAAATAACACACAAAATTAATGTGCTAATCCAAGAAGGTTGTTTCTGCCTTGACTGCAACCTAAATGAGAGTGGTCCATATATAACAGAAAGCTGCTTTATTTAGCTTACCATCCCATCACTACTGTGTAATTTGATGTCCATTTGAGAGAGAGCTTCAATCTTCCCAGAATTTGCTTTAATATGGACCCCTCTTGGTGCATCCATACTTAGGCTCCTTGTGGGAGATTCCAGCCTGAAAGTAGACAAAAGGGTACTGAGCTAAAGACTAGTAAAACAAAATAAAACATCATTCTAGTAGCATTTATTTTAGTAAGAACTCAGTACAATTCTTAGCCTGGAAGGTACAATTTAAAAGGTAGCAGGCACTCGGAAAAATAGATAAAAGGACATATTCACAGGTAGCATTGTAAGTCAGATGTTATATTTTTTCTTTTTCATCATGGGGACATGAAGTAGCAATAAGGTAAACAGAAGTTCTCTAAAGGCCATACTCAGTTTTAACACTTACTATTGAAAGAGTGCAATTCCCGTATAAATATCATTTGTTATATATTGGCTGGTGGGAGAAACCATATGCCCCTAAGACTGATCAAAAGGCCTACTTATGTTTCCTATTTAAGGTTTCAAGTTCCTGTTGCTGCTAGCACCATTGACATGGGGAAGTCACAATGCTTATGTCCCCTCTGGTTTGCTCTGGAGCCTTAGTCTGCCTTTTCTGAGTCCTATAACCATTACCCCACTTCCAAAGCAGAACAAGAATCTGGCAGTCTTGGTGACTTGGCTCAGTCTGTGTGGTCACATCCCTCCCTGATGGACAAGGTGCTCAGGTCACCACTAGCATTGCTACTTTGCTCTCTCAATCTATGGTAAGAATAGTATTTAGCAACCTGAAGGGGGCTCTGCAGAGCAGGGCCAAGTACAGATATGATTAAATGATTATGGCACTGTGTGAGTTAGGAGTGAACTTCCTGATAGAATGTACAGGATGCTGAATATGGAAAGGTTCTCATATCCCTGTTACTTCCACTGTATAAGGCTTTATAGCAAAAGTTCTTAACTTGAGGGTCCATGAATTTGAATTTTTTTCTCCAACATTCTGATATCTGTATTTCAATACAATTAGTTTCCTTTGTAAACCTCTGTATTTTATTTTATTCATTTAAAAGCTTTGTTTTGAGAAAGGATCCATAGACCACCCCAGACTCCCTAAGGGGTCCAAGACATAAAAAAGGATAAGAACTCCCACACTAGAGTAACTTAAAATCAGGGTCAATGATCTCTTATTCAATAACTTGTAAAAGCTTTGGAAAACCCTTTGCATTTGGTTGCCTAGATTCAGACAAAATCAGATCTGGATCCAGTAGCAGAGGAAATTAGTCCCCAGGACAGACTGTGGTTCTTTCAATACTGATACTCCTCATAAGCGCAGGCACAAAATCTTGTGTGCACATGCACACACACACACTCACCCGCATACACACACCCAGCAGGTTTACTAACAGTTTAAAATCTCAGTTAGACTCCTGAAACATCAAAATTTCTAAGATATTTAAAGAGTATTAAAAATCAAATGAATTTTGTTTCTACAAAACAATAATATTTCAGCATAAAATTCACACTGGCTGTTCTTGCATATATACAACATAAAACATCATTTCCAGTAATGATACATAGATCATAAATAAACTCCCTTTAAGGCACAGAGGAAGATTGAAGTATGTAAATGCAGGTTGCCCAAGGGGAACTTTCAGAATTAGTGTCTACTAAGCAGTGAAAACACATTGTATAGTCTTATTTTAATATTGAATAATGCCACATTATTCCATTCCTTTGGCATATGAAACCAGATAAAAAAGGTCTTCTGGGAACACTCTTGTAAAAATGTTCCTAGTTAAAATGCAAAACCATGTTTGGAAAGAAAGACAGATCTTCAAGAAAACCAGGGAACATTTCAGATGCTCATTTCAGTATGAGTTGCAGCCTCTCAGTTTTTGATAATTCTCTGTTTGGATAGTTTTTAGCTGGCAGGAATTACAGAGCCAGATGCACAGGCCAGATCACTTTGGAAGAATACACAGCCAGATGCAGACATCGTAAATTTATTTGACTTGGTTTTAGATTTTTAATGAGATAGTGTTTACTTTGAAATTGTGTTCTCAATTTACCCGAAATCCTTGTAGTCTTCTGGGACTGAAATAAAAATGGGCATGTTAGAGATACAGCAAAGGCAAACATTAAATAAAAGCATGAAACCAATCACCCACAGGCAAGCACATGGGAATTACTGCATTACATTGCCACAAGATGGCATCATGTGACCACCTGAAACCTGTTCCAACTCCTAGCCTGCCATCTCAGGGATTTGAGAAAGAGAAACTTTAGTAATTTAGCTACAGTACTGTCATTTTCATAGTAAGGGAAGGAAGGGGGCAAAGGTGAGAAATGGAAGGGGAAGAGGGAGAAAGAAATCAAAAAATCAAAAAAAAATCATCTGTAAAGTTGTTTGTAGTTGTATTCAGTTGTGTCTGAGTCTTTGTGATCTCATTTGGGGTTTTCCTTGCAAAGATACCGGAATGCTTCACCATTTCCTTCTCCATTTCATTTTACAGATGAGGAAACCGAGGAAAATAGGGTTTTGCCCAGGGTCACACTGCCTCAGAGCCAGGAGGTATCTGAAGCTAGATTTGAATTCACAAAGAGGCATCGTCCTGACTCCACACCTGGCACTCTATCCGCTGTGAGACCTGAACCAGCAAATAATTTATTTAAAAACTTTAAAAATTGTCATATTTTTTTTTCTGAGCCTCAGTTTTCTCATTAGTATAATGAAAAGCCTGGAATAGAGGTTCTTTGAGGTTTTATGAAGCTAGAGCTAGATTTGGTCCCTACAAAATGAGTCGGTTACTACTATTCTGAAAATAATTAATTATAATGATAATAGCTAACATTTGCATAATGCTTTAAGGTTTGCACAGTGCTTTATGTATATTAACTTCCTTGATTCTCACTAGCCCCCTGTGAGGTAGGTGCTATTACTATCACCATTTTACAGATGAGGAAACTGAGGCTTAGAGGAGTTAAGTGCCTTGCCCAGGATCACACAGCTGGTGTCTGAGGCAGGATTCAAGATTGGGCCTATATAATCTACTATCTAGCTGGCCTAAAATAAACACTTGCCTATTTGATTATTTTCACAGTCAAATCAAAGTAGTCCTAAAGTTGAAGCAACTGTAATATTCCTTTCCCCTTCTCAAAATTCTCAAACTTTTCTTTGAGAAGCAAAGTCACAACTAAGGCAGCTGTCACATTTCTTCTGGTGGAGATGGTGTTAAAGCTGTACCATTAGATCACCTATTTCTTTTTTAATAGGATATATATGTACATGCCTACGTATATGTATATTAGAAGAATATGTTCCCTTGGGACGGATAAATTAAGAGATAAGCAATACCATTTGGTTGACTTGTTGGTACTCTCAGTAAACTCTGACCCCAAATTAAAAAGACCAAAAACATTCAGAAGAAAACACTATGTTACAGTAAAATCCTTCAATGTAAACCAAAATTTATTAGGCACTTACTATAAAGTACTCTGTTAGGTACTGAAGCAGATAGAGCTGATTAATCAATAAACAAGCATTTATTAAGTGCCTTCTGTGTGCCAGATACTGTGCTAGGTGCTGGAGATACAGAAACAAAAACTAAATACTGACTGCCATCAAGGACCTTACATTCAATCAAGAATTCAATTCAAGTATTTGATTAAGAGAAATGACACATGCACAGATTCTTGGAGGAATGAGGAAAGGTCTTGCATAGGACGCGGCAGCTGAACTGAAACTTAAAGGAAGCAAGGGATACCAAAGGCAGAGATGAGGTGTTCATTTATTCCTTGCATGGGGACAGTCTGTGCAAAGGTAAGACTACAAGAGATGCACTTTCATGTGGGAGGAACAGCAAGCAGGCCAGTTTGGCTCAAAGGTAGAGCACAAGAAAGGAAGTAATGGATACTGAGCCTTGAGAAGTAGGTGGAAACCAAGAAAGAGAAATAAGTGCCTGGAAAAGTAGGCTGGCCCCAGATTGCATAGGGCTTTAAAGTCCAGAGAGGATACAGATATTAAATGAGGGATGGCCCCTGTCCTCATGGTGTAAAGAGATATGATACACAAATAATTATAACTATATATGTATTTATTACATAAAAGTGCATAGGAGAGGTGAGTGTAAAATGTTGTATGAAAGATAAGGGAGAAGGATAATTACTGATGAATGGAATCAGGAAGAAGATAACATTTAAGAAAGGCTTTAAAGAATGGGAAAAATGGTAACAAATGGAGAATGGGAGGTATTTCTAAGTGTAGGGAATACCTATGAACCAGGTGTTATAAAAGATGGAACTTAGGAAGGAGAGCATTCCAGGCACAGGGGAAAGCCAGAATGTTATCTTAGGTGGAAGAAATTACTGGAGACAAATCAAGCATCTCATAAGAATCCAAAGGAAACCTTCGTAGAGTATTCACCCCAGCACCATGCTAAACTTTGTGGCTTTTAACCACTATTCCTATGAAACCCATGTCCTATCTCCTTCCAAGTGGGCAGAGATTTAACAGGTGGTGCCAGTGCATAGATGGACTTGAATGTCAGGCTAAGGAGAATATGGAGGAGGATACATAAAAGAGGAAGGGTGATTGCTTGACATATTGAAGGAGGCAGAGCATATACAGAGCAGGATGTGGAGTCAGTAAGTCCTGGGTTCAAATCCCACTCCCACCCCTATTCTCTTTATGTGACATTTGGCAAGTCACTTATTTACTTTGAACTCTGGTTTCCTTATGTATAAAATACTGATTATTACATTATCTATATTGGAGGGTTGTGATTATCCATAACAATTTGCAAAACTTAAAATGCCATAAACGTCAGCTATTGGTATCATCATTATCACTGTCATTATCATGCCCCTCCCCATAGACTCACAAAAACATCCTCAGTACAACTCCAATAGCAAACAGGAAAACAATGATGATTTGTACCTCTTCATGTCCCCCCCCATGATTTTGAATTTTGCCAAATCTCAATATTTTGCAAGTTTTTCATTCCACGTAGCTTGGCAATGGAATATTTGGTATGTTAAATACAGTGTTATTAAGTTTTTAATGGATCAATAACATGCCAGGGCAACTGTGGGCAATCGTTCAGTCTGTGATAATTCTCTGGTTCTGGCATACTTCACTGGCTAAGCTCTCTGGGATATATAATTAACTGTGAATTTGTAGTAAGGGATTTGTCATCTCTTAGTCCATGAAATGTAGATGGATCATGCCTTGCCAGGTATTTAATAGATATTAAACTTTTCAGCCTGCAGTTATGTATTACATAGTTACTTTATACTGTTCCTTGAATAATCTACATTGATTGGTAAGTCTGGGCTCCTTAAGGATAACCTGTCTGTAATTTCTGGACAGCTAGGTGGTACAGTGGACATAGTGCCGAGCCTGAAGTTAGGAAGACCTGAGTCCAAATCCAGCCTCAGATACTTACTGGCTGTGTGACCCTGGGAAAGCAATTTAGCCAAGTTTGCCTCAGTTTCCTCATCTGTAAAATGAGCTGGAGAAGGAAATGGCAAACCACTCCAGCTTCTTTGCCAAGAAAAATCCAAATGGGGTCATAAAGAGGTGGATATGACTGAAATGACTGAACAACAACAAAAAATTTCTGGTAGTAATAACCTGGTCCTGAATTGCTATCATAAATCATTCCATTCACAAAAAGCAATATTTGTAGCTCAGACATTTTTTCCTGCTTCTTTGTCAGTATCATAGACTGAATATATGCGAATGTCACCCATGTAGGGCCATCGGATTCTATTCTTGGATCTTATCTATTTTGTAGACTTTATTGAGGTTATCCAATTTTGGTTACATTTGACACATTCAATAGAGTATATCTGTCATTAGACTTTAGAATGGTTCTGTGAAGTGATGTCTGTTTATAAAAAATATTTCTCTAATTTTCTGAACTGTTTAGTATATCTTCTAAAAATATCTATCAGTCTTCTTCCTTTTTGGCAAAAAGGTATTGATCTTTGTATATTTGCCTTTGGGTAATGTTTGTTAATGTTGTACAGATATTTTTAGAAGACTTTTCAAATGTGTTATAGTAGATTTTACAATTCCTGAAAGTATATACTGAGACTTGTACTACATAGTTGTTAATAGTCCTTTATGTGTTCTACCCATTCAGCGTTGATTTCAGGAGGCCAATAAATCTCATCATATTCATCCCTAGGGTTCTTCCTGACATTCTTATTCCTGATGTGTCTTGTCTGAAGTAGACTGAGGCATTTGCAGTTGTATTGCCTCATAGCAACCTCAAAGGCTATCAAGTTTAACTTCTTCATTTTATAGATGAAGAAACTAAGGTCCAGCAACATGCCTTGGGAAGTAACTTTCTCAACATCATAAAGCAGCAAGAATCACTGTTTCTGGATTTAAGCACAAGTATTTCACTCTGTCTTTCCTTAGTATCCACTAAGGATTTTATACTTACTGAGTCCCAATGACATTTTGGTAGAACTAAAGACTCCATGAAATAAAGGAGTGGTTTAATGTGGTTTTTGGTGGAATCATATAGTTCGATGTCATCTATGTAAATCAACTAGTCAATAGCGTTTGGTTGGAATATATTTTTAATTGATTTGGAAGTTATACATAATTTTATTTAGGAAAGACGGTGATGGACTCAGGGATATTTATATTGTTATTACAGGTGAAGTCAAGGGCACAAGTAGCAGGATGATTTTTATGAACAAGTTATACCTTGACCATCGAGGCAAGAGGAAAGAATGAAAGACCGGTGATATCGAGAAGTTTTGAAATACCGAAAAGGAGAGTTTAGGGAATCTCATATCGGAGGCCTGAATTTCCTCAGTGAGGTAGGATAGATTATACAATATGAATGTGGGGGCTGGGGATAAAAAAGGGGGCTTAAGTAATGGGCAAGTTTCAAAATAGTCACTTTGGGTAGTAACAGGAAATCAATGGTAGCTGCATAGAATGATTCCTTAGCTGCAGCACACAGCTCAGCTAAGGGTATTTCTATTAATTTATAGTGGATGGAATCAGCATGACTTTTTCTACTGACACTGTGCAGCCTTGGGATAAAAGTAGACAAATTAAATTCTGGGGACTACTGAAGGCTGGGGTCAGCAGAAGGTCAGGAAACATGAACTTTTAGATGAGTGGCTAGGGAAGCAATCTTGTTACAAAGACCTTTATTAAAATAACACAGATTTGATTATATTATAGTTAAAATAAAAATCATATTGTCCAATGTATATCTCTCTTATGGTAATGATGTTAGTATTGTAATAGATTCTACTGTGGTTTAAAAAAACAGCTTTAGCACATGAAGAAATAGCTTTTTTATCCTTTTTTCCCCAAAAGGAGAAAAAAAAGAAGCATTAGAAAGGGGGAAACATATGTAGTATTGTTATTCTATACATATAACAGTGATCACTGCACACTCCTCTTTCAGTAGATTGAAATGTCAGATTGGCTTTGGAGAATTATAAACTTTCTATAAAACTTAATGAGTATTGCTATATAACATTGCCTAAATCATGTTGAAGCAGAAGAGGAGTTTTTGGGACAAGTGATGGAGTTATCACAGATTAATAACGTGAGAGGGGAAAGCATCATATAGTTTGACATATGTCATAGGTTTTGGGAAATCAGATTCCAGACAGTTCGTTGAAAGTATAGATAGAACCCAATGTCTCACATTTTTGAAGAGGAAGCAAGCATAAGGGGAATAGGAAGATCTCAGGAATGAAACTGTGAAAACACAAAGAGAAATCATTCAAATAAGGAGGAAAAGGGGAGCAGCCTGAAGAGACTGATGTGAATGCTCAGGGAGCTCATCAACTAACTCAGATGGAAAAAGACATGTATAGAAGATGGAAGCAGGGAAATGATGGAGGGTGAATACAAAAAAGGAGTACTGTCCTGTAAAAATTGCATCTGAAGCATTAAAGCTTAAACTGATCTGAAGCTGACAATGAATGCTAAAGACTACATGTCCCCCCCCCCTTAAATATATATTGAAGGTAAGAAAAGGGTCTAAGAAGGGATAGGACCATTGTCTTGTATATATGAGGTAGTGTGATAAATGATGATGATAAAGTGGCTGAACTATTTATATTTTATTTTGATTTTTTTTGGTCTTCCAAGAAAAATCATCTTTGGACTGAGAATGATAGAAGAAAAATGATTAGCAGGGAGTAGAAACCCATGATAGCTGAGGAGATAGAGAGTACCTAACTTTCCCCAGTAAATCAAAGTCACCAGACAGGAACAACTATATATTAGGGTACTGAAAGATTGACAGATGTGATTGCTAGATGACTATCAGTGATCCCTATCTTTAAATTTAATTTTTAAACTATGAATTTAACACCAAAAGAGAATACTTCTACATACAAAAAAAAACATAAAAAGAGTATTATATCTGAAATTGCAAATCTGTTAAATATAGCTTGGTTTTTTGAGTACATAAAAATTCAACACATTATTTTCTTTTTTTTTTTGAGGAAAGAGAGGATGAGAAGAAGAAAAGTGAAAGATAGAAGGAAAGGGGCAAGGAGACAAGAAAAATGCATAGAGAGGAGAAGGAAGAAGAGAAGAGATAGGGAGGGAAGAAACATTACTTTCAAAGCAGTCCTGATTTTCCATGTTTCCTTCTGAAATTCCTTCCTTTCTGCACACTAAAATACTTTAATCTCTCTTTTTTTCTTTTCTTTTTTTTGGTGGTGGTGGTGGAATCCTATCATTAGCTCCCCTCTCTCTCCTAAATCTCTCTACTCAATAAAGAAAAGTATGATTTTTGTTTCAAATAAGCATAGTCGATCAAAACAAATTTAAATATTTGACACCTTGAGTTCATCACCTCTCTGTTATGTGGTAGGTAACTTTAGTTAAACAGTACTCTGGAATTGCGGTTGGTCATTACATTGATCACAAATCTTGTCTTTCAAAGCTGTTTTCTTCCTAGTGTTGTTACTGTATAGATTGTTCTGGTTCTGTTTGCTTTTCTCCATATCAATTCATTCCTGGTTTCCCTGAAGCTGTCCCTTTTGTCATATCTTTCCAAATAAGACACTTTCATGTACTATAATATGTTCAAAGCCATTCTCCAGTTGATTCTTACCAATGTGGAATAATTGGTTACTGTGGTGAAAATAGTGGGCCCTAGAGAAAAAATGATCACTCAATCCTAGAGTCTATGAGAGAGAGAAAGGTGAAAGCTGGAAATAGTTTAACACACACCCTGGATTTTAAGCAAGTAATTTCAGTAGTTTTAGAGGAAGGATCCTATAAGCTAAAATTCTATTGGGGAAATCAGTCCAAGAGGGATAGGAAGTTCTCAAAAGTGAAATTCCAACGATATAAGGAAAAAAAACCACTCCAATGAGGAAGAAAAAGGAGTTGTTTAAAGACATCATTGCACAGATACATGGGATTCACCAGTCAACTTCGATTTCAAAGACATCCAGAAATTTGAGGCAAGGGCAGATAACAGAGGGTGAAAAGAAAGGAATAGCATGATCTTTTAAGAACACGATTAAGATCAGAATGTATTGAGTTTGTTGAGGAAAGGTAATAACAAAAAATAGGATTTGTAGCAAAAGAGGAAGATAAAAGAAGAGACTCAGAGTGGATAGAAAGGTCATAATTGGTGCTAGCATCTCAATTGTTATCTGCTTAATTATTAACTTCCTTCTATTTTTTTCTGTCAAGGATAATGACCTTTGGATGGGGAAGGATAGAACATATGTGATTACCAAGGAGTTAATACCCAAGTAAGGAAAAAGTTGAGAGCACCTAACTGCCCTTGTTGAATTCAAGTAATTATGCTTGTATGAATTACATGTTTAGGTAATAAAGTTTATATTTTCAGACTTGGCAGATGTAGTTGTCAGTGATCCCTGAAAGACTATGCAGAATGGGAGACATACAAGAGCCACGTGCTTTAATTTTTTTTTAAGAGAAGAGAGTGTAGTCTGCAAATTGTAGGCCAGTGAGTTTGACTGTGATTCCTAGCAAAATCCTAGAACGTACTAGTAAGAGAGGATTCCTGAACACCTAGGAAAAAAAATGTGGTAATCACAGAACAACCAGCATGGCGTTATCAAGAATGTATCATTCTGGTCTGACTCCATTTCATATTTTGACAAGGGTACTAAACTTGCATATAAGAGAAATTCTAGAGATCTACTTTTGGCAAAGTAGATCTTTCTGCCTGTAGAGAAGCAGGAGAGATTTGGGCTAAATAATGGTAGGTGCATTTAGATTTGGTTGAATGGCTGGATCAAAAGAGTAGTCATTAATGGTCTAATGTCAGTTTATAAAGAGGTCTCCAGTGCAATGCTCCATGGACTTGTGCTTGGTTTTGTGCTAATGGACAATTTTATTAATGACTCAGATAAAGGCTTGTATAACATGCTTATTAAATTTGAAAATGGCAGAAAGTTAAGAGTGATACCAATTACATTGGTTGAGAAAGTCAGAAGTAAAAAAAAAAACCATCTTGAGCATTGGGTAAATTGAAAAGAAAAAGATTAAATTCAATAGAAAAAAATGTAAAGTCTTATACTTGGGTTCCCCTTTATTGGCTTGGATTAGGTGGCCACTGAAGTCCAGTTCAACTCTGAAGTTCTAGGAACCAAAACTTTCTAGTTTGGTGATAATAATTACAGTTCTATATTCTGTTACAACATTTCTATCGTCTGCTAATATTTTCAAATCACTTTTCTCACCACAATCCTTTTAGTTAGGTAGTAAGAGTACAAGTATTATCCTCCTTTTAAAGATGATGCAGCTGGGACTTGGTAAAGTTATCATTTATCTGTAGTGACATGGGTAGGAAGTATCAGATTTGGGATTCAAACCCTGGTCTCCTAATCCAAGTTTACTGTTCTTTCCAATAAACTTTTCTGTCTTTTTTTGTAGCACCTGCCAGGGTCTGAGCTTTCCCAGCATAACTTTAGAGAATGCATGGTCACCCCATGCCAGGGTATGTCAATGGAGGACTTTTGTGGAGACAATTAAGGGTAGGCTGTCAAAAAAATTAGAAGGTAGTAGTTTTTGCTATTTGTGAAGCTATATTCATGCTTGCTATAAAAATATATTCAGTTCTTTCCTTTATTATTACCTTGTGAACATCTCACTCTCTGTCTAGTGGAAAAGATGAGATGTTGTTTTCTCTAAGGCTCTATATTTCTCAGGCATGCTCAATTTTCTGCTTCATCCATGAAACCAATGCTAAAAGACAATAAAGATCCCCAGCAGGTGGTAGCCCACATTTTCAGGCTCTCATCCCTTCATTTCATCCCATAGAGCTATATTTGGCTCTTACTGATCCATGTTGAGAGTGAATCTGGGTTTGCAAATAACTTTTGTGTGCAGTCAACCAATCAACAAACATTTTGTGAACACCTGTGATATACAAAGTCTGATGTCTTCGCTAATAATCCAGGCAGGGGAAGAAGTCCAGAGGGTAGGGGAAGTGGTGCCATGCAATAGGAAGAAAGTGACAGCTGTGAGGGATATCCAAAGAAAGAAGCAGCCTGGATGTGGACAGGCAGCAAAGAATAAGGAGTAAAATAGAATCCTTGGTCTTTGGACTTCAGAATTTTGTTTTGTTTTGAGCTGGTTCAACTTTATTAGATGCACAGTCATAAGAGGCCATTTTGCCAGGGGTTCTCTAAGGAGAGGAAGAGTTCCTAAGTGCCATGCACACACACAGATGCACAATTGCACACACAACAACCCCCTTCCCTCTTCCCTCCTCCCCCCTCCTGCTTGAGGTCACAGAAATGAGAAACCAGATAGAAAGCCCACTCAGGAGTAGACAGAACATATACCAGGCACTTAGAACTGTAGGATTGTAACTAGGAAGAGCTGTTAGGGCTAGAGGTAGAGATGTGGATGTTATCTTCACAGAAGCAGTCAACTAAACTATAGCAGTAGATGAAATATCTGCATGCAGTAGGTGCTTAATAGTAGGTGCTTGTTGAATTGAATTTCAGAACTAGAGTATGGTTAGAAGTGGAACCAATCAGATGGGAGATAGGAGCAAAGAAAGCGCAGACATAGGGAAGAACAGGCAAGAGGGAAAATACTCAGCATCAAGTAAAGTCAGCATCAGGGAAGTCTGGGAGTGGGCAGAGCTCCTGATTAATAAACAAAATACTGTCAGTGGAGGTTGTAAGTAGGCATTAGGTGTGCAGGTAGGTAAGGGGGAGAAGGGAAGTGTAGTTAGCATCTGAAACACATCTAGCAGTAGATAGTATGGATGGACCAAGACTACTAGGTACTAGGATTCAGAGGAAGAAATCTAGTACTTGGAAGGTTTAGGAAGGAAAGGAGCATGGGAAGGGAACCAAGGCAAGGCAAGAATGGTTGTTACTTACTGGAACTCATTCCTAAGATAGGGACTACCTTATCAAGTGGCCAGTTCTTGAGCCACAGATCCAGAGCTCCATATATTTCCCTTTTTTAGTAGCAGAATTAGTCACAGAGTGATAGGTATTATGTAACTTTAGTGTGTAAGGTTAGAGGAATTAGGGGAGGAAAAAGGGTAGAGAAGGAATTAAGTAGGTCTCAGCATTCAGAATGGAACTTTGTGGAAGATACTTTCATTTAAGAGTCAGAATGAGGAAGCACAACAGGATTTTAGAATCTTGGAGTTTCAGAGCTGGAAGGGATCTGAGGGGGTAATCTAGTTCAAATGGTTCTTGAAAGGAAATCCTCTTCCTTAGGAAGCTGAGATCTGCACTGTCCATTTCCTATCACTACATTAGATTATAAGGTCTCTGAGGGTAGGCATTATATCTTATTTACCTCTTTCTTTCCCATAGAATCTAACACAGTGCCTTGTAGGGATTGGATATTCAGTGGTTTTTGAAGGAAGGAAACATAACACAAATTGTCCACGAAGTTGGAGAAGAAAGAGAACAGTGAAGTTTTGTGTTAGCCATGGAAAGAGTTTCAAGGAGAGGCTTTCTAATGTTGTAGAGGGGGTTACGGATTAAGAAATCACATCATTAAAGAAATCACATCATCAAAGTCATTAGTGACTTTGGAGAGAGCAATTTAATCAATTGGTGGAGTCCAGATCTCAGACATCAGAGGAAAAAATATACTCAGAGGGTATTTAGCACTGTCCAGCCCATAGTTGACAGGTGATAAACTAGTTTTTACTTAAAGACCTCCAGTGAAGGAAGGGCTGGCTAAATTTTTCCCTCGTCTTTACAATAAACCTTAGTTGGCTTTTTTTTTTCAACTGCTATTCTTTTCTCCTAGTTTTGCCATCTGGTACAAAGCAGAATAAGTCTGATCCAACTCATATGTGTAAGCCCCTCAAATATTTGAAGAGAACTATCATGGGTCCTCTAAGTCTTCCCTACTCCAAGGTAAATATATCTGGTTTCTTCCATTTATCTCCATGTGCTATGATCTAAACACCCTAATATCTGAGGCTAGCTCTGCAGTGAACAGCTGTGTGAATTGTAGATAGTTCATCACTGACGCAGAGCTCTCTTGCGTAGCTGTTTATGTCTGAGGCTAGCTCAGTGGTTCTGAAACAGAAACTGACACCCTGCACCTGTTCTCCCCCCACTTCTCTAAAGGGTGTTCTACATATCTTAGTGGAGTTAAGCATCAAAGCTTTAAACTCCACTAAGATGTGTGGGACGTTATACTTATGTTTTCATGAATGTACACACATCACATTATATATACATACATTTATACATACATATATTTACATATACACATGAAACATGTACACATAAAATATGCATATATGTGCACTAGCCTCTTTTCACTCCAACTATTCTAACCTTCAGTAAAAGAAATCTGAACTAAATATAGAATATTTAAGGTCAAATTTAACCAAAATCAAATAACAGAATCTCTCCAATTCTTCTACATTTTCCAGCAACACACTAAGGATATCTAAAGCTTTTCTATGTCTTTTTTATATTCTGTAATATTTTTAGTTTTTATACCCAAATGCTTATCTCACTTTTTATCCATATATGAGAAAGGTTAAATATTTCATTCTCAATTAGTGGAAATGAAATATTCTTTGAATGATGTCATAAAAATGTGTTTAGCCACATATCTAACTAAGTGACCATCTTTTATATTATATATTTAGATCACATGATGCTAGTATTTTTTCCTATAAAATATTGGTTTCAACTTTCATGGCCACTATTACCTTTTAGTTTAAAAGTATGTGCGAAAGGCTCAGAAATTGGCTACAAGCCTAAAAATTGACAAGCTAATTTGAATACTGATGTCTTCAAACTTTATGTTCCTGTTAAAATCAAGAATAAAGAGAGTTCAATAATTTCCCAAAGCTTGCTCATGTTCACTTTTAAATTAAGTTCATAAAATATAATTAGCCAATTACTTAGATACACTTTTTGTGTTAACTTTTTATAGCACTTAAGGATTATTAAAATAAATACAATTAAATGTCAGAAAAATAAACATGACTTAAGATTCATTTGGGGGGGGCAAAGTCAAGATGGCAGCTTGAAAACAGGGACTTGCTTAAGCTCTCCCCCAAATACCTATAAAAATGACTCTAAACAAATTCTAGAGATACAAAACCCAAAAAATAACAGAGTGAAACAAATCTCCAGCCCAAGACAGCTTGTATGGTCTCTGGGAAGGTCTATTGCATTGTGCTGGGAAGGGAGTGCAGCCCAACAGGGGCCAAGCCAGGATAGACCAGGGCAGAGCAGGCATCAGGGCACTGAATCATGGACAGCTGTGGCAATTTCCAGACTCTTCAACCCACAAATGCCAAAGACAATGAAAGTCAGTGGGAAAACTGCTGGATCTGGGTGAGAGAAGTGCATGGTCCAGAGCAGCCCCAGGGCAGGATAGGTCACTGCAGCTATGGCAGCAGCAGCAGCATTGGTGGTGGTGGTGGTGGTAGCAGCAGCAGCAACAGCTGCTTCCGGCTCCAGGCCCACACAGTGGGGGGAAATCAAGCAGCTGATCAGAGAGGGAGTTCATGATCACTTTGCTGGTGCTGAGGTAAGGTTCTCTTGCTTTGCTGTGCTTGGATCTGGGTCACAGTCCTGGTTGTCAGTCCTTGGGGGAGAAAGAGCATTGGTGTGGCAGAGGTTATGGTGGCTGTGGAGAAGAAGTCCTCCTCATAGTTACATGGCATAAAGGAGTTCTTGCACTCACAAACCAGAGCACTGGCCAGGAGAAGAGTATCATACCACCTCGGAATAGAAGTAGCTCTGAAAACAGCAGTGCAAAACCCCTGAAGCTTGGGATAAAGCACTCTCTACTCTAAAAGGACTCATACCTTGACCAAAAGCTCAAAAGTCAAATAATTGGCTGGGAAAATGAGCAAGCAATGCAAAAGGACTCACACTATAGAATCTTTCTTTGGTGACAAAGAAGATAAAAACATACAGCCAGAAGAAGTCAACAAAGTCAAAGAGTCTACATCAAAAGCCTCCAAGAAAAATATGAATTGGTCTCAGGTCATGGAAGAGCTTAAAAAGGATTTGGAAAATCAAGTAAGAGAAGCAGAGGTAAAATTGGGAAGAGAAATGAGAGTGATGACAAAAAATCATGAAAAACAAGTCAACAACTTGCTAAAGGAGACCCAGAAAAACACTGAAGAAAATAACACCTTAAGAAGTGGACTAACCTAAATGGCAAAAGAGCTCCAAAAAGCCAATGAGGAGAAGAATACCTTGAAAGGCAGAATTAGCCAAATTGAAAAGGAGGTCCAAAAAGCCACTGAAGAAAATACCACCTTAAAAATTAGAATGGAGCAAGTGGAAGCTTGTGACTTTATAAGAAATCAAGAAATTATAAAACAAAACCAAAAGAATGAAAAAATGGAAGACAATGTGAAATATCTCATTGGAAAAACCATTGACCTGGAGAAGAGATCCAGGACAGAAATTATTGGACTACCTGAAAGCCATGATAAAAAAAAAAGAGTCTAGATATCATCTTTCAAGAAATCATAAGGGACTTGCTAAAGTTGAACTGTTTTGTTTACATTCCTACATGGAAAGATGATATTTGTAACATTACATTTGTAATGTTAGTAGCAAGTTGTTGACTTGTTTTTCATGGTTTTCTTGCATCACTCATTTCTCGTCCCAATTTTTTCCTCTACCTCTCTTATTTGCATTTCCAAATCCTTTTTGAGCTCTTCCATGGCCTGAGACCAATTCATATTTTCCTTGGAGGCTTTTGATGTAGACTCTTTGATTTTATTGAGTTCTTCTGGCTGTATGTTTTGATCTTCTTTGTCACCAAAAAGGGAATCTAGAGTTTGAGTTTGAGTCTGAGTTCATTTTCACTGCCTGTTCACATTCCCAGCCAAGTAGTTGACTCTTGAGCTTTTTGTCAGGGTATGACTGCTTGTATAGTAGAGAATACTTTGTCCCAAGCTTTAGGGTCCAAGTGCATCTGTTTTCAGAGCTACTGCTACTCCACTGTCACAGCAGGCTCTATCACAACAGTGCTCCTCCTCCCCCAAGAACCACCAACCAGGACCACAATCCATTCCTAAGCAGGGCCCAGCAAGAGAAACTGCCTCTGTGCCCACAAAGTGCTCCTTGCACTCCCATTCTGATCTGCTGCTAGATTCCTC
>CM053622.1:666405097-666436712 GCA_028646595.1 Phalanger gymnotis
GGTGTTGCCCTTGGCTACCATGTCTACTCCACTTGGCAAGGAGATTAATGATGAAATGTTTCCTGTTTGAAGCAATTTCTGGTCTCTTTGGCCTCTGTGGCAAATTCATTATATCCATTAAACTTCAATAGAGAATGATTATGATTAGAGTCAATGCTTTTTTCCCCCTCTCTCTCTATTACTCCGTTTTGGGAGTAATGTGTGAACAGATTATTCACATGTGTGAATAGATTAAGTTGGAGCCACTGTGCACACAGTGTCTTCTTTTGTCTTTATCTTTTCTGCTATTTTGGTACTGATTTTGACCTTTGCTCTAGTTTGTCACTAGTCTAAATCCACATATATTATCTATATACTATATAATATATTATGTATACAAATGACCCCAGCAGATTTGAAAATGAGTTGCATGTTGGTAGGCAGATTTTTCCTGTTTGTTAAAATAGAACTGATTTTGTTTTTGTCATGTTACTTGGTGTTAAGAATATATAGTGTCTTCAGGCTCCTCTTTTAAAAAATATTTTTCTTGTTGTCTTTTTTTAATCACATATATTTCCAATATATCTCTCCTCCTTCCCTACTCTGTGAACCATCCCTTGTAAGAAAAATGATAAAAGGAAGAGAAAAAAAAACGGTTCAGCACAATCAACTGACACATTGATTGTGTATACAGTATTTTTAATATACTACATCTCTATTCCCCCACCTCTTCATTGAAGGTAGGGTGGTGCATTTTCTCAACTCTTCTTCTGGGCCAAGCTTGGTTGTTATAATAATGCAGTATTAAGTTTAGTTTTATTGTTCTTTTCATTTGTATTGTTGTAGCTCTCATGTATATTGCCTTCCTGGTTTTCCTAATTTCTCCTTAAATCAGTTCATGTAAAACTTTCCATGTTTCTCTAAGTTAAAATTCATTGGTTCTTATGGTGCAGTACTATTCCATTAAATTTATATATAAAATTTGTTAAGCCATTCCCTAGTCAATGAGCACCTACTTTGTTTCCCATTCTTTGTTAAAGGAAAAGTACTGCTATGAATACTTTGGTGTATATGGTACCTTTCTCTCTTTGGTCTCCTTAGAGTATATACCTATTGTTGGAATCTCTGGGTTAAAGGGTATGGCCATTTTCATCACTTTTTTTGTATAATTCTAAACTTTTCTAGAGTTGTTCAACTAACTTTTTTCTTAAAGTATATATAAGGATATATAGTTGTGCTTCTAAGAAGTCAACAAACCTTTGACTTCTTTTGTTTCTTTATCCTGAATAATATTTTCCAACATCACTGTTACCCTTCTTGATCATGTACACTTTTGTACTGAAGTCACCAAATATGAACATCCATTTTGATTTGGAATATTGTGTCAGATTCTTCATAGGATTTTTATATCTTTTCATCCTCCAAAACAGATATTGGTGTGTGAGCTGCAACTATCTTTACGATGGCTTTTTGCTTATGTTGATCATGATGTGAGGTGAGATGGCCAAACAACCTATGAAATGATGTTTCTGGTTACATGATGAAAACAACTCTGCCAACTTCTTTTCTCACCAAAGAGAACTTGTAAGCTATGTATCCATATAGCTTCAAAATCCTTATGTTGACTGGTTTAAATTATAGAGAGATTATCACTAATGATACACTTCAGTGCTAAGTTCTATATTATCTTGAATGTCACATCTAGAGTATCCAAATTTAAATGTGTGTGTGTGTGTGTGTATGTATGTATGTATGTATGTATGTATGTATGTATACACACAGAATGGTTCTTAGTACTCTTTCTGTCCCTTTTTTGCCCCTCTACCCTTGTCATGTGTGGCTGTGGGACATTTTTCTCCTTTCTATTTCATGGGCTACCATGACTGTAGGGTTTTTTATTTCATGGTCACCCTACTGGTAATAATAACAATAATAAAATAGCTAGCATTTGCCTAGCACTTTAAGTTTTGGAAAGAACTATATGTTATCTCATTTGATCGTTACAATTACCCTGTGAGATAGGTGCTATTATTATCTCCATTTTACAGATGAGGAAACTGAGGCTGAGAGAAGTTAAATGATTTGTTTAGGATCACACAGGTAATTAAAGTTTGAAGAAGGATTTGTTTTCAGGTCCTTGACTTCCAGTATAATACTTTTAGCCCTTGTGCCACATAGCTGTCTCATAGTAAGTCATTCTATACTTAACGAGGCTGGTTCTTGGACAATAGATGGTCTATCATTGGGGGTTGTACTTGAAGCCTTTCAAATTATGGAAAATGTTATAAAGCTGATCAATTGATCTGTCTTTCAAGAAAACAGAGTCATTTCTATAATGCAATTAGCCATCATAGAGTTCTATAGAAGTATGCTATAGCTACTATATTTAAACAAAATTCGATAATTACTATATGAATCAGACCTTTTTGTGTAATCTACCGAAGAAGATTATTGATTTACACTTTTTATCTTGAGTAGACATTACTGATCTCTGCTGCCCAATAGAAGCTGCTACTCATGAATACTGTAGGCTTATGAATTCTACAAGACTGAAGAGAGGATAGTTCATACATCCAGAGCTTAGCACAGTGCCTAGCACATGGTAGGCACTTAATAAATGTTTATTGAATTGAAAATCAAGGCCTCACTGGCCATTGGGGGAGCTGGGATAGCTTGGCATAAATTAATGAGGCTATCTATGGCCACCAATATAGGACAGCCAGGATATGACAGAGGATATTCTAAGGCTTTATTCTGATGGCCTTATTCATTTGTTTGAGTCTTAATGATACTGATTATTTAATATGCTGATCACCCAAATATATCTGGACATGATTATATCTTTAGATCCCATTGGAAGTGAAAAATTTTTCCTAAATATTTTTTAGGGAAGTTTACTTTTTGGCACATTTTCCTGGAAACTGGATGGACAAAATAGTTTTATCTCATACCTTTGCTACATAATTTCTCTATTAATTTTTTAATACGGTGGTATGGGGGGGAGTGCTACAGCTGTAAAATGTTGCATGTACTTTCAGGTGAGATCATTGTATTATTAGTTATAGTTACCTGTACCTATTTTGCTTTACCTTTCACAAAGTTGGGAGTCATTTGTAAATGTTTGCAAAGTAAAAATAAAGGACATCAATAACACTTAAAGTTAAAAAAAGGATTTGAATTGACTCTAAAGAATGCATCAGTATAATTTAGATTCAAGAGCAAGTTTGGGATTATTAACAGTCATACTACAGAATTGAAGAATGTCAGATATGGCATCTTCAGAAGCCATCTACTCTATACTGTACCTGAAAAAGAAATCTGTCAACACAACATCTCAAGAGAATTGTTTATTTCCTTTTGAAGACTACCAAAGAAGGCAAACTCAGAGAGCCCTAGGGAGGTTTGAACACTCATTGCTGGATTTCAAGTCTAGAATGCTATTACACCATGGTACTCTTCCAAATGCAAAATCTTCCAATGTTTTCATTAACTCCATAGTATTTTAAATTCCCACTGTTTTATACTTTTCAATCAATCAATAAATACTTATTAAATGCTTATTATGTGCCAATCACTGTGTTAAGTGTTGGGGATACAAAAAAGGCCAAAGACAGTCTATGATATGAAGGAGCTTGCAATCTAAAGGGGAAGACAATGAACAAGCAACTATATAGGAAGCAAGCAATACTCAGTATAAATAGGAAATAATTAACAGAGAGAAGGCACTAGAATTAAGACAAGTTGGAGAAAGCTTCCAGCAAAAGACGAGATTTTAGTTGGGCCTCAAAGGTCTCTAAAGAGGTAGGTAGGTAGATTTAGTACTGGAGGACCAAGTCAATTAATCATATCTGAAATGATTATTAATTTTGGACACTGCACTCTTCAATACTTAAATTACTCTTGAGAGGGAGGTGAGTATTTGGGTGGATGATTTAGTTTAGATTATTAGGGATTTTACAGAGGCAGCTAGATGGCTCAATGGATACAGCATTGATCCTGGAGTCAAGAAGACCTGAGTTCAAATCTGGCCTCAGACACTTACTAGCTGTGTGACCCTGGGCAAGTCACTTAACCTTTGTTTGCCTTAATCCAACAGAGAAGGAAATGGCAAACTACCTCAGTATCTTTGCTAAGAAAACCACATGGACAGCATTGGCATATTATGGTCCATGAGGTCACAAAGAATGAGACACAACTGGACAATATTAAGGACTTAAAATTATTACAATGATATATCAATCACCTCTGATTTTGCTAGAGAGAAAACGCTTTGTGTAGAAACTTGTTCCACTAGCATGGGAATCTGACACATGTTGTGGTAGAAAGACTATTTGACAGGGTATCAAAAAATCTAAATTTATAAGCCAGCCTCAACACTATTTAGTGTGACTCTGGATACATCATTACTAAATATATTTCCTAATTTGTCAAATAGGGATAATCAGGTATGATCTCTCTCATGGATTTTGTGAGGAAAGTAATGTGTGAACAGTAAAGCACTCAATAAATAGAAGCTATTAAGAAAAAGATGATATCTAGGCTCTTTTTTTATCATGGCTTTCAGGTAGTCATGAATAATTTTAAAATTATCTCTCCTGGATCTATTCTCCAGGTCAGTGGTTTTTCCAATGAGATATTTCACACTGTCTTCCAATTTTTCATTCCTTTGGTTCTGTTTTATAATATCTTGAGTTCTCATCTTTGGTGTTTGTGGGTTGAGAAGTCTGGTAACTGCCACAGCTCACTGATTCAGGGCACTAGGGCCTGTTCTGCCTGGCTCCCGGTCTGGTTGGTCCAGGTGCAGCTCACACTGGGCTCTGCTCTGCTCCCAGCTCCTTGTGATAGACCTTACCCTGTGACCATCCAGGCTGTCCTGGGCTGGAGCCCTGCTTCCCTCTGCTATTGCGTGGGTTTTGCAGTTCTAGAATTTGTTCAGTTCCATTTTTTATAGGTTTATGGAGGGACCTGGGTTGGAGCTCACACAAGTCCCTGCTTTCCAGCCGCCGTCTTGGCTGGAAGGACCTATAGGTATGAATTTAGAGATATCTCTCTATATATAGATTCAGAGATATGGAGACGTAGGTCAAATGACCATTTTAGTGAAATCTTTATCTAACAGAGGATTTCACTTTTGATTAATACTTGATGGAAACAAATTTCAATATGGCCAAATATTGGTTGGTTATAGAGCTACTTGGAAATTGTAGTGTGATCACTACCACAGAATTAAAGTAGCAAATTGTTTAATGGACTAGCATATTAATATTTAGACTTTAGATTACTTATATAACATCATTTATTTCACATTTCATGCATACCTTTGGAATGATGCCATATTTAGAATAAATGTTAGATAGTAAAGCAAGCTGTGTGCATGGTAACATGCATATTAGGATTATGTACATTTTCCTGTTCTAAAACTTATTACATCTTGGGGTAGTTGAGAATATGTAGATGTATACTTGTAATTAACCTTCCGATCTCAAATTTTGGTCAGACCTCTTCCTCTGACCTACACGGCAAGAGATATAGTTAGACTTCTTGGAAATTGCATCAAATGCAAATATTAGTTGGATTGCTTTGGTCTCCACACCTTTGTGAGGCTTTGAAAAAACTGAGTTTCTCTTAGAAGTGGTGTGAGTCTAACAAGTCAGTGTTCAAAGTCATTTCATAATATTATCTCTCTCTCTCTTTTCTGTGGGAAATCTCAGAGGCATGTCAAGGACATCACTGACTATTTATACACACTGGTTATCACTGGCTCCTCTTGCCATTTGCTTTTCCTAGGTCTAGGTATAATCTTATCTTTTAATATTTGCTGCCTTTGCTTCCAAATTTGGAATAATTATTTCAGATATCAACTCATCATCCCAGACCTAAACAAAAACCACCATCTATTTCTTACTG
The DNA here is from genome assembly GCA_028646595.1 of Phalanger gymnotis. Lineage (NCBI taxonomy): Eukaryota > Metazoa > Chordata > Mammalia > Diprotodontia > Phalangeridae > Phalanger > Phalanger gymnotis. Next base: position 666,410,984 of record CM053622.1, read on the forward strand.
TTATTGTTGTTGAATCATAGTAATTACAAGTAGGGATAAATATTTATGCTAGCTGCATGTCTTAGATATGAATAAGGAACCAAACATATAGCATGAGAAAAAAAAATCTAATTTCAGAGTCTGATTTTACTTTCTTTTCCCCAAGAAATATTTGTTTTAAATGATTCATTATTATTCTGTATATATTCAAAGAAAATGGTGTGTATGGGGGTATAACTAATATGTTAGATGAAGGAAACATGATCCAAAATTGTCTGGCATGATTAGCTGAGTCTATAGAGATAAATATAAAATCAAGTATTTAGGTTTAAAGAATCAATTACAAAAGCATAAGTTGGGAGAAATGTGGCTAAATAGCAGTTTATGTGCAAAAGAACTTGGGCTGAAAGATAAGTAAACAGAGTAATATGGCAACAAATAATAAGAAAAACAATCATTGGGTTGCAAAAATAAAAAAAAATACATGGAACAAAACAACAGAGGTGATAGCTCCCTTGTAATATGCCATGTTAAGACCATACTTAGTCGAGTTATGGGCAGTTCATTATAACTTACATTGACAAACTGAGGTTTGTGCAGGGATAGCAACTTGGATTCTAAAGGGATTTGAACACATAAATTATGAATATCAGCTGAAGAAAATGGGACATTTGGCTTAAAGGAAGGACAACAGGACATGATCATGATCCTTCAATGACTGAAGGACTGCCATAAAAAGGAAGGATTCTGTTTGGCTCTAGAGGGTAGAATTAGGTAGAAGTTACAGGGTGAAGATTTCAGCTCTTAACAATTAGAGGTGTCCTCAAACAGAACGACCTACCTCATGGTAGCCAGACTGACTGATAGATCAGGAGATGGATAGCATTTACTATGTGTACTATGTTAAGTGCTAGAGATACAAATACAAGTAAGCAACATAGTCCCTGCCTTCCAGGAACTTATATTTGAATGGGGGAAGACAGCACATGAAGGGATATTAGAAAGGGGCAGGTGGCAGTGCACCATGGCTTGGCAAGATAAGACCAAAGTTTTAGAACAGACAGATTTGAGATCAGAATCGAAGGTTCAGGTGGAAGGGATAGGACAAGAATGGCCAGAGAGCTGACGGCATGGTGTGGAGATGGCAGGGAAATTCCTCATTACCAAAGTCTTCAGGCAGGGGCTAGAAGATTACTTGTCAGTGATACTCTGGAAGAGGTTCGTGCTTCAGAGCTAGGTACTGAACTGGATGGCCCTTGAGATCTCTCCATAGAACCTAAAAATCTATGATTCAGCTTACAAGAAACTTATATACATGCTTATACCCACGGAGTAGGACTAAAGTCTTACTTGGATGCTGTAATGTTGTGCTTTGTCCCTCGTTCTCGAAGAGGACCATGACATCAGGGAAATGATGACATGACTTGAGGTTGACTTTGATTTGAGTGAGAGGGCACTGTTCAAGGTCACCAGCCTCACTTTCTCCTCCAGAGCCATCTGGGTCCAGTGGCCTGACATTTACCAGGATGACTGGAGATGGCCCAGGATGCACTGGGAGACCCTGGCCCTTTCAGGCTAAGGTCTTTTCAGGTTATCACTCTGAGTGAAGTCATGCCCATTCAATGAATAGGCCTCTTTAAGAAGTTAATCAAGGAATAACCCCTTTAATCAAAACTCAGAAAAAAAAAAAGATCAAACTCCAAGGGGAAGACCCTCAGGGTTCCTGGCCAAATACTCTTTGATATTTACATTCCCTCTGGGCTAGGAGGGTAGGGACCTTTTGTCCAATCTATGAGCTCCAGAGAGAATTGGGTTTAAGGCTTGGTTTTTGAGAAAGAAATCTAGCCAGTAACCCCAAAGTTAAGGAGGCAGTGCACCCTTCTGCCCTGGAAATGGAGCAGAGGCAGAGACAGAGGTAGAGGCTAGGCACAGGTTGTGTTTGCCCTTCATTTTTGAAGAGGACCATGACATCAGGGAAATGACGACATGACTTGCAGTCATAGAGGGTAGCATTATATTAGCAATAATAATAATAATCCTCTCGACAACCCTAGAAGGCAGGTACTATTATTATTCTCATTTTATAGAGGAGGTGACTGAAGAAAGTAGCAGTTAAGTGAACTGCCTAAGGTCGAACAGCTAGTTGAGGCTGGATCCAAACTCAGCTTTTTCCAGCTCCAGGCCCAACACTCTGTCTATGGCACCATCTAGCTATCTCATGAAGACATCCAGCAAGTGATCTGTGTGGGTGAGAGGAGTAATAATAATGACGATAGCTAACATTTATATAGAACTTACATGGTGCTACACACTTTACCATTATTATCTCATTCGCTCCTCACAACAACCCTGCAAGGGATTTATTATATCCTCATTTTGCAGACGAGGAAACTGAGGAGTTTCAAATAAGAGCTATGTGACTTGCCCAGGGTCACTCAGCTAGTAAGTGTCTGAGGCCAGATTTTAACTGAGGTCTTTCTGACTCCAGGCCTGGTGCTCTCTCCACTGCACCATCTAGTTACCTTATGAAGATATTCTGCTGTATCATCTCTATGGGTGAAGGGAATAGCCACAAAGACAAAATCATAGTCAATGAAGTATTTAAAATACATATATATGTACATATACACATATGTGCATATCTATATCTATCTATCTATCTATCTATCTATCTATCTATCTATCTATCTATCTATCTATATTTGTTATGCTTTGATTCAGTCCTATAACCTCAGCCTGTATTCTTTGACTCACGTACCAAGTGACGCATGTAGGTTTCTATTTTTTAAAAAGTTTCTATGTGATCTTCAAATGTCCTTGTGGAAAGTGCTCCCTGATACAACTCATTGCCCGTTTTAATGCCTGTGCAGTGTTTTTCTGATGTTCCGGGAACATAGTGCAGTTCCCAAATTACTAAAGTTTATTTCCACAGAATGCCACAGGGAGAAATTAACTTTCACACTGTCCTGTTTTCCAGATAAAATAAATGGCTATAAATATACGATTAAGAAGTGAGGTATTCAATTAACCTAACATAACTTGCATAACCACATCTCAAGTTGGAAGTATTTATTTTTCACTTATTGCAGTTTATAGTGTCTATCCTACTTGAACCTGAACTCTGCAACTACAACAATTCATATGGATGGGCAAATAGTACAGTTACTTATGAAGTAGTTTGTTTTCCTCAACTCCAGCAGCTCTTCAAGTCAGCCACCTTACATGGTGCTAATGCTATCACTTGGTTCAGCTGAGACATTCAGACACCATTGCAGGGAAATAAAACAACAGAGAAGGATTCCTTGGTGATGTGTAAATTTCCTTCTGCTAGAAAGTATTATCTAATCTCCAATTAAATGCTCATCTCAGATCTTTTGACTGATAAAATCACGGGTAGGAAATATAGGATGGATGTATTCTTTATACTTGCTTTCAGAAATGGACTTAAAATCCCCAGCCTTTATTTTTTTTCAGCTAATAGAAAGTTTCAGTATTTTACTATTATTTTTCCTTATCACAATTCCTTTCACTTTTTTTTTTTGGTTACTAAAGCACAGAAAAGACTAAAACACTTTAGATAAGGGGCTAGATAGAATCGAAAAGGAACTTTCAACTCTAAGATCTACAATTGTGATGTGAAATGATAAGCAGAGCTCCTTAAATGGAGGCTTTGGTGATGACATCAATTTTATAATAAAGGTAATTAAAAAAAAGACTGAGTCTTCAGTGAATATGATTGAACCGGGCATGTCACAGATGCTTCCAGCACAGCCATCTCTTCCAAATGACTTTAATTATCCTATAATGCAACATATTATGCCATAAATTTTTACTATATTACAGTGACACTTTGCTCCTTTCTAAAGTTTAAGGTCCATTAGCATTCCTACTGTGCCCCACTGTCTTACTAAAGACTAGAAGACGGCTTTAAATTCCCTATGGATTTAAACAAGTCATGTACATTTTCAAAGAAGGAAACTTTTTTTTGTACTAAAGGGTAGGCAAGAATAATTTGTATGAATTTAAAGGCTGTCAGAGTGTGAAGTGGAACAGTGTCTAGCATCATGCTTCTGGAAGGAATAGTGCTAGACTGCCTTTTCCCTTTAATGCACTTCTATGGGATCAGGCTTCGGTTGAATAAAATTTGATTTGGCAAATATTTATTAAGTACTTCCTATGTTCAGAGCCCATTTTTTTCTTGGCCTTGAAGGATAGGTGTATGAATAAGACAAGCCTCCTTTAAAATGTGTATATAGGGATATACCACATACACAAATTAACTATTATATAAAATGAAACATGGTCAGTTTATATTGAGAGGGACAAAGTAATATTTATTTTTTTTTCCTTTGGGACTGAGTGATATAATTCAAGAGAAGACATTTGAAATCAGTCAATCAGGATGTTCGAGAAGGGAAAAAGGATCTTGCCTTCCCCAAAGTACCCAATAACAATGAAGACATATATACTTACATACTTCCCATTAGATTATAGTATTCTTGAACACAAGGAATGTTACATTTCTGTCTTTGTATCACTAGCCAATGACACAATTCTTGCTATATAGTAGGTACATAAAAAAGGCTCTCTGATTAAGTTAGAAGACAACGATTCTGGTCTTGGTCCTGCTACTGATGTACTCAATTTGAGCTATACAAATAGAGGATAGGCTGCCTTCAGAGGTAGTAGGTTCCTCCTTAATTGGTTTTTCAAGTAAAGTTTGGATAATCTCTTTATAGATGTATGGTAGAGCTTGGACCACATGCCTACTAAGGTCCCTCCTAATTTTGAAATTCTGAGCAAACTGCTTGGCTTACTCATTTGTGAAGTGAGGGGTTTGGATTAGATTTGTTCTCCAATGTCCTTTTTTGCTTTAACATTACATGACTCCATAAATCTCTGTCAGAAAATGCCAAAAAATCTGCCTATCTTGGAAGAGTTAGCATATTATCATTAAGGGTTTTCTAAATTTTCTAATTTATCCATAAAACACTTTTAGGCTTAGGGTTATAGAATATAACTGGGACAAAGAGGGATCAAGGACATTTTCAGGCAAAGCAGAAGAAATTAAACTTGTTTTCATACTGAAAACTGCCACATGGACTAAATATTTTTGATGCACACCAGAATAGCCCTGAGCTGCTACGGCTCAAGGAAGTAAGGATCCTAAACTGGAAGAGGCAATAAAGATCATTTAACCCAACTTGTTCACAGAACATACGAGTTTTGTGACTCATCTGAGGTCGAACAGCTAGTATATGACAGAATTAGGATTTGAACCTAGGTCCTCAGCCTTCAGTCGGTGACCTTTCTCCTTCATAACTATAAAGCTTTCTGGCAACAGGAATTTGCAAGTCTGTTTACAATAATTCTGTTCATATCTCACTAGGGGACCTGGAAATCTCCTGGGTTAGCTTTTTGAAGGGTTTAGCATTGTCCACATGTCAGATTCTGTTTCTGTCCTCAGTGCATATGATCTCCCGTCCTAGCTTGCCTTCCTCCAGTTTGCCTAGACATTAGCTCTACTGGCAATTCGTTATTCCATTCCCTCATCACTTCTGCCAGGCTTCTCCTGTTCCTACTGCCTCAATAAAGCATTATAACATAGTCCATCCTTGTTTAGTGTGCCACACTTCTATCTTATACTCTGCTCTCTTTCTTTCCCTTCCTTCTTCCTCCCATCCTCAGGTAATTATCACTAGCATCAAAATTTGCTCACCTAACTCTTACCTATTTACACTGAGTAGAACCACATGATTTTCTGGAACATAATTTCATTTTTAGTGTGAGGAATATACAAATAAGAAATGATCCCACCATATTGAAAGATGTACTAGATTAGAGCAACTAAAAATGTGTATTTGGGGCATAAATTTGGCTCAGTTTCTGAAATGTCCAAGTAGAATTCAGCCCTAAAAGTAAGTGACACATTAACTGTATGTAAGAGGTCAGGTGCAGCAGTGATAGGAATGCAAGCCTCATCTTTAAGCTGTGCAGTGTTCCAGCTTTACTTGCTTGCTCCTAATGAATGTAAAGTGTACTCATTGTAAGAAGATGACAGTCATTTCGTCATGGACAGTAGGGATGACCAAGGAGAGCGAGAAGTGCCATATTCAGGGTGGATCTATGTTATTTTCCATTTTCACTGCAGTGATCGTTACTTCTGTCTTCCTGATGCTCATTGAACAGAAGGGAGCATCATTGATCTCCATTCTTGTTATGAAAAGCTTCTCACATTAATGGGAAAAAAATTAAATGAGGAAAATCTCCATTCTGCCCAGCGCTCTCTCTCGAGATGGAACAATTTACTAAAGATACTAAAGATACAGGTGAAATGGCTGCTAAATCTTCTCATTTGTGTGATGCTTATAAATCTTTAGGGAAAAATGAAGATAAACAAATGGAAAGGATCAATAATCATATCATACTGCAATTGGGAGCCAGAATTTCCTTAGCATTTCAGAATGGTGGTGAAAAAACTAACAATGTCAAAGGGAACAATATTAAGAGGCATTTGGAAAAAAAACCTAGGAAAAGATAAAAGTTATACTAATTAGGAATTAGATTTTTTTGCCACACAAAACTGACTGGTAACAAAGAGGAAGAAAAATAAAACCCTTCAGTTTTCATGGACATGGATAATAATTATTCTTATTTAATACATCTGAAAGAACAAAAAAGGTATCCTAGGAGAAACTCTCTTAGAAGTTCTTTAAACCCAATTCATTTTGAACCCCAATTATATTTGAAAGCATGAACAAGAGTCTAGATGTGAAATTGGAACTGAGTTTCATACAGATTTCATTGATGACTTCCCCTAATTGCCAGGGCAGAAATAGAATTTCGAGAAGATAAAATAGAACAGTCATCACTATGCCCAAACAGTCAAGTATGCACTAAAACAAAAGAAGATTCTTCGGTTGTTAAGGGTTAACATCTGGGTTTTTTTGTCATTGTTATTTTTTTCCAGCCAACCAAAGGGTAGAACGGTGTTTGAATGCTCGGACCCAGGGCCACAGTGATGATTCATGAAGAAACTTTCGGAGAAAAGGCATGAGCCACCACCTCCTGCTTAGAATGAATCTGGAGAACATTTGTCTTCCAGGCCAGTGGTAAGAACTTCCCAGAAGAATTTAGGAGACAACTCCTCCAGGAAAACAATACATGATGCCCTTGGCCTTAATTCAAGTTTGGTAAAATCCCCTAGAGCAGTAGGTGCAGTTCACAGGAAAACTGCAAAAGCATAAGTTATGGATATTGGTCATTAAAACTCTATGATCTGGAAATCAATAATTGTGCGATTGGATTTTAGGGTTTTCTCAGATAGCTCAACAATACAACTCAGTAATGATGTATATAGTATAATAACACTTCGAAAGAGGCCAAATAGAAGTTCTGAGGATGGGAATTATTACAGTTAGTAATTTGGTTGCCATAAAAAAAAACTCAACAAAAATATGAAGGTCACACCCTCCCTTCTCTTTGAACTTAGATCATAAAATGCTGTACACATTATTGGTTATTGCTTAGGGCTGGCAGTAATAAAAAATGATTCATTCTGACCAATGGAGATTTATGCTCACAAAGTCTACTTAAACAAATCCAAGAAAATTATTTAGCTTGGATTTTTACTTATTGTGGCAGAATTAATCTAAATAAATAATTCCATATGTCTAATGTTCATGGCTTACGATGACTACCTACTGACCATGTGAGTAGCCAAGATTGGTACTTCTGGGTTCAGTACCTTAAAGCAAGATGTAGATTTGAGACTGTGCATCATTCTCATTCAGTCTTCAATCCAAGATTTACTTTCTCACAGGAAATGTACATCTCATCTTAATGACTGTGTATAGAATGGGCAACTAAGTGGAGCAGTGGATAGAGTGCTGAGACTGGAGTCAGGAAGACTCATCTTCCTGAGTTCAAATCTGGCCTCAGACACTTATTAGCTGTGTGACCCTGGACAAGTCACTTGTTTGCCTCAGTTTCCTCATCTGTAAAATGTGCTAGAGAAGGAAATAGCAAACTACTCCAGTATCTTTGCCAACAAAATCCCAAATGGGGTCATAAAGAGTTGGACATGACTGAAAATGACTCAGTAACAAGAACATAGAATGTTAATGTTGACCATGAATGGAAACTAGTTTCCTTATTCTTGGATGGATAAATAATATCTTTAGGTGAAAATCCTCATTAACAACAAATAACACTTCCCTAGTGCTTTAAGGTTTGAAATGGATTTTCTTATACATTATTTTATTTGGTAGGTAGGTGCTACTTTTTTTCTTATGTTATAGAAAAAAAAAAACTTAGGTTCCGAGCAGTTATGGGAATTGTCAGGGTCAAACAGTAACTGTCTGAAGCAGGATTTAAACTTTAGATCTTCCTATCACCAAGTTCAAAGCTCTTGCTTTGCACCTTCATCTTATGAGAAACATTAGAAAGAATATCATCTATTTTTTAAAAGTGTATTTTTGTTTTAAGCTTACTAAACCACCTGGTGTGGCTGTGATAGGAAATAAATTATATTATCTCAGTGGAACTTTAAACTCAGAAATGGTTATGAATTCTGGACAGAAAAATAAAAAAATTCAATCCAACTAAATAAACATTTAAGTGCCTATTATGTGCTGGCCACTATGCTTGATTCTGGGGATTCAAAAAAAGAAAACTGAAATAGTCACTGGCCTCAAGGAGCTCACATCCCATTGAGGAAGTTATGTCATATTGAAAGGAGAATAATTACAAAGCTATACAAGCTAGAGTAGGTCTCTAGTGGGGGTTTTGGTTATTATTATATTGGCCAGTGCTTTGCCACAATAAATTCCAGAGTAAGAGAGTCACCGAGACATGACATACTTTTACCTTCATAAACGTAGGTATGGGGTAACTAGGTGATGCAGTGAGTAGAGAGCACTAACCCTGGAGTTCAAATCTGAGACCTGAGTTCAAATCTGGCCTCAGACACTTGATACACATACTAGCTGTGTGACCTGGGGCAAATCACTTAACCCCAATTGCCCTGCCTTTCTCCTTGCAAAAAAAAATAAATGTAGGTACACTTGACCATATTTTCTCATAACATTCCTTATTTTTTCATCATAAGGTGGCACTGTTGTGGAGTGGAGAGATCACTTACTGGTTTTGGAGTTGGAGGATCTGAGCTCAGATCCCACTTTTAACTTTTTAGCTACATCAGGCAAGTTTCCTCAAGGAGGTAGAAGGGACTTCAGTGCTTATGTAGTTTAATGCATCCCTGAGAAGGAATTCCTTTACCACATCACTGAAAGTAATCTTTTAAGTGGAGACTTAAAGATATCCATTGATCAAAGTCACTACCTCTTAAGGCAGGGCACTCTACTTTTTGACAGCTTCCTATCATGAATCTTGATTTACTTTTTTTAAAAAATTACTTTGCATATGTTTTATATGTTTTTGAATTGATTTACTTGTTTACATGTTTAGTATTTCTGTGTCTTTGCAGCTTCCCTCCATTGCTTCCAGTTCTGCCCTCTGGGCCTAGTAGTAAACCTGAGTCCCTCTTTCCCATGACATCCATTTCAAATACTTTGAAAACAGTTATCAATGCTCTCTGACACCCTCAAATCTTCCTTTCTCTTAGATAAACATGACCAGTTCCTTCCACCAGTCTTCACTGAGTATCCATTCCAAAAGTATAACCTTTCCAGGGAAGGTCTGTGAAGTCAAAATGTCACAATAATATTAAGATATTTTAATTTCTAATATGATTAAATATAGATAGTTATAAGCCACATAGACAAAAGCTCTTTGGGAGGTTCTCGATAAATTTTAGGCTTATAAAAAGTTCCCCAAACCAAGATACTTGGGAACTGCTTTCACAGAGAGTATGGTTTCAAGTCTCTCCAATACACTGTAGCCCTCTTATGGATATGGTTTTGCTTGTCTATGTCTTCCTCAGATTTGAAGCCCTGAAATTTGTGTAATAGTAATAATAATAATAATGATAATAACTAACATTTATATAGTACTTTAAGGATTGTACAGGGAAGTATATTGTCTCTTTTTATAACAACTGAGTGAAGTCTGTGCTTTTATCATCCTTGTTTTATATATGGTAAAACTGAGGCTAGGGGAGGTTAAGTGATTGCTCAGGGTGACACAGCTAAGTAAGTGTCTCAGGCAGCATGTGAAGTTGGGTCTTTCTAACTCTAAGCTGATCACTCTATCCACTACTCAATCTAACCACTCCCACAATACTCAAAATGTGGTCTTAGGGCAGAGGACTTTTAGTTCTTATAACTTCTTTCATTCTGGACATTATGCTTCTGTTAAAGTGGCTTAAAATCACATGAATATTTATTGCTGCCACATCACATTATTGGCATATCATCTTTCAGTCTGCTTGAATTCCTAGGTCCTTTGTAAACAGACCTTGTGGCAGTCAGGTGGACCTGGAGTAAGGATGACCTGGGTTCAAATCCAGCCTTAGACATTTACTACCTGTATATCCCTGGGAAAATAATTTCACATGAGTTTGCCTCAGTTTCCTCATCTGCAAAATGAAATAATAATAGCACCTACCTCCTAGGGTTGTTGTGAGGATAAAATGAAATAATATTTGTAAAAGCACTTTTTAAAATTAAAGTACTATGTAAATTTATTATTATTAATTATTAAATGAAATATTATTTAGCAACCTTTCATCCTGTACTTAAATGTAGTTGAATTTTCTTAACCCAGTTGTAAGACTTTATATTGCCCATTGTTAATCTTAGTCTTGACAGAAGAATCTCATTTATCTAGCCTTTTGAAAGTTTTTTGAATCCCTATTCTCTCTTGCAGTATATTGGCTATCCCACCCAAATACGTTTTCCCTGCTGATCTGACAAGCAGGCCATTATACCACCACTCCAGTACATGATGAATGGAATAGGGCTGTGGACATTCATTGATATCCCAAGAGTATTTGCTTACAGACTGCTGTCCAGAGTGGCCCTGACCCATTAAGACCATGAATCTGCCTCATTCCAGTGTCATCTTCACCCTTATCTTTTCCATAGAGTTTTGTCAAAAATCTTGCTGAAATTCAAGTATCCTATGCCCACAGCATTCCCTTTAATCACCACTATGGTAAGTATGGAAAGATACCTCTAAGGACCCTTCTAACTCTAATTCCTGTGGTCTTGGATGATCGATTTGGATTTAACAATAGAGGGAAAAGTGCTTTCCATAAATCCACCTTAAATAAATAGTGCTATTCTCTTCTAACTGTTCACTACATAAATTTTTAAGATAAAGGAAGGTATTTCATTTCAGTACAGATTATTTGTTTTCATGGTCTTGATCAAATAGGCACAGAAATGATCTCATTAAGCTTCGTTACTTAACTGTTATGTCATAAATTAATTTTTATTATGGGTTAAGGTTTTAAGATATATAGAAATTAATTTAAGGTTCTTAGGGCTACATAATTTAACCTTGTCATTCATTCACAAAAAGGAGCTAGTCTAACAGGACAAAGTTTATTGCTTTCTTAGCAAGTGGTTTGCAGATTTATCTGACATATTCTAAATTTGGAGAACAGCAAATATTTCTGTGAAAAATAAAGAGATTTTCACTATTAAGTGAAAATGCATATGCATAGTAATATAAGTGGAAATGCACATGCATAGTAATATAAGTGGAAATGTAATGCCTAAAATCTGACTTAAAATTTCTGTTGAACATCTTCAGTTAGCATTAAGATAGATAGTTTTTTCCTCAGTGAAAGAGTTAAACTTAGAAAAACTATTCATATGATGCCTCTCCAGCAAAAATCAGGAACTTGACTGTGGTTTTAAATCTTTCTTGAGCTAGAGTCTGCTATGCTTCCAATGACATAAAAAAATGACCTTTAAATAAGAGAGCCATGTATTTTTAAATATTGAAATGCACATTAAACAATGATTTCTACAATGTAACTTGATTTCTCTGCCCATTACTTGTATTCTCTTATGGTCCCAAAATGGTTTTAACATGTTCGTGCCCTTTTTGGTACTGCAATATCTTTATATTCCAGGGGTGTGAAATTACTTCCCTCAAGAGTTTTTAATAATGTCCCTAAACAATGTGGTAATATTAAATTTGATTCTAACATATTCATCATAAACACAATTCATTTCTGTATTATGAATGTCCTTCAACTGTGAAAGACAAATGATTTTTTATTTGCTTGAGCCCTTCCTCAGATTATATTGAGGAGATGGGGAAAAAACAACCATTTTCATTTTCTAAGTCATGATTTTTATTAATATTTGTAGCTATTTGATTTATTGAGGGAAAACTGATCCTCCATTATAGTCTACTTGTGAAACCTCATTATGGTGGGGAGGTGACCCTGGGTTCTCAAGGGCCATGGCAGTGCAAGCTGAAAAGGCTTTGAGTATAGTACGTACTCAGTGATGGACTGTGTGCTTGTCTGAGGAATGGCCCAAATGAATTTGGAGAGCTTATCATCAGGTATTGAATCATTTTGGCCATAAGAGCTCATGAAGTTTCATCTATTAAGTAATGAAAGGATTATAATCTGCATGGGTGGAAGGGTTTTTCTTATTCAGTCATTCAGTTGTGTCCGACTCTTCATGACCCCAGGGGACATTGCATCCCAGACCCTTCTATCCTCCACTATCTCCCAAAATCTATCCAAGTTCGTGTTCGTTGTTTCTATGACATTATCTCCATTTCATCCTCTGCTATCCCCTTTTCTTTGGTACCCATATCAGCTAAGTAACAGGTGTTTTGAAGTATTGAGGTTTGTAGTAAAAGCAACTAATTTATGAAATCATGATAAATGAAATGCATACTGACCTCAAATGTATTATATCTTCTTCTGTATATCAATTCCAGAATCTTGCTATATGCCCTGATATCTCAATATAGTAAGGAAGTATGATTCTGTTGGCATAGGAACTCTCTCCACTGATGCAGATTGCAACCTGTCTATAATTGCTAGTCTTACAACCTGAAGATCAGAGAGGTCAGGTGATTTGCTCCTGGTGACACAGCCAGTGTCAAGGACGGTATTTGAATTTCAGGTCCTTTTTTATTTTGAATCCAGCATATTATGCCATTCTATTCCTTATAGTCCTTGAAAAAGAAATGAAATTATACCAAACGGTTCAGGGTGAACTTAAGTTTTTGATATAAAATACAAAATATATGAAATTCAAATATTTTGTGAAATGAACAATTATGTTGATGGTTGATGAAGTACAAACTGTCAGTTTAAAACAGACACAGGTAGATAATGCAAAACTTTGAAGAATCTAGAATTAGCTTGTTTCTTCATGGATATCAGAACCCTGCTCATAGAGAGCCTTTTATCACCTGATAATTCCATAGCCACAGATACCTAGCTCTTGAATTTTATCCAATAATACACTATAATATGTGGCCAAGTCAATTCCAAATTCTTTTTAATTACATCTGCTTTCTGGAGTCTGTATTCCAGAATAAATACTCTCGCTAGACTTCTAGCCTATGTGTCCTTCCTTCCTTCCTTCCTTCCTTCCTTCCTTCCTTCCTTCCTTCCTTTTTTTCTTTTAGAAGGGAGAGTTATTTGACCTCTGCTGAATTTCAGTGGGCTACAATAGAAAACTCATTAAAAACTGGAAGAAAAACAATGCTAAGAACAATACAAAGTCATTAATGACTACTAAACCATTTTTAGAGCATCTGTGAACATGTGTATGGTCTTAAAGATATGCTTATTTTTAGGGTGATATTCTTACCTGAGGTCTTGAAATGGGTCTGCTCTGACAAGTGGTGTTTCTACTGAGTGCTCAAAAAGAGCTCCTTCAGGCCCTAAATGAAAGCAAGATCCTTTGTCAAAATGATGTAATAAACACTTCTATAAAATAAATGTCATATTTTAATGCATGCCACCATGATCTTCAAAGAATAATAATTGCAGATTGTCCAAACGGCAATATATGGAGAGGAAATGTGTTTATATAAATGGAGTTCATGACAGCAATTCTGGATCATGCCATTGACACTAGGGATTAATGGTTATCTTTAATCAGCCCAGTTATTGACCAATGTAGATTATACAAAAATGGCAAAAACTATGCAACACATTAAATGTAGTTTGCATACATTTTGCACCTATCATATAAATTCTAGCCACAAATCTGGTATTTATCATAAACTAACAAATGAGAGTCCCCATCAATATAACCTCAAAATATCTCTGGTAATTAAACTATAGTAGAATTGGAGCATCATCCCAGACAAAACGGTTTCCTACAATCATCCAGACATATTACCGCTTCATAAAACTGAAAGGCTACTTTTAATAGATGTAATCATACTAACTACTCCTAATCACAGTTTGATGTGGAATGGAAGGATTTCAAAATAGAGAGACCTAGAAGGAAAAATAAAAACCATATGCAATAGAAACAGGTATATATCATCTTCATGATCCTATCTACTATAATATCCTGAGAATATTTTCAGTGAACCTACAGAAAAGAAATTTATATCCCAATACCTTTACAAAAGCAGTCATTTTATCCACCTGGGTGATACTCCATAGAACATAAAAAAAGACTGATAGCAAGATAATGACTTATTTTAGAACTGTTTCTATGTGAGGCCTTTTAAAAAGTTGAAAAGAGTGATATTAATAATAATAATAATTGTAATAATAACATCACTGGATACACATAATCTCCAAAGTATAAGCCATGGAAAGCTCTCAAAATATAGGGTTTTAGCAGAAAAAAATCAAAGCTATGTGGGAACGGGATGAGCTACACATTGTCCCTCCTATCCTATTTGTTCCCAATAGAATGTACAGTCCCTCAGGGCAGGAACTGTGGGGCTTTTTGGCCTTTCTTTGTATCTCCAATACTTAGCACAGTGTCTAGCACACAGTAAATAAATACTTGTTAAGTGACTGAGTATTGGGGTTGTATTGAAGATACTTTCAATTAACCTCTAGAAGATGGGCTTACACCCAACAATTGGAAAAAAGCACAACTGCACAACTGTTTGTCCAGCATTGAACATCAGAGAGCATTAGGAGTATAACAATTAGTCCCAGGACTGTTTCTATCTGGACTCCACTGAATAGCAGATGAAAAGAATGATAAAAGTAATTAATAATAACAATAATAATAGCAGCTTATATTTCACGTGCTTTAAGGTTTTCAAAGCACTTTAAATACATCATTTCACTTGGTCATGGGTACAGGTGTAATGTAATGCAGAAGAAGTGGTATAAAAACCATCATCCAGGAAGTGTGTGATTGGAAGAGTAGGTGAGATAGTCATTTAGCAATGGTTAAGATGGAAAGACAAGGATTACACTGGTATTCACAAAAGTAGGGTTCCAGAATTTTTTAAAAAGATATTCTATGTAGGATTTATAAAATTATTTGGACAGGATTTGGACAAGATTCTCATGAGATGACAAGGCAGGGATGAACAATGATGTTACACTGTGAGAGTATTCAAAGTGATGAGACCAAGGATCCATCTAAGATGAAATATTTTAATCCATATATCAAAAAACATTAATATTTTATCATTACTGAAAGTGGGGAATAAATGAGATGAGTTCCAAACAGCTCCCTTTTTCTTCCATTATACAAAATCTTCTCCATTAAAAAACTAACTCTTCTTTATTTTCCATGGTTCTATTTACTTCCCTCTGTGGATTTGCTTTTGAATCTCTCACCTTGGCTCATTTGACCTTTATGATTTTACCCGTTTGTCAGATATCCATTTATTTAAAGTAGTTGGTAAAAATGTTTATATTCCAACATCCTCTACTTAGCCCAATACTCACACTTCCCATAAAACAAATTAACAGTGAGAGTGGGATAATATGCCAGAAGAAAAAGAAAGAGGGGGATCTGAAGAACAGAAAGGAAGAAAAATAGATAGCAATATTATTGAGATAGCTGTAGTTTCCCTTCCTATCACTACTCCTGTTTCTATTTTCTTCCTACCAGACAATGCTTCCTGGAGTTGTAAGGTTATTTGCAACAGAGGATATTAAAGGTACGCAATGCATCTTAATGGTGGAAAGTGCAATATTAAGTCTCCAAAGGAAAGCCCAAGTAAATCCTATTGAAAAAAACATAGGGAGAAAGGACATGCCCATATATTATATAAAGAAACTGAAATATAGCTCCAAATATCCATATCCTTCAAACGACACTTTGCATATTTACTGGATCTGATTTGTAAAGTTGCATATTTCCTATTTTGGTTCCAAAGCAATGAAGAACTGAAAATTTGTTTAAGAACATAAAAAAGTCTTTTAAATTATTAAGTCTATGAAACTATATGCATAGAGTCTAAAATATTTAGTTATTTGTTGTCAGGTTGTGTGTGTGTGTGTGTGTGTGTGTGTGTGTGTGTGTGTTCTCCATGGACATGGAGAATTCTCATGGGTAAACCTCTACTGATGAAGATCAACAGCTTCAATTTATGGTGCTAGAGAGATGCCTTGGACACCGAAAGGTGAAGTGACTTTCCTCACATCACCTGACCAGAAATAATAGAGGTAGAATTTGAACCCATGTATTTCCATTCTCTGCCTCCCAGGCCAGCTCTTTAATCTCTTACAATTCTATCTCTTATATATTCTGTTACTTAGTCATAAAAGTTTGCTTATTATAATGCACAAGCACAACTACATTATCCATTACCCTATATTAAAATGGTTTTTGAATCCACTGGGTGATCAATCAAGATGTATTTATTAAGTGCCTGCTATGTTCCAGGTAATATACCCTGGACCCTGGGGCCATAAGGACTAAAACGAACCTTGGCTTTCAAGGAGCTTATGTCCTACTGGAGGCAGATAACATCTATGTAAACCTACATAGAAAAATGACAAATTAAGGATAAGGTAGTATGGGGGGGGGGTGGCACTAGCAGTTGGAGGATCCAGAAAAGCTTTACATAATAATAGTGACAATAATAATTCACTGGTATATAGCACTTTAAGTTTTGCAAAGTGTTTTACAAATGTTAACTCTTTTGAGCCTCATACATCCCCATTTCACAGATGAGGAAAATGGCAGGGAGTTTAAATGACTTCCCCGGGGTCACACACAGCTAAGGGACATGTCACAGGCTGGATCTGAACTCATGACTTCCTGACTATGAGTCCTGTGCTCTATCTACTGTGGCGTTGAATTGAGTTTTGAAGGATGTAAGGGATTCTAAAAGAAGACGAGGAGGAAGCATATTACTAGCAGACCAATTCAAAAACATGGAAATCTGAGATAAGAGTTTCCTGTGAAGGAATAGCAAGCAGCCTTTTTGGCTTGATTGAAGAGTGTAGGAAGGGCAGTAATGTACAAGCAGGCTGGAAAGGTAGGGTGGGTTCGAGTTATGAAAGGCTTTCAAAGTCAAACAGATGCATTTATATTTTGTTCTATAGGCAATAAGGAGTTATTGGAATATATTGAGTAGGGGAGTGACATGGTCAGATTTTTGCATAAGGAAACTCCTTTTAGCAGCTGTGGAGAGATTTGAGTGGGAAGAGATTTGAGGCAGACAAACCAATTAGGAGGCCATTACAATAGTCTAGGAAAGCTGTAATAAGGTTTTGCACCAAGGTGCTGGTTGTTTGAGTAGAGAGAAAAGGTTGGATGTGAGAAATGTTTTGTAGATATTTGTAGGGCAAATGTAGGGCAAGATTTAGCAAATTATTGGCTATGCAGTGTGAGAGAAGAGGAGGAGGAGGCAAGAATAGCCCAGATTGTGAACTTAGAAGGATAGTGGTACCCTCATCAGAAATACAGAATTTGGAAGAAGCATGAGTTTTAGGGAAAAGATAATAAATCCTGTTTCGAGCTTGATGAGTTTGAGATGTCTTTGGGGCATCTGGTTTGAAATGTATAATACAGATTTGATGATATGGGAGATGAAGTTGGTGATGTGGGATATATTTGGCCATAAAACACTTCTGGATATCTTTTCTGGTTCAAATTGTAACCCATCCTATATAATTCTCATCCAAGTACTTTCAGCACATCATATTTATTGAGATCATGTGGCACTGTTAGAGGCACAAATACTTCTCTAGTGTGACATTAGGATGAGCCCTTAAATGACAAATCTATATACCCTAAATATGATGTCTACCACAAAGTAGGATTATCTATCATGCATTTTGCATAATTTATCTTATTGCATTTACATAAAAACATAACATAGTAGCTAAGATAAAAATAATAAACTCATTTGGTCCTTTCCACCCTACATCTGAAATAAACTATATTGGTAAACCCAGCCAAAGAGACAATATATTCCAATTGCTCAAGCAGACTACAATTTTTATTCGAGTACCAGCTGTTCAGTTGCTTTTTTCCATGATACCTTAGATCATTGTAAAAGTACTACCCACAGTATTTTACAGAGCAAAAGGTTTCACACTGATTTTCTAAATATATGCCAATTACTTTCCATCTAATTATTTCATAGTGTATATCATAGAACCATTTGATTATTTTAATGTTGTACTTGCAAGTAGAAAGTCTTAAAACTGAAGATGTATTGTTACACGAATCCTACAATTGTGTTTGATCATAAAAGCTTTAAATATTCAAATTGTCCTAGCCTGTATACATAATTGCCATTCACAATTAAAGTAAAAATTGCTCAAAGACTGTTGGTGCATCATAGCTGAACATGACTAAAATACTTTTGTAATTTTTTATAATTTCATAATAATGACTATTAGTCCCCAAGGTAATTCAATTTTTGCGAGGCTCGAGCAACATACTCAAATATGTCCCATCTCAGATTCTGAGAAATACAATCAGTTTTAACACCTGCTCAAAGTTGAAAATGAGGAATATTATTTGCAATATCTTATAGCACATAATCAAAAGCATGATTGATATAGAAAAAATAAATGAGGATCAAATGGAGTTAGATTTTGATCTAATTTTGTAGCCACACATTTAAGATATTATGTAGTGGACATTAATTAGAAAAGAAAGGTGAAACATTAAACACATGTAAAAGCCAATAGAACTTAAAATTTGTTAGATATAGGTTTTTAAAATTTTATGATAAATGGGGTGTGCCCAAAGCACACTAACCTGGGCATTCAGTTCTGGGTTCCAAGTTCAGTTCTACAGTTAGTAGATGGGTTACCTTAAACTATTCAAACTCTCCAAGTTTCAGTTGCCTCATCTGTAAAAATGAAGCTGCTAATATATTACCTCAGAGGGTTGTAGTTATGAACAAATAAGATAATAAATACGGAAAGTAATTTGAAATCTGTAAGGCCAATCTGTAAGTGAAACATCTTTCCTGCCCATTGAATAGGCCTCAGATGGGGCCAACAAGGGGAGGCCTGATTAGAGGCAGGCCCACACCTTTCACTAACTAGGTGTGAGGCCCTAGCACCCACAACTTTTTGCTAAGTAGGCTCTGGGCCCTCAGGGCCCTGAACAGAATATATAAACTCAGAAGTTAGTGTTTTGCCTTTGGGGGCACACTCATTGGAAGAGTGTTGGTGATTTGGCCAGACAAGACTATGGGTAAGCCGTTGCAGCCCCCCACCGACTTTGAAAACACAGAGGTGCTCTCTCTCTGGTAACTATGTAATTCTCTGGTCAGACAGATAAAAGCCTCTCAGTTGATCTCTCTGTGTAATTTGCTTTGTTTATATAATGTATGTTTGTAGTTTCTGTTTGTATTTGCTCTGAAGTTCAGGGTGCTGTGCTGGCTTTTTCCTGTGAACTAAGTGAATGCTATATGTATGATTAATTAAAGTGAGATTGTTAAGTCCTTAAAGTTGCTTTCCTTTGCAGATCAAAGAACCTGTGCTAGCAGCCCTCCTGTGTGCTGGTATCGTTGGTCTTACACAGCCACAGTAGCTGCAAGTAGCAACATTGTTGATACAAAATCACATAACATCATCATTATTAGTGGCACATACGTTACTTCATTAGAACCACTTTTTCTTCTGAGGCAGCTAGGTGGCACAGTGGAAAGAGTTTTGGGTTTGGAGTCTGAAAGTCCTGACTTCAAATCCAGACCTTTACTAGCTGTGCGACACTGGGAAAGTCACTTAACCTTTGTTTGCCTCAGTTTCCTCAAATGTAAAATGAGGATCATAATAGCACCTACTTTCTAGTGTTGTAAAGATCTAATGAGATAATGTTTGTAAAGTGCTTAGCATTGTGTCTGAAACATAGTAGCACTTAATAAAAGTTTCCTTCCTTCCTTCCTTTACAGCTAAGATCAATGATAAATAAACATTGTTAAAAAAAACCAAACATACTCATGCAATGCAATTAGTAGCAGCGGACTGGCAGAAAATGGTGGCCAAAGCATTTGGGGAGTGAAGCAAAATCACCCTGAAGACTACAGAATTAGAACACAATGAAAAACAAATGAAAAATGTGTCAGAGCTGTCAAGTGACGGCAATAGTGAGTTACTGTTCTTGCTGAAGATTTCAGCTATAGAATTTCATGGAGTTTAAAATGTCTACCTGTCTTAATTTGTAGATGGATGCAGCTATCAATTTACTTTTCCATTCTAACTGGTTTATTCAATTTTCGTTAGATGTGTTGACTGTACATCTGCCTCAGATTTTGCATTGAATGCTCTGATTCATGGGCCAGTATGTTGATTCCTGTCTTGGTCCTCCCCCTGCACCTTTCTGAACCTGGGTTTTAAGGAGGCTTTGCCCTTTTCTTACATCTGAACCTTTCAAACATTATTATGAATGTAACATAGCATAATGAGACACAACATAATGTAATGGTCATAAACCACAATTATATACTTATTTCCCCATAATACAAAACTTATTTTACCTAGAAAAGAACCATATCTGCTGTGCATTAAAAAAAAAAGTGTGGTTGATTAGCTCCCTAAATTCAACCTCTGATTGAATCTACTGATAACAAAGAGTTCATGAAAGAAAAATCAATGACAATCAGCTTTATAGCAATTTATCACTTAAAATCCATGTCAGGAACTTAGGAACAGTTGTTGCACAGAGGGACTCACGGTAGGTAAATTTGCAATTCTTTTTAGCAGCTCACTTGGCTAGTACTTTCAAGAATACAACAATTCAATCAAGCAAAAAGTTTGTTATATAGGTGGCACTTTCCCTTCCAGACAGTAATTCAGTGCTAGAATGCTGATGATCCAAAGACAAAAACAAAATTGTCCTTGCCTGTAAGGAGCTTACAGGCTACTGGAAGATACAACATGCACACACATAAATAAATGAATGGTGATCTGAAGAGCAGTAACAAAGAAACAGGTCAGGAAACAATTAATCTTAAAGGAAGATAAGATGCAGAGGCAGAACTAGGGAGAGGGGGCATTCAGGCACTGAAGACATTGGCAGGAGATGGGTATGCTGGGACTGGAGAGCAGCTAGTAGTTTGGTATGGCTGGGGAAATAGTGTGGATAAAGGGGAGTAACATGCAATAAGAATGGAAAAATAGGTTTGATTATGGAGGGCCCTTAAATACCAAGCAGTAGGGGCAGCAACAAGAGAGAGCCAGTGAAGGTTTTTAAATAAGGCAGAGAGAGGGAGAGGTAGGAAACCTATCTTTGAAAGAAGATTTTAGCAGTTATGTAAAGGATTCTTTTGAGAGATGAGATCCTGGAAGTGGAAACCAAGTAGAAGACTATTACACTGCAGGGATAAACACAAGGGGAAAAAAGAAGGAGTTAGTATACTTTAATAAGAATAATAGATATCATTAGTTATATAATATTACATACAAGTACATACACTGTACATGAAACAATAGTTTCTAAAATGGCACTACAGTTTTTCAGGGCTGAAAAGGGAGAAATAGAAGAAATCTTGTGATTTAGTTGTTGTTATTTGTTCAGTAGTGTCCAACTCTTCATGACCCCATGAACCATAGCACACCAAGCCCTTCTGTCCTTTACTATCTTCTGATATCTGTCCAAGTTCATGTTTGTTGCTTCAATGACACTATCTATCCATCTCATCCTCTGCCATCCCCTTCTCCTTTTGCCTTCAATCTTTCCCAATTAGTCCTGTCTTCTCATTATGTGGCAAAGTATTTCAGC
Organism: Phalanger gymnotis; assembly: GCA_028646595.1. Classification (NCBI taxonomy): domain Eukaryota; kingdom Metazoa; phylum Chordata; class Mammalia; order Diprotodontia; family Phalangeridae; genus Phalanger; species Phalanger gymnotis. The sequence continues at coordinate 666,433,033 of CM053622.1, forward strand.
TTCAGTGTTTGTCCTTCCAATGAGTGATGTTGAGTTGTTTCAGTTGTGTCCAATTCTGTGTGACCCTATTTGAGGTTTTCTTGGCAAAGATTTTGCAATGGTTTCCCATTTCCTTCTCTAGCTCATTTTACAGTAAGGGAAACTTAGGCAAACAGGGTTAAGAGACTTGCCCAGGGTCACAAAGACAGTATCTGAGGCCAAAACTGAACTCAGGTCTTCCCGACTTTTTAAATTTAGTGCTGGTACTCTATCTTTTACACCACCTAGTGGTCCCTTCCAATGAGTAGTTTGAATTAATTTCTTTAAATATGGACTGATTTGTTCTCCATGCTGTCCAAGGGACTCTCAAAAAAAGTCTTTTCCAGCACCACAGTTTGAAAGTGTTGACTCCAAGGTCAGCTTTCTTTATAATCTAACACTCACAGCCATACATTACTACTGGAAACAAACACAGCTTTGACTACATGGACCTTTGTTGACAAGGTGATATCTCTGCTTTTTAGTATGCTGTTCAGATTTGCCATAACTTTCCTTACAAGGAAGAGATGTCTTTTAATTTCATGCTTGCAGTCATCATCTGCAATGATCTTTGAGCCTGAGAATAGAAAATCTGACATTGCTTCCATTTTTTTCCCTCTATTTGCCAGCAAGTGATGGGACCAGTTACCATGATCTTAGGTTTCTTAACTTGTAATTTTACCGTTGTTTATTTAATAAGTTTAGGCTCTAAGGGCCAATACTACAGAGGCTGGTTATCTCCTCCTATCCATCAAGGCATCAATTAAAAAAAACCATTCCTTATTTGCCTACTATATGCCAGGCCCTGTGCTAGGCACTGGTTACCATTCCTCTCATTATGCCAGTCCCCATCCTAAATGCTCACAAATGGTTTAACACATGATTCAGTCAATAATGATTTACCTATAAGTGCCAAGTGATAGGATGTTTGCTTATATACCTTATTTCTCCATTTGAGAAAGTGAGGAAAACACATCCGTCAAAGTGAAACACATGGAGAGGTAACCTGGAGAAAGATGGAACATGACTCTGAAGAAGAGCAGTATTAAAGGAAATGCAACTCCCTAGGAGCCACTTCCCTGTGAATTAAAGCTCAGGTGTAATCCATTACCTTTAAGTTAACCTCTGTCCTCAAATTATGCTTCAGGGAATGTTGAACATTCTCTCTCTTTTCATGCCTCAGGGGACCTAAGGCTTGGCCACATTCTTGGCTAGTCCACTGCCTCCTAGCCACTATTAGCAGCTTCTTTTTCCTCCTGCTGTTTCCTTGATTTTGAGCCCTTGATGACATGGGCTTCTCATATTATTTAGCTCATGTTCAACACTTTCTAATTAGTTTGGCTTTCTCTTGAGAGTTACTTTGCTGATCTTGGAGAAGACCTTAAATTACCTTTCCTTCATTACAGCCACTATTATTTTATCTTTACGTTTCCAGAGAAGAAGGAGAAAAACTAGGGAAAAGTATATATAACAAGACTGTGTTTTTATTCTGTGAAAAACTCCATGTCTATTTTCAAGTCAATATACGTATCTTATGGGAACTAAATCACTGGTTACTTAACTTAAATCTTTCCTCAGGTTAGCTACAGCAGAAAAGTTGTTTTACATAGAAAGGCTAAACGTGATGCTTTAACCAGGATACCAATTCCCAGGCTGCTCCTTTAAAGCTAGCTACTTTTTACCAAGACTTTATAAAGGAGTCATATTATTTTCCTATCTGAGCATTTTAACATGTTTGAACATAAAAGCTTTTTGCTTTTGTTTTTCTATCTCCAGTGTCCACTGAGGCACACATAGTACAGATAGTGAGTAGACTTGTGATTTCATTGGTACTGGGAACTCCAGGTGACAAAACTTCTATCAATGGAGGTGTGCACCTTCTCTTTTAATTTATAGTCTTAGAGAACTGCCTAGGGCATAGAGATGTTAAGTGATTTGCCCAGGGTTATTAGGTAGCCAGTTAGGTGTCAGAGGGCAGCTAGGTGGTGTAGCCGACAGAGTGCCAGACGTGGAATCAGGAAGACCTGAGTTCAAATATGTTCCCAGACTTACTAGCTGTGTGACCCTGGGAAAGTTGCTTAACCCTATTTGCCTCAGTTTCCTCATCTGTAAAATGAGCTGGAGAAGGAAATGGCAAACCACTCCAGTACTTCTGCAAAGAAAGTCCCTCAAAAAGAAATCATGAAGACTTGTATATGATTGAAAAATGACTAAACACCAGATGTGTCAGAGTTTTGGGACTTGAACACAGGTCTTCCTAGCTTCGTGGCTGGCTCCCTATATTCAGTATAGTGTGCCCCTTCTATGGTATAACTTTTAAATAAAGTCATGATGTACTTTCTTCATAGGTCTAAAGCCCCTTGAAGAGTTATGGAAATCTTATTCCTTTCACATCAGATGAATATTTCGAATCTCGTTCACATTCTGAGCTCACCTATTATAAATGCTGTCAAAGCAGTGACCTGAGTATAATTAATTCATTACTTATTTCTTATTTGCTCTATGGGCTTTGTAATAGGCTATGCCTTTGTGCTAGTCTCTGTTAACACCTTGTGCAATGATGTAAATGTTAACTATTCAAAAACAGTTGATGAAAATGATGATGCTATACATAAAATGCACAGCATGTGTCAGATATCACACTATTAGCCTTATAAAAGATAGAAACCAGTTTTTGGTGAAAGAAAGCAACTTTCCTTCAGCAGTAGATTATTTCAGGGAACACTAAAGAATTTGTGCAATTTATTACAAAATATCTAGAAGTGTATAGCACTCAGAAGTTGCTTTGGTTTAGGTTTCATAAATTCAAGAACATTTCTTTAGATTTTGTGCCTGAACAGCTCGCATAAGATTTACTAGTCTCTGGGAAGGCTTTTGGCAGAAGCTCTAATGTTTGTCATGTAATCAAACTTTAAATCAACAGAGAGTTTATGCTTTTGAGAGGCCATAACTTCCCAAGCTAACTGCTATAGCTTTATCTATGTTATTTAGAATAATACTTAGACCTATGAGAGGCAATTCCTGACATCATTACTTTAGTTTAGTTTCTTCTAGTTGTTATTTTGGATGATTTAAACATTCTTTCAGTTTGAGGTCTTTGCATATTCTTAAGATTAAGCTTCTGGGGCTTTTTTTTTTGCTTATTAACCTAAATTAAACTCTAGTATAAATTAAATAAGACAACATATTTAATAATGAGTATATTGCAGAGGGAAAAACAAATGTAAATATAAAGGCAGGCTTAATGAAGCCGGGAAATGATTTGGGACTGTTTATTGATATGTAAACAACATGGGCTCATAGGGCCACAGGCAGCACATGCTGTTGTGAAATATGGCTTCTTACAAGGTATTTTCTTTTTAGTGAACTGTTTAAGTTGCAAAGCCAACCAAACCCTCTAAGAGAAGTTTGAATTACAAGTTATTCTAAAGCAAGATTCCAACTAAGGCCCCCAGATGTGGAAAACTGCCATTTGTAAATCATCAGATTTTAGGGAAAAGTATACAGGGAAAAGTACAGCTTGTAGGCCACCATTCCTCTTTCTGCCATTCATGCCTACTGTGTCTCCATGGATTAAAATACTTCATAAATCTGGATGCAAGTCTGTCTTTTGGTTTTGAAGATGATGTTCTTAGTAGTGATTATTCATCTATGGGGCAGAA